>OX451735.1:431916887-432516887 GCA_948472305.1 Vicia faba
ATTTTTTTTATCAAATAATTAGGTAAAAAATACAAAAATACCACATTGTCATTTTTTTTGATATTTTACACTAAAAACATCTTTTTTTACAATATACTTTTATTTTGTTAATATAAAGTTAATAAATAATATTATTTATTATGAATTTGGGTTTCTTGCCCTAAATAGAAAAATAATTAAAATTGACCTTTCTTTTATTTACATTTCACATTGAAAAAATACTTTTTACATACTAAAAACATTTTGGCATAATACATTTTATTTACATTTATTTATTGTATTAATTTCAATTATTGTACATTTAAATATTTGTATCTTATACATTCAATTTGGTTGTAATAGTAATCTAGGGTTTAATTTCTTGTCAAATATCCCCCAATTCAAATTTGTACCCCCCCTCCCTATATCATGTTGTAATAGTGTAGAATTTAAATTCTCGCACATTTAAAAGCTTTCAATTATGCCATGCTTAGACCTAGGCTTTGTATGCAAATAAAATCAACAATTAGTTTGACCTAATCCAAGATAAATATGCATGAAAAACAAACATAATGCACACTTGCACCCCTAGGGTTTCATCCACTTGTTGCCTTCAAAAATGGTCCATGGTTGCATGTCAAGTACTTTGGCAAAACAAAAACAAAACAAAAGATCATAGTCCCTCGATGACGCTATCTGAGTTTCCTAAACAAAATGATCAAGTCCCTTAAGAAAATTGCCAAAGATACTTGACACCATTGCTATCATAGTCTATACGATGACCCGCGCCCGTCCCGTTTAACATCCTAACACAAGGTTGCTCACCAAATACAATGGTGAAGCAACACTGTTAAAAGGGTTAAAAACATAAGAAAGATCTTTGAGTAAAATAGGGTAGATAGCTCCTAGTTACTTGATCAAGCTTGCAAAAACATCCTTGCTATTTTCAAAATACACTTCACCATACAATTTCAAAACCCTACTTTCAAACATTGGAAACTTTTCAAAAAGACAAAAACACCTTTGTATACATTCAAACAAAAATCATTACAAAGGTTGCCACAACGATGGCATCTTTTCAAAACATCTTTCAAAATCACACACAAAGCACCATTTCAAACAATTGAAAAGCACAATTTCAAACAATTGAAAAGCAAAGCAAGTGATATAAGCAAGTAACTAAGAGCCCATGGATAACCATGGATAGAAAGGGTGCTAATACCTTCCCTTTCTATAATCTACTCCTCGAACCCAAGAAAACATCTCAAAGGTCTTTCCTGTGCTTTTTGACCTTTCCTTAGGATAAAATAAAAAGTCGGTGGCGACTCTTGCTAAACCGAAATATTTGCGAACGTAAACGCAAAATCCCAAGTAAGTTCTCCCACCGTATCACACTCAATGACCGCGTACGAAGGCAACCAAGTGGGGTATACCCTAAGAGTTCGCATGTGCGAGTGTGTTGTTTTCAGTTATTTTTGTCTTTTCACGTGTTAATGGTGATCTATGTTGATTTTAGGTTAAACATTCATTCTTGTCATGCATTCCTATTATCAAACATCTAACAGTTATATTTGCGGAAAATAAATTGCGGAATTAAATTACAAGGCGTCGGGTATTTACATCTCCAAAAGCAACCCTTTGAAATTTAAATGCGGAAAAATAAATAAAGCGATAAAAATAATTAAATAGTCCTAATTATCTATTACATTCCGGGAACAAATACAATATTGAATAAAATGGATCGCGTGCGGGAAAATAAATCGAGTGCGAGTTCTAGGGTTTTGACCCTTTGTTATTTAAAGAAAAAAGCTTTTTTTGTTTGTTTTTGAATTAAGAAATAAACTATCCTAAATTAATTATTGAATTAAATAAATAAATTAATTAATGAAAATAAATATTTTTGGGTTTTTTGTTATTTAAAGAAAGAAATAGAAATTGATCAATGTTAATAAAAACCTAATTAAGTCTAATTGATTTTAATTATTGAAAAATATATTAAAGTTATTCCTAATTAATGGCCTAAATTAATTAAATTAATATTTGTTAATAAAAATTAAAATAATGAAATTTAAATTAATAAAGAAAAAATATTTTTCTGTTTTTAATTTTATAAAGAAAAAGGTTTGATTGGTTAGTTAATAATAAAAATAATAACAAAATAATAAAATAAAAAATATAAAATAGAGAGAGATAGGAGGGTTTGGGCCTGAATAGGAGGTCAGAGTAGCAATTCCCTGGCCCAATTGGCGCAGGCCTGGTTGACTTTTGGGATCCCATGCGCGCTGGTTGACTTGGTTTCATGGTGGACATTCCCTTCTTGGCCACCAGATCTGGCCAGGGGCCATCTGGAAATTGATTGAGTGAGGGAGTATGATGGGCTATACGCTTGGGTACACACATAATCGCCTACAGGAAAAAATCAAAGAGGAATTTGGAGGACCTGGGATTCGAACCCAGGTCCTGTACATGACTGCCAACACTTGCTTCCACTAGGCCAATGTGCTTTAGTTGTTAATACATTAAGCAATAATAATAATAAGAGATAATGCGCTAATATGCCAGAAAATAAAAAAAGTACGCAAAAATTTGAAAGGTCTAATCAGAGGGAGAGACGTTATCGTCCCTGTCCTCAGGCCTGCAAAGAAATTACCTGCGGATTTGAATCCGCGGCTAAATGCCTAGGTTGTTCCCAAAATTCACCCCAGGCCATATAAACTCCTCCCAAGACCATGGTTGCATTCGCCTTCCTCTCCCGGTCACGTCCATGGCCATTAATGGGGCTAATTTTACCTGTAATGAAAAACCCTAATCCAAGAGGAAAAACCCTAGCAATGGCATTTTGCACCACACAGCAAATAAACGAAATCAAATAATATGGAAAGCTTGGAAATTATCTGGTGGTTACAAATATACCATTGATTTCTTGTAATGATGCATGGATTTTGAAATACGAAATCAAATTCAGAGGGGGTTCGTGTGACACTTACAATGCGTTTGAGCGTGTATGGAGGCTTGCTAGGGATTGGTTCTGACTCAGTGAATCTCCAGCAATCGATTGGTATTGAGTTTTGCTTCTGAAAACGCCTCAAAGTATGATTTTGGTTTCACACTTTTCACCACTTTTTTCAAGTTTTGTTTGATTGGTTCTTGCAGCCTCTAGCCTTCAATTTCGTGCCTTTGCCTTCTATATGTATCATGGAATGTATTAGGTCAAGAATCATGAATCAAATCTCTTTAAATCAATGCCTTATGATTTGATTTGATTCATCCTTTAAAGTTTGCCAAATTTATCAAATCTCCATCTTTTTGTACATGATATGCTTGATACAAATTTTGATGATGATTATGATGACAATTAAAACCTGAAACAATCACAAGATATCATGTAATCAAAGCTTTGGATTTTTTATGATTTAATTTGATTAAAAATGAAATAATTCAATAAAAAATCAAATAAAATAATAAAAATAAGATATGGGCTCATGGCTGAAGCTAGGACACGTGGACACTGATGCAAGCTCAAATCAAGTGGAAAAGAATGGGCCCATTTGACAAATTTTGAAGTTTTGGGGATAGTTGACTTTTGGCAATTTTGCAAAAATGCCCAACTTCAACAATGCATAACTTCTTCAATTTTGAACTTTTGGAAGTGTTCTTGGACTTTTTAGAAATATTGAGATGTCCTCTAACCAACCCTTTTGTTATCATATCATTTTGATATTCCATGCTCAAGTTATAATCTTTGGAAAAAAAGGTGTTTTTGTTGACTTTCAAAAATAACCTATAATGTCCAAATTTATAACTTCTTGTGAGTGCATTTTCTGATCTTTGGGTATGAATATGGATTGTAGGAAATTGCATTCTATTCAAAATTAGCTTTGGATGGGTCATTTCTCATAAAGTATGAGAAAGTTATGCTTGGTCAAAGTTGAGTTGACTTTTCCTATAAAACCCTAATTTAGCAACTTTTGAGTCTTGATGAATTTTGAGCAATCCTTGATGAATCATGATCAACCCTTGATCAAATGATGAAATATCCTTCAAAATGAGAATGTTGACAAAAAATCTTGAGGTTTGACTGTATTTGGGTCACAGTTGACTTTTGCCCTAGCACAGTCGATTTTTGGACCCTTTGAGCAATTGACTGAGCAAACTTCCTCTGCAAGGCTTGAAATTTGACATGGATGACCTTGAGAACATGTTAGGAAATTAGGGAGAATTTTAGGTCATTTGGATTCAATTATCTTGATGCAACACAAAACCCTAATTTGGGGGAAACTGCCTTAGGAGATAGCTTGTCTGTCCAACTTTTGAGCAATCTTGATCCACTTGGAGATTTTTCTTGCAATATTTGGAGAAATATGAGAGGGGAAATTTTGGGGTACAACGACATGCACTCAGAAAACATTCATAACCCCTCCTTAAGATGTTTTCATAAGATCCTAGCACATACCCTCTTTGGTAAGCTAGAAAACATAACCACATTATCTAGAGCCGAGCTTTTAATTATGTTCTATGCATCGCAAAAACGTCCCATAAATGGAGCTACCTTTATGATAGCCAACTTCCACCGTCTTGCGAGAACTTCCCATGAACCAATCTTGATAGGTAGCTTAGTAACCATGATAGCAAATGATATCGGCCTGAGACAACCACTGCTAAACCTTATCCCTCTAGGTAGATTCCAACCAATGATTATCCATTTTTTCTTCAATAGGGGAATAATTGGGAACTTGGGTCCTGTTATCTTTGAACTTCTCATTAAAAATCAATTAATGCCTCTTTTCACCCTGCCTGACCCTAGGACTAGCGTGCATGACAGGAACAATTGGTCATAAGATTGGGTCAAACCACACATTTTACCACCACCTACTCCTGAAACACCTCAGATTTATGACCACCTTGATTCCTTCTTGTCTGATGAGGAAAATGACCATGAAACCCCTCCATTTTACCATCATTTTCCATCTCCCGAACATGATGACTCAAACACCTCCGTTGCTCCAGTTGCTACTCCACCTCCCGTATTTAATCAAGCTCCTACTATATATGTTATTCAATCAGAGCTTGGTTTATTGAGATATGAACTTATTATTTTGAGGATTGATTTACATTCTTTCATGGATGTGGTGGCTGAACAGTTGGACCATCTCTATCACCATGTCTACACCGATTCTCTTCCTAATAACCGTCGTGGCTAATTTTTCGGAATTACTGCATATCTTCTTTTCACATTTAAACATTGCGGACAATGTTTTGTTTAATTATGGGGAGAAGACCTATTAGATTGGAATTTCCATTATTTGCTATTAGAATTTCCACTATTTGCTGTTTCAAAATTCTTAAGTACATTTTTATTATTTATTTCAAGTTATTTTCTGTTTTGTTTCTCCTTCGTTTAATTTTGGAATTTATATTAGTTTTCATCAAATTCTCTATTATATATATATATATATATATATATATATATATATATATATATATATATATATATATATATATATATATATATATATATATATATATATATATATATATATATATATATATATATATATATATATATCTGTGTGTGTGTGTGTGTGTGTGTGTGTGTGTGTGTGTGTGTGTGTGTGTGTGCGCGCGTATAGCCTACTCGTAAGTATTGTAGAATATTCATTTAATGTTTAAGTGTTGGGAGGTATGGGAGACAAAATTTTAAATTTTATTTCTACATTGTGTGTCGTTCGCCATACAAGCGTGACATTTGTCATGCTTCACAAATAGGTCCTGCTCGACACAAAAGCGTGCGCCTTGGCACAGAGTTAGAAACATAAGCTTTTTTGTTTTAACATAAACCCTTATCGATCTCTTCTTCATCTCATTTTCTTCAAACTCCTCTTAAACTCCATTAAACCTCTTCCTATTTCACTCTCTCCATTATCATTATCATCAAAATTCATTAATCCCCACACATTACCTTCATTATTTTTCTCTACATGTACACTCTCCAAACCCTATTCCATTCCAAAAACCCCAAATTCTCACGCAAAACACCTAACCACCAGCCATCTATAATTCAACTATGGCACGCAGAAGCTCAAGACTAGAACCTGACCTCTCAGGGATTACATTTTGAAATGGTGAAGCTGGAGAGCACCAGAGGGCTTAGTATCTCAAATTTTATCAATGCTCTGTAATCCCTACACAGTATGTTGATATTGAGTGCTTGCGTAAACTAGGATTGCTTGATAGTGTGCAGTGGTTACTCTGAAACTCTAATTTAGTATTCGTCTGCACACAGAATCTTCCTACGTATGAGTCGCTAACTTTGTAATTCTTAAGTTCATTCTCATACAACCCACCATGAGACAAAATCTAGCACCTATCCGACTCAGCAACTTTTAGAATGTTCAACGATGAACATTCTATAACTCAAACAACTCTGAGTGATTTCTTCTGCTTCCCTTGTGAGGGAGTGGTACATAATCGAATCCCTACAGACACAGACTGGGCATCTACAACTTTCGGGATTTGGAAAGCTATTTTTGATGAGGAACCTACCAGTTGGGAGGGACTTTATGCATTATCCATACATAATCCTGCAATCAAGTATTTTCACCGCGTCATCTCCAACACTACTTTTGGGAGGATCAACAATAACAAAGTTAATTCTAAATAATTGTTCCTCCTCCATTGTACCTTCACTCCTGACCAGAAGATCAATGCAAGCATATTCCTCCTGTCTCATATTTAGTCTTTGTGTGCAAGAGGGTTTACGCCTTTCTGCATTGGGGGGGCTAGTTACCTATATAGCACTTGGCCTGTGCCTCAAAGACATGCTTGCAAATCTGCATCCACTGCCACCCACATTCATTGACATCGAAAACTGTCAGGCTGACCACTTGATTAAGGTCAGAGGAGATGGTAGGTATAATCTTATGGTGCATAAGAGAGTAGTTCCTAATGTCATTTTTCCAAACATTTCACTTACAGATGTCACAAACATGGAAAAGTGGCTTTATGACCTTAATGCTCTTGTACCTGGAGATAATATGCAAAATAACTAAGGGAATACCCAAGCTGATGAAATGGAGCAAGAATTGGAACAAGGGGATACTGAACAACAAGCTCCTTCTAAAATCATTGCAAGCACGTCCACGAGAACCAGAATATGTTAGAACAAAGTTTGAATCTACTACCCTATGTTTAAGTTTTGATGATAACAAAGTGAAAAGATATATTATTTATACGATTCATGTATGAACTATCTGCTGCCTAAATTATTACGTTCTGATTTGCAGATACTCTGATGGGTATAAGCAAGATCACACCTAATCAGCATCAGAAATTTGGTTCCTGACATCAACATCAGAAGTTGCCATATCAGAATGTCAGAATCAGAAGATTAACTCACGTGTATGCTGAAGCCTGATGAACAGAACTGCGCTCAACACTCTGATAAAGAAACACAACAGTTCATCAGCAGCTAAGCAGAGTCAGAATGAGCCAAGCCAGAACTTGCATTAAGTAAGCAACTGTATTGTGCATTGAAAGCAAATTAATACCAACGGCCTCATTCCAGACAAGATCTGCTCGATAAGGAAAGTTTGTTATTAGCATTGAATCAAGAATATTGCTCCAACGTTCAACATCTCAGTGCTATATAAACAAGACTTTGAAGATTGAATTGGCTAATGCTCTCCAAATCTTTACACGCCTAAAAGCTGATCATAATCTTCCTTCTCTCAGTTTGCTAAAAACTACACATTCTCTTATTCAATCATTGTTTAGCAATCTAGTTTCTAAGCTTTAAGTTGTGTATACATTACAGTTGTGATACAGTTTTGTAGAAAACATTCACACACTTAGATTTATCTTCTTTGTAAGAAAGTGTTTCCTTGACAAACCGGGGTGTGGTTTGCATCAAGAAGGCTTTAGCAGTTGTTAAAGCAGTCTGTAATATTCAGTTGAATATAGTGGATTAAGACCTCGTTGGAGAGAGGCGAAATCACCTTGACGGGTGGACTGGAGTAGTTTGAGATCAAACGAACCAGGATAAAAATATCTTGTTCATTGCATTGATTTTCAGTTTTACAATTCAACCCCCCCTTCTTGTGTTTTTCACTACTTCAATTGGCATCAGAGCGCCTGGTTCTGAGCTAAAACACTTAACAGTGTCAGTACAAGATCCAGCGTCAGAAAAACACAATGGCAGGAAACTATTCTCACACCAGCAATGACAACAATGAGGACAGAGACAGATTCAGCGGCAAACCTCCAGTCTTTGATGGAGAAAACTTTGATTACTGGAAAGACAGAATTGAAAGCTTCTTTCTGGCACATGATGCTGATCTGTGGGATATGGTGACAGATGGATACACGCACCCTGTGAATGCAAGCGGCCAGAAGATTGATAGAAAAACAATGTCTGACCAACAAGAGCGTGACTTCAAGAATCACCACAAGGCCAGAACCATCCTCCTCAGCGCCATCTCCTATACTGAATATGAAAAGATCTCCAACAGAGACACGGCAAAGAACATTTTTGACTCACTCAGAATGACGCATGAGGGCAACGTTCAGGTCAAAGAAACTAAAGCTCTGGCGCTCATTCAGAAGTATGAGGCGTTCAAAATGGAAGAATCTGAATCCATTGAAACAATGTTCTCAAGATTCCAGATTCTGGTAGCTGGTCTCAAGGTTCTGGACAAAGGATACTCTACTGCTGACCATGTCAAGAAAATCATCAGAAGTTTACCCAAGCAGTGGAGACCAATGGTTACAGCTCTGAAGCTAGCTAAAGATCTCAACAAAATCACTCTGGAGGAACTTATCAGCTCCCTCAGAAGTCATGAGATAGAGCTAGAAGCTGAAGAGCCTCAGAAGCAAGGTAAGCCTTTAGCATTAAAATCTAACAAAAAATCTGAGTCTAAAGTTTTGCAGGCAGTTGAAGAAGCATCTGATGGATCCTCATCAGAAGAAGACGAACTCTCCCTCCTCTCCAGAAGAGTAAATCAACTGTGGAAGCAAAGACAAAGGAAGTTCAGGAATCCCAGAAGATCTGATCAGAACGAGTCTTCTTCCAGATACAGAAGGACAGATTCTTCCTCTGGATACAGAAGATCTGAAGGCTCCTCTAGTAGCAAAAAGCCAAACACCAAGGACATCATCTGCTATGAGTGCAATGAGCAAGGACACTATAAGAGTGACTGCCCAAAGCTTCAGAGGGAAAAGCCCAAAAAGAAGTTTGGAAGAGAGAAGAAGAAAAGTCTCATGGCTACATAGGATGACTCTGACTCGTCTGAAGCTGACTCAGAATCAGATGATGAGAGGGCAAACATAGCTCTCATGGCTAACATCTCAGAAGATAGTGAAGCTTCTGAATCAGACTCAGAATCAGATACTGAAGAGGTATTTCCTAACTTTGCTGTTAACTTTACCAAGGCTGAACTTGCTGAAAGCCTTAATGAGATTCTGGAACGGTATCAGCAAATTAGAGTTAAATTCAGAGACCTGAAAAGGAATCTTGAATCTGACTCTAATAAGACTGAGAGTCTCAAATTGGAGAATTCTGAGCTGAGAAATAAGATTTCAAAATTAGAAAACACTTTACAAAACTCTCAGAAGGAACCAATTTCTGAAACTCCCAGCAACACTGATGAGATCATCAAGGAGTATGATCACAGTTTCCAGAAGTTCCTCGCTAAAAGCATAGATAGAAGCAAAATGGCTTCAATGATCTATGGAGTTAGCAGAAACGGCAGGAAAGGAATAGGATACCAAGGTAAGGTTCCTACACCAAAGAATGTCATGGACTTAACCATTAAACACACTCCTCTGAATTCACATTTTGTGTATGGTCACACACATGATATTAAATACACTAGCAGTAAGCACTCTGTGAAACCAAAATTCAACCAGAGTTTTGGTAAAACTAACAAATCAGGACCCAAGAAAATTTGGGTACCTAAGGATAAAATAATACATGTTGCAGATATCTTTAGCAGCAAGTCAGAAACACCAGTCATGGTACCTGGACTCTAGCTGCTCGCGACACATGACGGGAAGAAGGCATATGTTCCAAAGCCTGGAACTTAAGCCTGGAGGCCATGTTGATTTTGGAGGCAATCAGAGGGGAAAGATAATTGGCTCTAGAACTGTAGGTAATGGAAATCTTCCCTCTATTAATAATGTTCTGCTAGTATATGGATTGATGCATAATCTGTTATCCATAAGTCAATTAAGTGATAACGGTTATGATATAATCTTTAATCAAAAATCATGTAAAGCTGTTAGTCAGAAAGATGGGACTATCCTGTTTAATGTTAAGAGGAAAAACAACATTTACAAAATCAAACTTTCTGAACTAAAGAGTCAGAATGTAAAATGCCTTCTGTCTGTTAACAACGAGCAGTGGATCTGGCACAGAAGATTGGGGCATGTTAGTATGAGAAGAATATCTCAGATTAACAAACGCAATCTAGTCAGAGGACTTCCTAATTTGAAGTTCAATTCAGATGCTCTGTGTGAAGCATGTCAGAAAGGCAAGTTTGCAAAACCTTCTTTTAAATCCAAAAATGTTGTTTCTACCTCTAAGCCATTAGAACTTCTGCACATTGACTTATTTGGACCAGTTAAAACTGCTTCAGTCAGTGGCAAGAAGTATGGGTTAGTAATCGTAGATGACTATAGCAGATGGACATGGGTAAAGTTCTTAAGATACAAGGACGAGTCACACTCTATGTTTGTTACCTTCTGTAACCAAGTTCAGAATGAAAAGGATCTTAGAATCGTTAAAGTCAGAAGTGATCATGGTGGAGAATTTGAAAACAAAGATTTTGAGTCATTCTTTAATGACAGAGGCATTCTGCATGATTTCTCTTGTCCTAGAACTCCCCAACAAAATGGAGTTGTAGAACGAAAGAACAGAACATTGCAAGAAATGGCCAGAACCATGATCAATGAGACAAACGTTGCTAAGACCTTCTGGGCAGAGGCAATAAACACAGCGTGCTACATTCAGAATAGAATCTCAATAAGACCTATTCTGGAAAAGACTCCATATGAATTGTGGAAGAACAGAAAGCCCAACATTTCATATTTTCATCCATTTAGATGTACTTGCTTTATATTAAATACAAAGAATTATTTGAACAAGTTTGACTCTAAAGCACAGAAGTGTATTATGTTAGGATACTCTGAACGCTCAAGAGGGTACAGAGTATACAATACAGAAACACAGATTGTGGAAGAATCAATCAGTGTTCGTTTTGATGATAAGCTTGACTCTGAAAAGTCAAAGCAGAATGAAGTTTTTGCAGGTATGGAAATTTAATTTACAGGTTCTGAAGACAAGTCATCAGAAGCTCTCAATACAGACACTCCTTCAACGTCTGAAAGGAGCACTGCTAGCAATCCTACAACAGCTGCTGATCAACCTCAGAAGAGATTACCCAGAAGCAGCTTGGATCACCCAGAAGAGACTATCTTAGGAAGAAAGGAAGATCCAATCAGAACAAGAGCAAGCTTCAGAAACTCTGAAGAAACTCTCATGGGACTTGTGTCTCTGATTGAACCTTCTTCTATTGATGAAGCACTTCTGGATAATGACTGGATTCTGGCAATGCAAGAAGAGTTGAATCAATTCACCAGAAACGACGTATGGGATCTCGTTCCCAGACCAAAAGGATTCAACGTCATTGGAACAAGATGGGTGTTCAGAAACAAGCTAAATGAACAAGGTGAAGTCATCAGAAACAAGGCACGACTGGTTGCACAAGGTTATAGTCAGCAAGAGGGGATAGACTATACAGAGACCTTTGCCCCAGTCGCCAGGTTAGAATCTATCAGACTTTTAATTTCATTTGCTGTTAATAGAGGCATCACTCTGTATCAGATGGATGTCAAAAGTGCATTCTTAAATGGTTATATAGAAGAAGAAGTTTATGTACACCAACCCCCTGGTTTTGAAAATACAAAACATCCAGAACATGTTTTCAAACTAAAGAAGTCACTATATGGTCTGAAACAAGCTCCCAGAGCTTGGTATGAAAGGCTAAGTAACTTTCTATTAGAAAATGAATTCACCAGAGGGAAAGTGGACACTACTCTATTCTGTAAATCAGTTAAGAATGACATCTTAGTCTGTCAAATTTATGTTGATGATATTATTTTTGGTTCTACTAATCCTTCTCTTGGAAGAAAATTTGCTAAGTGTATGCAGGCAGAATTTGAGATGAGCCTCATGGGGGAACTGGAATTCTTTCTAGGAATTCAGGTCAATCAAACTCCAGAGGGAACTTACATTCATCAGAGAAAATACATCAGAGATCTTCTGAAGAAATTTGACCTCTCAGAATGTAAGCCATCAAAGATTCCAATGCATCCCACGTGCATCCTGGAAAGAGAAGAGGTAAGCAAAAATGTAGAACAGAAAGTCTACAGAGGTATGATTGGTTCTCTCCTCTATCTGACTGCTTTAAGACCTGACATATTATTCAGTGTTTGTATCTGTGCTAGATTCCAATCAGATCCTAGAGAATCTCACTTAACAGCTGTTAAGCGAATTTTCAAGTATCTGAAAGGTACTACTAATTTGGGTTTGTTTTATAGAAAATTTAGTGATTACAGCTTAGTAGGCTACTGCGATGCTGATTTTGCTGGAGACAGAGTGGAGCGTAAAAGTACTTCTAGAAGCTGCCAGTTTCTGGGAGAAAATCTGATCTCTTGGTCCAGCAAAAGGCAATCAACAATTGCGCTATCAACAGCAAAAGCTGAGTACATAGCAGCAGCAGGATGTAGCACACAAATGCTCTGGATGAAAAGTCAGCTTGAAGACTTCCAGATTTTTGAGAGTAACATTCCTATACTCTGTGATAATACTTCTGCTATTTTCTTAAGTAAGAATCCCATTTAACATTCTAGAGCTAAGCATATAGAAATAAAACATCACTTCATTAGGGACTATATTCAGAAAGGAATTTTGAACTTAAAATTTATAGATACAGACCATCAATGGGCTGATATCTTTACTAAACCCCTTTCAGAAGATAGGTTTAATTTCATTCTGAAACATCTCAGCATGAAAGTCTGCTCAGAGTGAAAATGTTTTAATTCCATATATTTACCTTCAGAATGTAATTGTTTTACTGTGAACTTCTGATCAATCTTCTTTCAGAAAGATAGAACATGCAGATTGTATCAGATGCAAGTCTAAAGATCTGAGAGTCTAAGCTCAAAGACAGGCGTGTTGATCACTACATCAAACAAGTGTCATCCAATCATCAGCAAATCTCTGAAGCAGAACGCGTGCACGCTTCTGAGAAGGCAAAATGCTGATTGGGTGCATTGAGACACATGTCTGGTAACCGTTTTTAAGTATCTTTCTAAAATCCCCCAAAATCAGCAAGCATTTAATAAAAGTAATCATGCTTTTAAAACGCAATCATGATTTTTCTCTTTCTTAAAAACGTTTATTTTTTCAAAATATTCTGAACTCTATTTAAACACATTAACCTCTCATTCTAATTATTTACAGTTTCTCACTAATTCTCAAGCATTCTCTGCATTTTTCTGTGTTCATCTCTTGCAAAACCCTTTTTCTCAGTTTCTTCTCAAAATCTTTTAGTGTGAACATGGCAACCTCCAGCAGTGCTTCTGCAGGTCCTCAGAAGAAAGCATCATTTGAACAGTATCAAGTGCCATTCAGAACACTCCTCACTCCTGTGAAGAATCTTGAAGTGTTATCTGAATTGATCATTGATTTTGGAAGCTTGAAGGAGAACGGTTTTGACCTAACAGAAGAAGTTAGGGCACAGAAATGGGAAAGGTATTTTGACAGGCTGGTTGGACCAACATTCCCTATGTTAGTTAAGGAGTTCTGGATTCATGCGAAGGCTTCAACGCATCTAGTTACCTCCTTCGTTATGGGGAAGAAGATTGTGATCACTGAGGATCACATAGCAAGGTTAATCGGTTACAGTGGCAGTGGCGTCCGCTGTATTGATATGGCTGAGAGATGTGCTGACGTGGGCGTGATAGCTGAAAGGATTTTCACCCATGGGGTGCCCAGCAGCAAGATCAAAGATCTGAAGGATCATCACAGAGTTTGGGCAAAGATAATTCTGGGGTGCTTCAACCATAGGAAGCCAACTAGTTCACCTGATTACATAAATGTGGATCAGCAGTTTCTGATCTACTTTATTGATCAGAAGGTAAAAATCAACTTGGCTCATCTTCTGTTCAACCACCTCAGAACAAGTGTGAAGGAAACCAGGGAAGAAGAAAGAACAAAGAGGGATTGGATACCCTTTGGAAGGTTGATATCAGATATTTTGACAGAGAATAGGCTGATAGAGCATCTGATAGAAGCTCAAGAGTTAAGCACCATTGAACCAACAGTTGGGAAGCCTCTGAACGCGAAGAACTTAAAGAAAATGAAGTTGATAGAGAATATCAAAAAGGAACCCAGAGCTACTCATATTGCTGATATCACCAGCAGAAGAGTTCCACTGAGTGACTTTCCTTTATTTTCTGAGATAGAATCTAAACCAGAGGTGGTTCTCAGATACTTAGACGCGTGTAAGGCAGATGGTACAGATCCAAATCTGATTATCAAAGATCTGCATCAACCTCAACCAGAAGTGACTCTGAAGAAGACGAAGAAGAGGAAGGCACCTTCAGAAGGATCATCCCAGCAGACACCCAAGAAAAGAGGTAATTTATCTGCTGCCTCTGTTTTAAATTCTTTTACTATTCCAGCATCTATTCCACCTCCAACCTCTCATAGAATCTCAATCCCCATCCCAACAATAGATGAAACTGAACCAGAAGATGACCCTTCTGAGGCATTAAAACTCAGAAGACCCAGAACCAAACATCCCAAACCAACAATCTCAACAACATCAGCAATTGACAAAGTGTTGTCTGACATTGATCAACACACTTCTGATCACTCCGCCAATCCAAACTCTGAACCACAAATTGTCCCTCCTCCACAACCAGAACAACAGCAATCTGCTGAAGAACCAGAACAACAACAACCTCTCTCATCAATTCCAGAAGAACCCCTTATCCCTGAACAACCAGAAATTCCAACAACTTCTCCTCAACCAGCAATTCCGTCTCCCTCTCCTCAACCAGAAATTCATCCACCATCACCTCAACCTGAGTTTCATCACTCTGAACCTCATTCACCTCAATCATCTGAACCACAACCTCTGGCAATCCAGCTGCCATGTGGAACAACAGTCACCATGGCCCAGTTTCCATCCTCACCAGAATCTAAACCACCCAATACTCCCAAAACACCAAACAGTCCAATCATAATTTCTGATTCTCCCACTCCATCTCCAAAACAAACAGCTGCCAAGCAAACCACCGAAAACCCTAGCAGGACCTTCATAGACTTAACCAGCCTTGACCGTCTTGCTGATCTGAAACACAAAATAGCCATCCCAAAACCAAAACAACCAGATGTTGGCTCTGGTATTATGAATTTTGAAACAGGTTTGCAGCAATGGATTGCTTCTCTGAAGCAAGTCTGTTCTGGAATGATTGACCCAGCTGCCTCTGACCAGCTCTGGTCACAATTCAGACTTTGGGTACGTGCTGAAGCCCTCAAGTTGCAGGATATCAACTATGAGCAGGCACAATAGAACTTTAGCAAGCTGCTGAAGGAAGTTGAAAGTCAGCTGCCTCAGGAAGTTGTGCTCCCTCTGGATAGTGAACCTTGGTCTGAGAAACAACTAGCTTCAAAGGTGCAACCAGAAGAAGACAAGACCATTCAAGCTGAAGCAAGTCAAGCAGAAGATGTTGCAGAAAGCTCTCAGAAGCTTCCTGCTTCTGATGTTTCTCAAGCTGCCTTGGACAGGCAGACTCTGGAAGAGCTGAAGTTGAATGACATGCGTCTGCAGCAGAGGATGGATGAAAATGACCAGAAGATGAAAGAAAGAATGGATGTGCAGGATAGCAAGATTGACACTGTTGTCAGCATGGTGCACAAGCAGAATGAGACTGCTGATCAGATCAAAGCCATGCTGGAGAACCTGTTCACACGCTTTCCTCCTCAACCTTAGTTCTTTTTATTCATGTCATTTTCATGTTTTCTTTGATTTTCTGATGTACTGTTTGAATATGTTTTGTTTGATTCTGAACCTTTTAATATGACAAGTTTTTCTGATCTTAATTGTTTTAGCACATCACCTACACTTTTTGATTGCTGACAAAAAGGGGGAGAACAAGAATGATATTTTAAACAATAACGGTTAACTAAGACAGAAATTCTCGAACATTCTAACTCTATTATTCTTGAAAATGTTTTTTTTCTGTTTTGCTTAAAGTCTACAGGTACAAGGAAGCTCCTGGACACTCTGAAGACTAAAAGCTCTAAAGCTCTGATCCGCTCTGATACTCTGATCCAAAGCAAAGCTCTGACAAGAAAAGCTCTGATACACTGATCTGAAGCTCTGCTATGATATGCTGATCTAAAGCTTCCGATAGTCAAAGACTCTGATACTCTGATGTTCAAAGAAAGGCAAAAAGATCTGATCCTGAAGAACACTTGTAATCAAAAAGGGAAGTAATAAACTCAGGGGGAGTATCTCTCAACTCTGATATCTCTTTATCCCTTATCTTTGATAACCTCTCACTCTGATGCATCTCTCTGATACCTTTTCACGTTATTTTCATTTAAAAATATCTAGTTTTTGTCATCATCAAAAAGGGGGAGATTGTTAGAACAAAGTTTGAATCTACTACCCTATGTTTAAGTTTTGATGATAACAAAGTGAAAAGATATATTATTTATACGATTCATGTATGAACTATCTGTTGCCTAAATTATTACGTTCTGATTTGCAGATACTCTGATGGGTATAAGCAAGATCACACCTAATCAGCATCAGAAATTTGGTTCCTGACATCAGCATCAGAAGTTGCCATATCAGAATGTCAGAATCAGAAGATTAACTCACGTGTATGCTGAAGCCTGATGAACAAAACTGCGCTCAACACTCTGATAAAGAAACACAACAGTTCATCAGCAGCTAAGCAGAGTCAGAATGAGCCAAGCCAGAACTTGCATTAAGTAAGCAACGGTACTGTGCATTGAAAGCAAATTAATACCAACGGCCTCATTCCAGACAAGATCTGCTCGATAAGGAAAGTTTGTTATTAGCATTGAATCAAGAATATTGCTCCAACGTTCAACATCTCAGTGCTATATAAACAAGACTTTGAAGATTGAATTGGCTAATGCTCTCCAAATCTTTACAAGCCTAAAAGCTGATCATAATCTTCCTTCTCTCAGTTTGCTAAACACTACACATTCTCTTATTCAATCATTGTTTAGCAATCTAGTTTCTAAGCTTTAAGTTGTGTATACATCACAGTTGTGATACAGTTTTGTAGAAAACATTCACACACTTAGATTTATCTTCTTTGTAAGAAAGTGTTTCCTTGACAAACCGGGGTGTGGTTTGCATCAAGAAGGCTTTAGCAGTTGTTAAAGCAGTCTGTAATATTCAGTTGAATATAGTGGATTAAGACCTCGTTGGAGAGAGGCGAAATCACCTTGACGGGTGGACTGGAGTAGTTTGAGATCAAACGAACCAGGATAAAAATATCTTGTTCATTGCATTGATTTTCAGTTTTACAATTCAACCCCCCCCCCCTTCTTGTGTTTTTCACTACTTCAGAAGAAGACGCGGAAAAGTACCGACCTTAAATGATGACATTATAAATTCCATCATGGAACAAGATGAGAGAGTGCAAGCTATGTATAAAAATCAAAATGCTATGATGAAACTTATGCTAGCTATGCAAACTCAGCAGCAAGAATATGATGAAAGAAATAAGCGCAGGGCTGCAAGATTGACTGAGGAAATGGCAGCCTTAACTGTGTGCATGGATAGTTTTCAATAATATATGTACCATGTGGGTATTCCTCATCCTCCGATTGGACGTGATGGACGTGGACGAGCACGGGGGCAAGGAAGAGGACATGATAATGGGCAAGCATAGATCGACTTTGCCTCTCTTCCCGTTCCTCTTTGCTTATAAGCATTGGGATACTGCTTGGTTCAAGCTTAGGGGAGTTAGTTAGTTAGGGAACACTTTATTGCTTTCTAATTAGATCTTTCATTCCCATTTGTATTTCTTGTAATCGAAACATGTTTGTACTTTCGGGTTCTTTTATGTAAACTTTTTCGCTATTTTCCCCACTTTCTTGAGCCGTAACAAAAAATTTGTTCGTTACTTGCATAACTTGACGCATTCGAAGAGTATACAGGTTGCTCACTTTTTAAGATATATGAGAAACCTTGAGTAAAACAGAAGCACGATGAATATCGTCTTAACACTCCAAATCCCTAAATTACGCTAGATCGATTTCGGTACCCTTTATACCAAAACCTTAAACTTTAGTTTTAAAGTAACCCCAAGTAGTTTATTTAGCAGTCAGCACCGTCTTAAACACAAACTACGTAGGGAGTCGATGAATATAAGTGAATGATCCTGAGTATTTAAAAAGATACATGATCTACTATTAGAAAATAGGGAATGCACCAATTAAGTTAGGGGGTCCTCACCCGGTCAGTTAATCCAACGGATGCAGAACCTACACAATATAACATAGAAACCCGTTGTCGGTTGGTTCAGAGGTGTCTGGTACTGAACTTGGTAGGGAGGACTACGGTCCGATCCCCCACAACTTGCAATTGGGTGAATTAAAGGAGATTACCACATATATGTTTCAGAACCTCATGCTTAAAAGGATCATATTCACTAACCGGCTACTCTACTATGTGCATGTAAAGATAAATTGCTTAATGTGATTGCGCTAGAATGAAAACGGGTGAAATTTAGAAAAAAGAATTAGGTTGAGCTATAATGGCATGACTGGAATTTGTCTGCACAATGGGGGGTGTTTAGTGTTATTACTGTATCTTTTGTGTTTTATTGAGCTTATGTTTCCGCAAAAACATTGGCAACATCTTACGATTTGAATTGCATCGTGTATTTGCAATTAACTTGTGCCCTGTTGGTTTTTATACTAACTTTATTGTTTGAGGACAAGCAAAGGTTCAAGCTTAGGGGAGTTTGATAACACGAAAAGCTATAGCATTTTCTGCCCGATTTACATAGATAAAGCATATGATTCTTCGTTTATTATGTCACATTATATCTCTATTTGTAGTGTTTGCAACATATTTCAGGTATGTAGCTTTTGAAAAACATAAATTAGAAAAGGAAGAAAAATAATGGAGAAATGAAGAAGAAATGGCCATTTAGCAGCAAAACGCAAGCATTCTGTATCAGAAGCGCATGCCGCCTGTCACAAGCGCATGCCGTCAGTCACAAATTGCAAAAGTGTGCCCTTCGACACACTTCATGTCCCGACTAGCACGAAATCAAAACATGTGCCCCATGCCATAGAGCACATGACACTCTTTACAACCCATACAACAGCTACAGAAATATCTCCATGAAGTGCACGAAATACACGATTTTGCTGTAATTTCTCCACGATTGAAGAACAAGTATCATGGGATTGTTCCTACTTTTGCTCAACATTTGGAATCTATAAAAGGCAGATAGTTACCAACACTTGGACGTTCGAGACCTTCTCCAATTTTATTATTCTCTGCATACTGCAACATTTTTACTTGATACTTTCCAGTTTTCCAGTTTTTGTTTACTTTCTAGTTTTCATTAGAATTTCCATGAGCAATATAAAACCCTCACCATTAAAGCAGTATTTCTTCACATCGGAGGAATAATGAAACTTTATTTTTCCTTCTAAGCTTCCAGAATTCGTTTAGGTTTATTTTAATTTCTTCAAGAACATCTTATTTCAAAGTTAATCCTGTCGGCTTATGGAGGATATATACTGCAAAATTGTTTCTTCAGTGTTTTTTCAGGTTCCAATTTTTAAGTATAATTTATTTATTTTTACCATGCCCGTGTTATTGAATTTATTTTTAATTTTATGTTATCAAGCAATAAAATTATGTCTAGCTAATTTCCCCGATACTGGTATGTGAAGTCCCAAACCGAAGGGTTTCGATAATTAATTGGCATAAATATTTTACAAAAATGCTTTTCTGGTTTTGATTTCCAATTTCGATATTAAATTGTTTTTGTATGAGAGTAAAAGAAAGACTAAGATTAAAATCAATAGAGCGAGAGTTTGAGGTTTTAAAATCAATTGAACATTAATTTTAAATTTAGTGAGAGCGCTTTAAAATTAATTGGACTTTATTTGTTTTCAAAAAATACTTTTGAATTTTAAATGAAACAGTGAGGGCGCTCACTTGAGTTTAATAATATGGCCTGAATCGATAGAACGAAAGTGTGAGACAAGGGTTTTTAAATAAATAGTTTCCACTGAAATAATGTTTTAATGCTCAGAACAATGCCAATAACTTATTGAATCCCTCGAGTCGACAAATTACATACCGGTGTCCCTCTATTAATTATTAGGTTTTAGTTAATCCCCATTTAAACCCAAACACCCTAATTTTATAATTAGCCTTAGCTTTACACAATGACCCTAGGATAACAGTAGTTTGACAATTAGTCCTTGTGGGTTCGATATCTTTTAAAACTACACGATCAGACTGTGCACTTGCAGTCACTACACCTGACAGACTCATAAAGTCGTGATCAACACTCAAGTTGCTCTAGTTGTGCAAGCTAATGCTACTCTCGCACCTTCCGTGTTGCATATTACTCCTGCTGCTAGAAATGAGATCCATTATACTGCACCTCCTTCGGTGAATGCTATGTCATTTGTTAATTATGAGGTTTATCATCATGTTCCTCCACCGAGTGAAAGTGTGGGTTTCTATGACCGGTTGGATGACTTTCAAGACCAGTTCAATGAGATGCAGAAGAAAATGAAGGCCCTTCGAGGGAAAAAAATGTTTGGACAGAACGTTAGTGAGCTCTGCCTAGTTCCCAATGTAAAAGTGCCAGCCAAGTTTAAAGTGCCGGAATTTTAGAGGTACAAGGGAAACTCTTGCACTCGTGACCACCTTGTGATGTATATCAGGAAAATGTCTACCCATATTGATGATCAGCATTTGCTCATTCATTTCGTCCAAGATAGTTTAACTGGTGCTGCTCTGAAGTGGTATATGAGTCTAGACAGTAGTAGTATCTGCACATTCAATGATCTGGGATAAGCCTTCATCAAACAGTATAAGTACAATATGTTCATGGTGCTTGACCACAACCAATTGAGGGTAATCGCTCAGAGAGATAAGGAGCCATTCAAAGAATATGCGCAGCATTGGCGCGAGATAGCTGCCCAGGTGCTACCACCTATGATAGAACAAGAAATGACCAAGGTCTTCCTAAAAACCCTTGGATCATTTTATTATGAAAGGATGGTTTCCAGTGCGCCGAGTGATTTTATCTAAATGGTAAGCATGGGTATTCTTTTGGAAGAGGCTTTTAGAGAAGGGCGCTTGAAAAAAGATGAAGGGACAAAGAAGTCATCGTACGGGTTCTCTCGAAAGAAATAAATTGAAATGAATTATGTTATTAGGGAAATGAAGATTAGACTAACTAGAATGCATCAACGATACCAGCAACAAATTGCTTCTATGACTTCAGTCGTCAATGTAGCTCCAACCACTGTTTCCTATCAAAGACCATCTCCTCAAGGAAATCAAGGACAAAGTCAGAAGAGAGAGGCTTTTGACTCTATTCCAATGAGTTATACAGAGTTACTTCCGACTTTGATTCAGAAGAAGTTGGTTCAGACCAGGCCGCCCCCTACTATACCATCACCTTTACCCTAGTATTATAAAGCAGACCAAACATGTGCTTTTCATTAGGGAGCACCAGGGAACAGTATTGAAAACTGTTATCCTTTAAAATCCGAAGTACAAAAGATGGTGAGATCTGGCCTTTTATCCTTTAAAGATGTTGGCCCTAACGTGAAAGATAATCCTTTGCCAAAGCATGAAGGAGAAAATGCTGTAAACATGGTTGTTGGTTGTCTAGGGGACTTTCGGATTTTTTGATATCAACTTGGTTAGAGGGGATTTGGTAAAGATGCATGCCGACATCTTCAATTTTAGTTACTATACGCATGACCATGCTGGTTGTGGTATTTGCAATATAGATATCCATGGATGTGATAAGATAAAAGTTGATCTTCAGGAAATGATGAACGAAGGCCTCATTCAAATAATCAGGCCTAGGGCAGAGTACGAAGAGGATGTGAATATGGTCTTTGGATGTCCTGGTGAATTCCGGATTTTTGACGTGAATCATATGAATGATGATTTGGTGCAGTTGCATGCTACCTTCTGTCACATGGATTGTAAAGAAGAAAACCATTATGGGTCTTGTCGGATCTGCTGCAGATACTTTAGTGGTTGTTTAATTGTGAGAAGGGGTATTCATTTTTATTGGATAATGGTACTATCAAAGTTTCAAGCAATAAAGATGATTATCGTGGGATTAACGTGATTGAAGATTACTCCGCCGAGATTGTGTCGGATGATGAGTGTACTTCTACGGATGAATTCCTTTCCTCGGATGAAGATATGTTCTCCAGTTATGATTCTGTGATGTCTAAGTATTCTGAAGAAGGGGTGAATGTTATTGTGCCTTGTTTTGGTGTTGCCGCCCCTATATATATTGAGTATCATAGCAAGCCAGTTGTTTCTCCAGTGGTGATTTTCTTGTCGGGTTCTGTTCCTTACAAATCAGACAAGATTGTGCCATATAAATACAATGTGAAAACCCTAGAGGATGGCGTGGAAGTTCACATCCAACCTTTGTCTGATGTTAAGAATATTGCTGAAGCCAACCGAGTCACCCACAGTGGCTGTATTTTTACACCTGTCATTCAAGGGAATGTTAATGCTGATAAAAAGGTTGTTGAAAGAAATGAACCCAAGAGAGCAGTGGGGGAATCTAGTGGTACTAATCTGGAAAAAGATATTTACGATATATTGAAGATTATCAAGATGAGCGACTACAGGATCGTATATCAATTGTTGCAGACTCCATCAAAGATATCTATTCTAGCCTTGCTAATGAACTCTTCTACCCACAGGGAATCTTTAATGAGAGCATTAGATCAAGCTTTTGTGGAAAGTGATATGCCTTTGGACCAATTCACCAGTGTCATAGGGAATATTACATCTTGTAATAACCTGAGTTTCTGTGATGACGAATTGCTTGATGAAGGAAGGAATCATAACTTGGCTCTCCATATCTCCATGAATTATAAGAATGATTCATTGTCCAATGTGTTGATTGATAATGGATCCGCTTTAAATGTCATAACGGGGAGCACGCTTATGAAGCTGAAGTACCAAGGAACTCCCATGTGCTCGAGTGGCATAATTGTGAAAGCTTTTGATGGGTCGAGGAAGTTTGTTATCGGGGAAGTAGACTTTCCTATTCACATAGGCCCGCGCCTATTCCAGATTACTTTACAAGTTATGGATATTGTTCCCGCTTACAGTTGTTTACTAGGACGACCATGGATCCACGAGGCAGGGGCTGTCACTTCAACTTTGCACCAGAAGATGATGTTTGTGCATAAAGGAAAGGTGGTCATCATAAATGGAGAACATGCATTGTTAATATCCCATTTATCCTCTTTCAGTGTTGTGGAAGCGGATGAAGCTGTTGTTGGAACTCAGTTCCAAGCTTTATCCATTGATAATGTAATGGAAAATGAGAATTCTATAGCTTCATTTAAGGATGCTCAGCAGGTAGTGTGTAATGGCCCTAGTAAAGTGTGGGGGAGTATTGTTGATCCACCTATGAATAAGAATAGAGGTGGTTTGGCATTCTCTGTGAAGAATGGTAAAGGTGAGAATATGAAGTCGAAGTCTGCTTTGGGCAAATATCAAGACAACTTTCACAATGGAGGTTATCTTCATACAATTGTTCCTAGGATCAATACTATTGTGGAAGGTGAAGAAGAGAAGGAGATGCCGAACTACGTGACACATGGAGTTAGAGTCTAAAGTTAGATCACTATTGATGTTCACTCTTGCATTCATATTTCAAAGTAATTTGTTTTTTTGTTAATCTTTCAAAGAATCTTTCACTCTGTCCAAGGTGAAAGTATTGATATTGTATGGGCATATCTGTTGCTTTGATCTTTAAAATTATTAACAAAAGTTATCTTTGATTCCCAAGTTGTGTATTTATTTTCTGCTTTTTCCTGGAAAATGGTAATCAGAAAAAACCTTTCAAAATAAATAATAACTGTAATTGAATCTGCATAATCACTTATTATATGTGTCAACTTCTAAAAGCAATCATAAATCATATGTACAGATTAATTAAAAAACCAGTTGAGTACAATGACCATGCACCCTCTCCTAACTTTGAATATCCTGTGTATGTGGCCGAAGAAGAAGAATATGACGAAATCCCAGAAGATGTTTCACGGTTGCTTGAGTGCGAGGAAAGTGCCATTCAGCCATATAAAGAGTCGTTGGAGTCAATCAATTTGGGTATAGAGGAAGATCCAAAAGAAGTCAAGATTAGAGAATTGCTTTATCCTGATGTAAAGAATAGGTTGATTGAATTGTTGAAATAATATGTGGACATCTTTGCTTGGTCATACCAAGACATGCCGGGATTGGATACTGATATTGTGGAACATCATTTGCCGCTAAAACCAGAATGCCCGCCAATCAAGCAGAAATTGCGAAGAACTCAACCTGATATGGCAGTGAAAATTAAAGAAGAAGTTATAAAGAAGATTAATGTCGGTTTTCTTATGACATTAGTGTAACCTAAGTGGATTTCTATTATTGTCCCAGAACCAAAGAAAGACGGAAAAGTTCGCATGTGCGTTGATTATAGAGATTTAAACAAAGCTAAATAAAAAGATGACTTTCCATTACCACATATTGATATATTGGTTGATAGTATAACAAAATTCAAAGTATTATAGTTCATGGATGGATTTTCTTGATATAATCAAATTAGAATGGCTCTTGAGGACATGGAAAAAAACAACGCTTATCACACCCTAGGGAATATTCTGTTACAGAGTGATGTCCTTCGGGTTGAAGAACGTTGGTGCAACATACCAGAGGGCTATGACAACCCTATTCCATGATCTGATACACAAGGAAATTGAGGTATACGTTAATGATATGATTGCAAAATCCCAGACTGAAGGAGAGCATATAGAAGATTTGTTGAAATTGTTTCAGCGTCTAAGGAAATATCGTCTCCGCTTGAATCCAAATAAATTCATCTTGGGTTTCCGATCAGGGAAATTGTCAGGTTTCATTGTCATCCAAAAAGGAATTGAAGTTGACCCTGATAAAGTTAAAGCAGTTCAAGAAATACCAGCGCCAAGAACTGAAAAGCAAGTTAGAGGCTTCCTTGGGCGTTTGAATTACATTTTCATATTTATTTCCCATATGAGTGCAACGTGTGAACCAATCTTTAAGTTGTTAAAGAAAGATCAAGTTTGTGTGTGGATAGATTATTGCCAAAGGGCATTTGAAAGTATTAAAGAGTATCTGCTGGAACCTCCTATCTTGCTCCCTCCTGTTGAAGGAAGACCATTGATTATGTATATGATATTGTTAGATAATTCTATGGGTTGTATTTTGGGAACACAAGATGAAACAGGGAAGAAGGAATATGCCATTTATTTTCTCAGCAAGAAGTTTACTGGATGTGAGTCGCCGTATTCTATGCTGGAAAAGACATGTTGTGCTCTGGCCTGGGAGGCAAAACGGTTGCGGCAATATATGTTGAATTATACTACTTGGTTGATTTCCAAAATGGATCCAATTAAGTATATTTTTTAGAAGCCCGATCTTACTGGGAGAATTGCCTGTTGGCAGATGTTGTTGCCTGAATATGATATTGAATACCATACTCAGAAGGTTATAAAAAGCAGTGTGTTGGAAGATTATCTTTCTCACCAATCAGGTGATGATTATAAGTCTGTTAAATATGATTCCCTAATGAGGATGTTATGTTTTTTAAAGTAAAAGATTGTGATGAACTGTTTCCTGGGGAAGGTCCTGATCCTGAATCTCGATGGGGTATAGTATTTGATGGAGCTGTGAGCGCTTATGGGAAAGGAATTGGTGTTGTGATTATCACTCCCCATGGATCGCATATCCCATTTACTGCAAGGTTGGCATTTGATTGCACCAATAACATGGCAGAGTATGAAGCTTGTATCATGGGTATCGAGGAGGCTATTGATCTCAGAATCAAAATTCTAGATGTATATGGCAATTCAGCTTTGGTAATAAATCAGATTAAAGGATAATGGGATACTCGTCACCCTAGATTGATTCCCTACAAAGACTATGCTAGAATATTATTATCCTTCTTTAATAAAGTTGAATCCCATCATATTCCCAGAGATAAGAATCAGACGGTGGATGATTTAGCCACTTTGGCTTCTATGTATCAAGTAAATACTTGGAAAGATGTTCCTCGTATCACAGTGCAACGTATGGATAGGTCGGCTCATGTGTTTGCAATAGAGGGAATGTCAGACGAAAAGCATTGGTATTATGATATCAAGCATTTTCTCCAGATTCAGGAAAACTCGGCTGGTGCATCGAACAAAGATAGAAAGACATTAAGAAGGTTGGAAGGTAGCTTTTTCCTTAATGAAGATGTGTTATACAAAATAAATTATGACATGGTCTTGCTCAGATGCGTGGATAGACACGAAGCAGACATGTAGATGCATGAAATCCATGAAGGTTCCTTTGGTACTCATGCCAATGGACATTCGATGGAAAAGAAGATGCTTGTAGAAGGTTACTACTGGCTAACAATGGAATCTGACTATTACAAATTTGCAAAGAAGTGCCATAAGTTCCAGATTCATGCTGACAAAATGCATGTGCCTGCGACACTTCTCAATGTTATCTCTTCCCCGTGGCCTTTCTCTATGTGGGGTATTGACATAATTAGAATGATTGAACCCAAGGCGTCGAATGGACATCATTTTATCTTGGTGGAAATTAACTACTTCACCAAATGGGTGGAAGCAGCTTCATATGCTAATGTTACTAAACAGGTGGTAGTACGCTTTACCAAGAACAATCTTATATGTCGATATGGTGTGCCAAGCAGGATTATCACCGACATCGGCTCAAATTTGAATAATAAGATGATGAAAGAACTTTGTGAAGAATTCAAGATTGTCCATCATAATTCATTTCCTTACAGGCCAAAGATGAACGTGGTTGTTGAAGCTGCTAATAAAAACATTAAGAAGATCATCTAGAAAATGGTTGTTACTTATAAATATTGGCATGAGATGCTCCCTTTTGCTTTGCACGGGTATCGTACATCTGTCCACACTTCAATAGGGGCAACCCCGTTATCTCTTGTGTATGGTACTGAAGTAGTGCTCCCTGTTGAGGTTGAGATTCCCTCTTTACGCGTGATAATGGAAACCAAGTTGTCATAGGCTGAATGGATCTAGAACATGTTTGACCGGTTGAATTTTATTGAAGAAAAGAGAATGACGGCCTTGTGTCATGCCTAGTTATACCAAAAGAGAATGAAGAAATATTTTGATAAGAAGGTCAAACCTCGTGAATTCAGAGAAGGTGACCTCGTACTCACAAATATGATATCTTTTAACACTGATTCTAGGGGCAACTAGACTCCCAATTTTGAAGGCCCATATGTTGTCAAGAAAGCCTTCTCTGGCGGTGCATTAATTCTTGAAACTATTGATGGTGAGGAGTTCCCACGTACTATGAATTTTGATGCAGTCAAGAAATACTTCGCCTAAAGAAATAAAAGAACAACTCACTAAGTTGAAAACCCGAAAGGGCGGCTTAGGCAAAAAGGAGCGTCTCGGTAGGTTGAAAACTCGAAAGGGCGGTCTAGGAAAAAAATTAGAGACATAAACAGAATAAACTTTCCTGCTAGGTTGAAAACCCGCAAAGTTAACTTAGGCAAAAGTTAGGGATTTCTTGGCAAGTAACTGTGTCAGACAAGACTTGATCAATGAAGCAACAATCTTCTTGGACTCTCACCATACTTCAACAGAAGTCGCTGCTCAGGAATTCAAAGTTGTTAGGGAGAATAATGGTCATTGTGTTTCAATGTACCTTTTCCAATATATTACCATTTTCCAAACATTGTAATCATTTATGGCGTCTCGCCATTTATATACTACCATTATATTAATGAAGTTTGAGCTTTTATCCAATTTTTTGCAATTCTTATTTTATTCTACTTACAAAGACTCCATTTATTATTGATAGTAATTTTCAAAACAAAGAGATTTAATAGTAAAATTGCTTTTGGAAAGAATTTACAAATTACTTTTTACTTTAGATTTTGTGACTCAAGAAAAACAAAAATAGTGATTCCAAGGATGGACGAACTCTGAAATTTTGGAAGTATATTTTCCTCAGGAAAGTACTCTCAAGTCACTCTTGTTGGTGTGTGCATGATCTCCTTATGTTTCTCAAATAGTTGGAGATGATACCGATTGATGTACGGTGCGGTGTTGGGTTTGTGATCCCATTTTCCCCAGACAAGTCTTGGTTCAGTTTTTCTCTAGGTTGATAATTTTGATTTTGGGTTTGCATGGTCTGGAGCCTCTATCCCAGATTCCCCAGCGAGGTCTTCACTCATTTGACAGAAGTTCTTTCTCCCTTCATGTGCTGAGGTAGAATCACTTGTAAAACATCTCCCTTTTGCAATGTTGGCATTATTGTTGTTATTTGGTAAATAAACAAGGGTAGCATCTGTTCTAAGAAGTGTTGAAACAATTGTCAACATTTTTGGGTTTTCTCCCGCCAAGTGTTGGGTTTGATTTAAAATCACCATAGTAAAGCTAAGATAACGTCTCTTTCTGAAAGTTGTTATCTCCATGTGGTTTCATAACTTCTCCCCAGGGAAGTTTGTGTAATCATCATTCTTGGTATTGAAGAATGTATTTTGGGATCCTCTCGACGATGTGGTATTGTCCTCCCAAATGAAGTCAGCACGAAATCCCCAGTTGATATCTCGACGATGTGTTTTTCATCTTCCCTAGAGAAGTTAATATTATAATCTCCAGTGGAAATCTAGACATTGAGACATTGTTTTCCCCATTGAAGTCTATGTGATATTCCCCGGTGAAGCCTGAAGGAGGATGTTATATCCATGTATTTGTACTATTTTGATTTGATTATTTTTGCATTATGTTTCTTCCCAATGAAGTTAAGTCATGAAATAGGAATTGGTTTCCTCAGTTGGTGCCTACTTTCTTATAAAATATTCCTCCTGGATGTGATTTAGTTGAGTGTTGACTTTACCCAAATTGGTTTTGTCTTGTTATTCCTAGTGTTGTATGTCTGTTTTATCAGCATATACATAATAATATGCATACATACATCATGCATAGATGAATTAAAATTCATTGCTCATTTGCATTTATTATAATTTTTGTTGGTATATTACCCTATTTGCAGAATTATGTTACCCTCTCTCCAATAGATTATCAATCTTAAGCAGAAATTATATATCCTTTCAATTTCCTCATTAAGTTATCCCTCGTAGAAGAATTTTGTTTTAGCCTTCCTATTCCGCTCATTATCTGGATGGAATGTGCTCCCCTCTTGAGTTTATTTCTCATTAGGCTTTGAGCCATGGTTTGAGAATGTGCATTTATTTTGCACGTGAAAATTTTATCTCCTCAGCGAGAATATATTAGCATTTCCCCAGGAAGTCATTATTACAACTCCTTCTTATAACAGCAGATGGCAGATCTCTTTATTTGAGCAACCTGTATTTCTCCAGTAAGTCTGTTAATTCTTAGAGAAGATTCATTTTGTTACTCCAATGAATGGTAGTCTCGTCATTATGGGAGATGGTTCGTTGTTGAGATTTGTTACTCCAATGAATGGTAGTCTCGGTATTATGAGAGACAGTTCATTATTGAGATTTGTTACTCTAATGGATGGTAGTCTCGTCAATATGGGAGATAGTTTTTTGTTGAGATTTGTTACTCCAATGGATGGTAGTCTCGTCATTATAGGAGATAGTTCCATGTTGAGATTTGTTACCCCAATCAATGGTAGTCTCGTCATTATAGGAGATAGTTTGTTGTTGAGATTTGTTACTTTAATGGATGGTAGTCTCGTCATTATAGGAGATAGTTCATTATTGATATTTGTTACTCCAATGGATGGTAGTCTTGTCATTATGGCAGATAGTTTGTTGTTGAGATTTGTTACTCCAATTAATGGTAGTCTCGTCATTATAGGAGATAGTTCATTGTTGAGATTTGTTACTCCAATGGATGGTAGTCTCATCATTATGGGAGATAGTTTATTGTTGAGATTTTTGTTACTCTGATGAATGGTCGTCTCGTCATTATAGGAGGTAGTTCGTTGTTGAGATTTGTTACTCCAATGGATGGTAGTCTCGTCATTATGGGAGATAGTTCATTGTTGAGATTTTTGTTACTCCGATGAATGGTAGTCTTGTCATTATGGGAGATAGTTCGTTGTTGAGACTCGTGTTGCTTTAAGGAATTCAGTTGTTTCAAATTATAAGTACTGATGTTGGTCATTTGTGGCTTACCCCGACGTTGATGTTTGATGGTATTATCCTACCACTTCTTTCCCCCTGTGGGTCGACATTACCTTTTTTCTATCTTCTTAGTGAATGGATAGTTTGCGGTTATCTGTCGGTCATTATTGTCCTTTATTTTCTCTCCTCAATGTTTGAGTTGATGTTATTTTGTCTCCTCCTCTGGATTTACCCCAATAGATTTGAGTCTACTGTTCACCAGTGAATTATTTTCCTGTTCTAATTCTATTTTGATATTTTATTTTTCTGTTTCCCCAGCGGTGTCCCGTGTTACCTTTGGATCTATTTATTTGCATGCACAATCATAAGCATCGCATGGCCTCTTAAGGCAAAAAATAGGGCTTATTTTATATTTAAGTATCTTCAATCGCGTCAACACAAAGATTTTAACCTCCATATCTTCGGATAGAAGGCACTTAAATAAGGGCAATTGTTGTACCCCAATTTTTCCCCTAAGATTCCTCTATCATCTCATATCAAATCAATCACAACAGTATCATACTAGGGTTTAGCTCTTCTCCCTATCTTTAGGTTTGCTCATGAGGAATCACCAAGCACCTTGATTTATATATTGTGATCATCTATGTTTTATGTTGATTAACTTTTAACTAATAAATACAATGAATGTTTGCTCTAATTGATGATATTATAGGTGAAAGCGCAACATATTTCATCAAGTTGATTCACAGGTTCATGAGTTTATTTCCATGCCTTCTTCAATAAAGCTTCATTGAGATTAAAGCTTCATTTATTGAAGATTATTTAAAGTAACATCATGACAAGGTTTACTATGATTCATCATGCCTCTATTTGTCAAAGAAAGTCAAAAGATACAAGGATTGATTGAAGAAGTTTGACCTAATTGAACAAGTTCTTGATTCCTTGATCACAAGTACATAACTCTCTCAATTATTTACTTTGGAATTGGTTTTTATTGCTATGGATTCTTATTATAATCCACAACAACTTCTATCCACATGGAAAGAGTAATTGTGCAAGAAAGTTTGTCAAAATTGAAAGGGGTTTCCAAGTCATTTTGGTGCTTTATGAGCTAGGGTTTTGAACTTCTAAGGGCTATATCTTGCTCATCTTTTGGTATTTTTTAGTGATTCCAAATACATGCTTCTATTTAAATGGATATCAACTAATCACTTCAGGAGTTTCAAGGAAATTTCATGTGGGAGATGCCTAATGATGAACAAATATTACAAGTCCTCTAGATAGGCCATCAAATTCCCTTATGTGACTTCAAAAGATCATAACTTGGTCAATTTTTATCTCCTTGAGCCCATTCTTTTCCAAAACGATCTTAAGGATGTGAACTTCAACTCTTCGTTTATGTGCAAATCTTGAAAATGAGTGGAAGATGCCCTAAGAGCTCAAAATATTACAGGTCACCTCATGAATTTTCACCAATTTTACAAGGCCATAACTTTTTCAATACTTGGTATTTTTGAGTGATTCAAGTTTCAGAATGCTCTTTGGTAAGTATACTTCAAGCTAGCATCAATGGTCAAAGCTCAATTTTAGAGGAAAACCTTGTTTGAACTCAAAACATTATAGGTAACTTTTGAAGAAAAACATAGAATTTTTCTAAGTACAAAAAGTCAGCATCTTTTTCTCAACTTTGACTCATCACAACTCCTAGCTCAAGCATCCATTTGGTCTCATTCTTGGCACATTGCAAATATTGTGACCTTATATTTTAAATGCTTCAAGAATCATGCCCTAAGACCCCTTGAGCTATGAACACCATGGATTCAAAGATGGTACTTTGAAACTAAAGTTTTCTCCAAAGTCATAATTTGAAATCCATAATCTAGCTTCTAAAAACCAAATTAGCGTGCGCTTTTGATCTAAAAATGTTTAACCAACTTGCCAAAGTTGATTAGAGCCTTGAAACACAAAGTTTGAGTGAGTTTTGATGCTAAGCAAGTCACATGTTTTTCATGTCCACGACTTCTCACGATTTCCCTCCAAACACCGCTAATTCTTCCAACTCTCATTCCCATTTACTTCCCTATAAATAGATGACCATATTGCACTCGTTTACACAAGCTTTGAGAGCCAAATACACCCTTCCAAAGTTCATTCGCAACTCAGAAATTTGAAATTCCATTTCACAGTTTCAAGCTCTCTCTTCACAATTTCTTTACATATTCGTCATCCTACATAAACATATAAACCCTCCAACACTTAAACCAAGCAAATCGAGCCATATTTTGAGTTACAGAAGTTCACTTTCAGATCTATTTTTGTGAGCCTCGTTCAAGTAGTTTTCTTAAACAAATTTTTCCAAATAAAAGCCTATTCTACACTAGTCATCCTTCTGATCCTTGTGCTTCTTACAATTTTTAAAATCATTGAGAATTGAGTGAGAAATCCTAACCTAAAGTCCTCGCTATTATTTTTGGTTTTCTGCATTTTTCTCTTTGCTCAGTTTATATAAATTTTTCGCAAGGGTGAAGTTAGGATCGTATTGAAGAGATGAATACAATGATATTAGTATAGGATTCTAGCGTTTCCGTTTGAAGAATCTCATAAATTCCCATGTGCAGGGTGTCTGGAGGTTGAAGACGACCTACGTGTCGTTCTTCAACCAATGAACATTGGACATTTATTTTATTTTCATTGGTTGTTTGTTTTTTGATTCAACATGTTTTGGTTGATGGTCGACGATATGCACAGCACGTCAGGTCTTTTGGATCTGTTTACTAATGCGTTTTGACTTTTCATCCAATGGACAACATTTTTTTCCTTTTATTTTATTAAGATTTGATTTAATAATTGATTTGGTGTGATTTCCAATAGTGACCATATCATGCACAGTGTGTTAGATCCCTTGGATCTGCTTACTAACATGTTTTGACGATGATCCAGTGGTCCACATTTTTTTGGCTTTATTTTATTTTCTGATTTTTATATTTATTTGTTTTAAACTTCAAAAAATCATAGAAAATTCATTTCAGACTAAAAAATTATGAAAAAATTCACAAAAATATTTTCAAATATTCTCTTTTTTATTTTTATTTTTTCATGATTTTATTTTCATATTTGTTATTTTTTATAATTTTTCCTTTATTTTGACTTGTTTCTAATTATTTAAAAATACTTTTTGATATTTTTAAATTTTAAAAATTTTATACAAAATCATTTTCCTTATTTTTGACTTTCTGATTTTTTTCTAGAATTTTATTTTGACTTCTACTATTTTTGATCTTTTTTTCACTTATTTGAGTGATTTTAATTAGTTTAAAAATACTTTTCTGTTTTGAAAAATTACCAAAAATTTTATAAAAATATTTGAGGTCATTCTGATTTTTCTATGGTCTTTTTAAAATTTTCTTTGATACTTTGAATATAGTTTGATATTTTACCTTTTATTCTCATTTTAAAAACAATTTAAAAATCATTTTTCCTTTTTATTTTATTCATTAAATGCAATTTATTTAATTTTAATATATTATGGCTTTATGATTTTTGATCATAAACTTCATTAACATCACTGGATATTGAGTGTTGAGTTTAACTCTATTAAAATGGATGGATGATTTTAATGATAGTTTGATTAAATTTTTTATTCAAATAATTCCCCTCCCTCTTCATCTTATCCATTTCTCATTGTGCTACATGTTATTAGAGGATGATTCATATATCTTCTCTCTAAACATATGGCACATAGATTGCTATTGACCGGCCTCAAAATATGTGCGACTTTTACATAAGTCCACTTATGATTGCTTAATATAACGCTAAATTTTATCCCGATTCGAGAAATGATCATTCGTGGCCCAAACCTATGTTTGCAAGCCCAAGTATGTTTAATTTAAAACCTTTAATCTAATAACCTTGAGGTTCATTGTTAGGAGGCTTTGGTCTTATCAATCCTCTAATGGACTTTCATAAATTTTGGACTAAGTGAATCATTTAAACATTGTTGATTATTTAGTGTTGCCTTGAGACTTTGAAATGAATGATATACTTGACAAAAAGAAAATGAAACTTGTTGTTAAGAGGCTTTGATTTTATCAATCTTCTAATGAGTTTTCAAATTCAAGTTTCAAGATGGTCATTCAACTAACCTCTAATTTCTAACTCATTAATAATTGACTTTTATTTTTATGCTTTTACTTTAAGCACCATTTATTTTGGCATTTACATTTCATGTTATTTTCATCTTTGCTCACTTGAGCATTTATCTTTATGTCATTTTTATTTTTGCTCACTTGAGTTTTTCATTTTCTTTTTGAAGATACCTATTAACAAACTTGAACAATATAAAAGCTTTAATGTTACTTGGACTATTTGATTACTATCTTTGAAATTTTGGAGATATGAACTTCTTAGACTTAGGAGTAGAGACCTTGACCTACCTTGAGACCTTGGTGACTTCTATTGTTATTTTTTCTGGAGTTATTAGGGTCTACCTCAAGACATTGGGTTATTTGTTTTCTTTGCTTGCAGGTTATTTTATTACATGCTTTGTCTGTAATCAGGAATTCATCTGTATACAGCCATTACTCTGCCCAATTTTTTGTGAAGACTTAATGCATTTGAAGCTTGGTTTTCTTAAGAGGTCTTTTATCTTTGCTTGTTTGGTTTCAATCCAAAGGATGGGAATTCTACATTGACTAATTATGTCAAGTGTTGGCTTCTTGTTGGTTAGACAGTTCTTTTCCCTAGCTTTTACCTTATGTTTTAGGATAGCCTCTTCATCTCCTCCCATCGTCTTTAATTTCAAAAGTCTGCTCCCTCCTTTTTAAAAATCATTCTTGTTTTCTAAACTTGAACCGCTTTCATAATAAACTTGGACTTAGGTTCATGCATTTTCAAAAAAATATTTTCTTAATCAAATTTTAAACAACTGGATCATACCTTGACATTTTTGTGAGAAGACTAAAAATCAATCAATCTCATTCAAACTATTTTTCCATTTTGGCTTTTTTATCTTTAAAACTTTTTATTAAAATATTAGACTCTTGTCAATCCTTGTAGTGATGCGAGCTACTATAGTTCTACGATATAAAGTGAAGTGAGATATTTTCCACTTGAGTGTTGAGCGAGGCTTTGTTGATTTTAAAATCCAAGACATATCCTCCACTTTGAAATGACGCAAATATTCCTTTCTCATAATTGTGGCTAGTAAGTATGTTCTTCCACTCGGATAAGACGATGATGTCTCGTCTCTTAAAATTAACCAACACACTTGTGTTTTAAAATTTTTAAAGGTGAACTACGAGTACCCTGATCCCCTATTACACAGAAGGTGGTACGTAAGCACTAAAGGTTCGCAACTGTGGCGGGTGAAAAAATTGTAAATAATACTTCTTTTCTCATTCCCACGATCTATTTTTGTATACAACTTTTATAGCCAAAATACGTAAATTTTCAATGAGGTTCCTACGGAGTACAATAGATGTTTAGGGTGCTAATATCTTCCCTTTGCATAACCAACCCCCGAACTTAGATCCCCCCCCTCTCTTTTTGGGTTATTCATTTTTTCTCATTCCTTTGGAAACAATAAAGCGTGGTGGCGATTTTTATTTGATTTGTGTGAGTCAAGTCAATCCAATGGCTTAGTATCAACATTTCTACCGCTACATTGGGTATATTAAGTTATTTACGTATCTTGATTATTCTGGGAATATTAGGATTTTATGCGTGTCGTCCAAGATTCAAGGATAAAGAGAGTTTATTTATAGATAGAAGGCTAATTAGTTTCATAGAATGTTGAGACATTTTAGGAAACAAATCTTTGGGGTCCTTGTTTTAAGCAGAAGTTTCTACTGAATCTGCAGCTGATCAGCCTTGGTTCTGAAGCCCATATGCAATTGATTGAAAAATATAAATAGATGACTTTAACCCTAGTTTTATATACAACAAACGATAATCATATTAGGTTTGGTTTTGGCATGCTGTTTTTTGAGAAAACATTGTGTCTTAGTATATGTACTAAGATTGTTTTGTTAGTTGAGTTATAATTATGTATCACTCATAATCTTTTAAGCATTGAGTTGATTATTGTACTTGGAGGAAGCGTGTAAGAAACTCTAAGTATTACTCTTAGACAAGAGTCTTGTCTAAATATTGTTGTTGGAGTGTAACTTCTAGTTTTCTAAGTGTCTAGAATTGTTCAGTCACTGGTTTGTGATTAGAAGGGATTTGAGAAGGGTCTCATACCTAGGTGAGTCTTAGGAAGAAGTTAAGAAAGGGTAGTGATTAATTAAGAAGTTATAAACGTGGGAGTTTAGCTTGGAATTGATATTATTAATAGTTAACTGATCCATGGCTTGGTAGCCCCCAGAGTACGTGTTGGTTTGCACCGAATTGGGTAAACAATTATGTGTGTTCTTTACTTTTCTACACTTCGATTATCGTTTATCTTGTCATTGATTTCTTGTTCAGAAAAAGGTGTTTCAACATCGTTTAGGACATATGTGATCTGAATACCAGAATTTCACACTCAACCTACAAAAATAAAACAAAAGTGGTAGGTACCCAATATTCATTGGATCCTTTGGAGTGAGTGAAAGAATTATTGCATTTGGGAAACCATTGGAAATTTCCTTTAGGAACTATAAAACACCTAAATTTGCATTTTTTGGTATTTCTTGCAACAATAGTGACAAAACAACCTATGATGAAATTTACTTTTGCTATTTAAATCCTTCTTGATAAAATTAAAATTTTTATGAGGCTTTTCAATCTTTAAAGAGTTAATGGAAAAAGTATCATGAGATTGTGATGCCTTATCCATTTTGGTTTCAAGAGTACTCACCTATTGTTGCCAAATTTGACAAGTTTCACAACTGAGCCGACAAGGTTCGTCGTCCTCCTTTTTATGATTACGACTATCTACAATAGATGGCTTTAATGCTTCATATTTTTTATAGGTTTCTTCAACCTTTGATTCAAAGTTTTTAAAAACTTTTTCATTTGAAGCTAATTTATTATAAGCATGTGAAGCCTCTTTTTGTAGATTTTCAAAGACCTTTTTCAATTCACTAAAAGATAACTTATCGATGTTAGAGTATTTAGAATTACTTACATTTTTTCTTGATTTAACGTTGATTTGCCATGAAAAAATAATTTCCCTCTTCATCGCTATCACTTGAGATTTCATTACTTGAGGCATCACTATCATTATCCTAAGCAACATAGGCTTTTCTAGAGTTTCTATAATTGTTTCGTTGGCCCTTTCATTTCTTATTAGCAAGAGATGGACAATCCGGTCAAAAATGACCCGGCTTCCCACATTCATAGCATATACCTTTTGTACCATCTCTTTTGTTGTCTTCATCTTTGGAGAATATAGATTATCTTCTAAATTTCACAAGATTGTTATCAAAGAGTTTGACGTTATTCTTCTGAATGTATCGATTATATCTCATCACAAATAATCTCATTTGTTCATAATTTGAATCTTCTTAATCACAAGAATCACTATCATTAGTGTGCTCATCCTCTAAGGATCTTGAACTTGAAGCCCTAAGAACTTTAGACTTCAATCTTTCCTCCTTATCGGTCTCTTTCTCCTTATTCTTCTTTTTCTCAAGCTTCTTTTCATGTTTATCCAAGAAATTGAGTTCTTGCTCTTGTTCTTCCAACTTTCCAAACAAGGTGGTGAGATCAAGTGTTGCAAGATTGTTGGATTCTTTGATCATGGTGACCTTTGCTTAACAATTCCTAGTAAGACATCTCAAAACCTTGTAAGTAGCAATAACATTAGAAATATGATTACTTAGAAAATTTAAACGATTAATAAGATGCGAGAACCACTTTTGTATTTGAGCAATGGTTTCACTATGCTTCTGGAGAAAGAGTTAAAACTCTTGATTAAGTGTATTAATTATAGCTTGTTTGACCTTATTAGTTCCCTCATAGGTAACTTGTAGAGTATCTCACATAGCCTTAGTAATCTCACAATGGGAAATACGATAAAACTCATCAACATCAAGAGTGGATATGATAATGTTTTTCTCTTTCTAATTGTGTGCCCGACTTCTTATTATCATCCTCATTCCATAAGTTTTTCTAATCGTGTTCTTCAAGCTTAGCAAACAATGTAGTAAGGTTTAGTGTTGTAGATCATTAGCTTCCTTGATCTCAGTGACCTTTGGTTGCCAATTCCTAGTAATACACCTCAAAACTTTATTAGTAGAAATTTCATTAGAATCTGGTTTCCCAAGTGCCTTTAAACGATTAATGAGATGAAAAAACCTATTTTACATTTTGGAAATGGTTTCACCATGCTTCATGCAAAATAGTTCGAACTCTTGATTTAGTGTATTAATTCTAGCTTGTTTGAATTCATTAGTTTCCTTATGAGAAACTTGCAATATGAGAATATTTTGTGCTTTCCAATCGTGACCCCACTTTTTCTTATCATCACCATTCCATTGTGCTTCTGGTTTAGGTGTAACAACACCATTAACATCGGCCACAGTAATTTGAGTTGGACCATTGATAATAGCGTCCCATACACCTATATCAAATGAATTATATGAATATGAATACAAGCTTTCCAATAGCCATAATTTTCACTTGTGAATATGGGCAGTCTATTATACGCCCCTTTAGGTTCAGTGGCCATTATATAATACGCATTTTAAAGCACTAAATGAATTGAGTCTTGTGATACCACTTGTTAGACAATGACAACTTGTCTAGAGAGGGGGGGGGGGGGGGATAAATAGATCCCAAAAGTAAAAATTACTTATTAAAAATTTATGTTTTGAAAGAAAATCAAAATTATGGAAATCGAAAGATTAAGCCTAGATTGAACAAGTCGTCAAAATCAAACTGAATATTGGAATATCAGATATGTGTAAACCACATAATGAAATCTAAAAGGATGATAATACTTAATACAATAATTTATCAATAATTTATTTTATAACGATCATAATTGTTAACCAATTTCCTATGAAATTATTGATAAAGTTAAAACAAGCCAATTATCGAACATTTGGATTTTTTTTTCTCCAGATTTTCCCTTTGACTTTGTTGATATTAAATACCACTTAAAATCTAATTGATTGTAATCTGATCAACAAAGAAATATTTAACAATCAAAGGATATGTCTATACAAATCGATTACACAATCAATGAGTTGAATAATTTGTTATACAAAGTATATGTGTATATATATATATATATATATATATATATATATATATATATATATATATATATATATATATATATATATATATATATATATATATATATATATATATATATATATATATATATATATATATATATATATATATATATATATATATATATATATATATAGAGAGAGAGAGAGAGAGAGAGAGAGAGAACACAAGGATTTGTTTAGACAGTTCACCAATCGTCCTTTATATGGCTACGTCAGCCCCCAATTTCGTTTGGAATTGAGATACGAATTCTTACTATGCCGAAAAATAATTTACAAGATAAATGTAACAATCTAACCCTACAAACCCTATGTTTGATGTTGATCCTAACACTTTATCTTCCCTTGATTTGAGTTTCATCAAGTCATCAAACAATACCGATTTGATCCTTTGTCTCGCGTTATTCCTTTGCAAGAACCAACATTATTCAAAGCCTTCACTCGGCAGTATCCAAATTGCAAATTGTTATCACCCAATATTTCCATCGATTCACTGTATCACGCCAATCCTTTGGAAGAACCTCTCATTCTTAAAATCTCCTCACTCGATCGAATCTGAATTGTGAAACCTTGTCAAAACCCTCAAATCAACACTATGATCTTGGAGGAAAACCCTCACAGTTTTTCCGATGAAACCCCCAAAAACTCTCAATCTAATCTTAGGTTAAACCAACCTAAATTGAACATTATCAACACAAGTCTAGATGGCACCCAAACAATGAATGATTATATGTACTTTGTTTGTTTGTATGGATAGATGGGAGGCTGAAGATGATAAGCAATTTTTATTTGTGTTTATAGTTTCATCAAATAGGAAATGATGCATGTATGAATTATTTATATGTGTGCAAGTTGGAGGCAAAAAAGGATGCTTAGAAGTTGAAAATAAATGAAAATTTTCAGAAAATTTACAGTATGTGTCGACACATATTATAAGTCACGTGTCAACACATGTAATGACATATGTCGACCTGATCAATATGATGTGTTAACACAACGAAGCATGAGCTTACAAGCTTTAAAAATGAAGTACATGTGTCGATCTGAAGCACATATAGGTCAACATACAAAAATGCTAAGGTTATCCTAGTTTTGACATCATGCAAAATATCTAATGGGAAAGGGCACTCACAAGTCTTACCATAAGAATATTTGAAATGATTATATAGAGAGCCCATCAAAGATATTGGTTAGAAGTTACCAAGGGCCTAATGATTGGTTGATTTTGGAATTAAAGCTAAGAAGGATGAGGCAATGGCCTTGGAAATTTTAGCTTTTACGTAGAATTCATTCACAAAGCCATATATATCCCCATGAATAATTTCCCAGTGCTTCTTGAAGAAAATGTTGAAATCGTCTAGACTAGGGCATTTTTCTTTACCGCAGTTCCACACAGATTCCTTAATTCCCTCTTGCAAAAAATGCTCTTCCAAAATTTTTCTATCTTCCACAGAGAGGTTCTTCAAATTCACCCTATCCAGTTTTGATTTTACAACTTTAGGTTTAAAAAACTCTACCTGAATGGATTGAATATTTCTACCTTTATTTCATCCACTTCCTCCAAAGTTCCTTTGTCATAATTCAGGTTCAATAAGGTATTCCTATGAAATGTGTTCTTAATTATTGAATGAAAGAACTTAGTGTTGGAATCCCCCTCACAAATCCACTTGAACCTAAATTTTTTGCAATTTTTAGAGGAGAATTGTGGCCTAGAGTATGGTTCTAAGGAAGTTTTTGAAGAAGCTCTAGAAACCCAAATCACCATAAAAAATTAAAGTCTTTGGCTAGAGATTAGTTATGAACAGACTCCCAATTTGTGACCAACTTCTCAAAAAAGTCATCATACAAAGTGTACATGATACTGTGCATTTTGTGCTTCAACCATGAAGAAAACTTGGCGCATCTGTTATTCCAATCTAATTTCTCCATTGCATTATGGAAAAACATATTTGTATGGTTTAACATTGCATGTGTGGAAGAGAAGCAAGCTATTACACACTTTTTCACTTTCTCTAATGTCTTCAATGGCAAGGCGGCCAAGCACAATGAAAGCATGATCTAGTTGGAAATTTGCTGGTTTATGTCGCTCAAGAGGAATGTTATTCTCTTAAAAGGAAATATTAGAGTAGTATGTGATATGGTGAATAATATTAAGCTCGTGTCTTGGCTCTAGCTAGCTATTGGACTCAAATCTAATAAACATATAAATTTCTATGTCTGGTACAAATGCCATATGGAATGTATTAAACGTTGTTGACCTTGTTGTATTTATAATTATGGGTTAGAGTATCCATTGTACTCTTTTCACTAAAACAAAAAAAGGCCTTTTACCTCAGTTGAAAAGAGGTCTACATTGGTTCCCCAAGCGAGATAACGAACAACATCATGAAAAATGCGCCAATTTATCTCCCGGGTTTTAAATAACCGAAATGTAATATTTAAGGGGTCCGATCCTTAAGGAGATCCTTTTTGGAATTCTTAAATGGCGAAAACACCATTCCCCTCGGTTTTGATATTCCACCGACGGGTATAATACTTTTTCAGCTCGACTTTGACATAAAACTAACAGGTAAATCATAATTCAGTTTATTAAATCTAATTTGGATTTCTTATTTCACTAAACCCAAACTAAATAAATAAATTCTCAAATTTTCTTATGAAAATAATTATATGAACAATTGTGTTATATTTGAAGAACAACTTACACTAATCAATAGTTTTAAAGCATTTTGTAACTCATCATTTGTTTCACGTTCTTTCATGGTTAAAATCTATTCAATGTTTTATTTTTTTATTCAACACTTCCTTTTCTACTAATTCATTCTTGAAAGCATAAAATTTGATGCTTTGAAAAATGAACAAATATGAAAGAAAGTTGAACAAAAACTAAAAGTATTGGAGAGATTTTAATTATAAAAGAGCATGAGAAAAATGATGAGTTGCATAATGCTAGAAAGTCATTAATTAGTGTAAGATATGTTTCAAATATAACATAATTTTTCATATGATTATTTCTAAAATCAATTTAATATGTTATATATTCAAAGATGGGTTAGTGAAAAAACAATAGACATTAGATATAATAAACTCAAACTCAATGAAACAAGATGAGCGCCTCACAAAGAATCATAAAAGAAAATATAAACTCAATATCAATATCAATCTAAACTCAAACTAAATAATAACGACTAAACTACAACATATAGATTTTCATAATTTTGGGTAGTAGAACAACTAAACAACAAGAACATCAACAACGAGTCTCAACAACAACAACAACATCAATAAACCTATAATATAAATCTATTTAAAAAACAACAAGATATTTAGGATTTTGAATCTTAACAACAACATCATCAATAAACCTATAATATAAATTTGTTTAAACAACAACAACAACAAGAAGATAAAACATCTAGGATTTCAGATCTCAACAACAACAAGATAAAACATCTAGAATTTCATATCTCAACAACAACAATAACAATATGAGTAATGATGTTTGACGTATAAGATCTATGAAGAAATGAAAGAAAATGATTTGGATCTTTGAAGAAGAAACAAGAGCCCTAAACACATATCATCTTTGTCTTGAAGATCAGATGTGTTTATGGCTCCCGTTGTTTAGGACTCTCTTGTCGGCTCTCTTGTTAATGGTTCTTCATTAGGGTTCTGTTTGTATTGCTTAGCAAAGTGAAACTGAAATCTACAAGCTAAAAAGATATATAAATCAGAGAGACAAATACACTTCGATTGGAAAACAAAACCGAGGTAAAAATGATGTATTTTTATATTAAAAATAAAATATTTAGGAAGATGCCACTTTTAATAGAAAAAATACATAATCTGAACCTACTGGAATTCGAAGCATGTATATTGAACTAGCATAAATACATAATCTGAAACTACTGGAATTTGACGGAATATATTGTATTTTTTTTAAGAAAATGAATTATAGCGTGTCAAGAGATTAGGGATGTCAACGGGGAAGGGAATGCTCGGAGGATGCTTCCCTGCTCCCCGCCCCGCCCCCTAATGTTTTCCCTCATCCCCATCCCTGATCCCCGCCATGGGGGAAAGTTGTCCCCATTCCCATCCCACAGCTCCCCACGGAGATCCACGAAGATTAAATCTTAAGAACTATTTTATACTTTTCAATCAAAACTATATCTATGATACTAATATTTCATTATTTTTTCCTTTTAATAAAAATACATCTTGCATCAATAACAAAAAAAATGCAAAGCTACTTGTAGTTAATTTTTTTATGTAAAAAATGAATATTCATTTGCTAATATATGAAATTTTTTTATAAAATTTAAATGATATGGTTGGGTTATGGGAATCCGTGGGAGGAGGATACTTCCCCGATCTCCGCCCCAAACTATCATCGGAGGAATTTTCCTTCCATCCCCATTTCCGTGAAGAAAATATTTCCCAACTGATAACAAGAAAATATATCGTATAATTAACATACTTTTTACCGATTTTATATTCCATTAAGTTGTCTAACCCTCGATTATTTCGAGATTATTTGTCTTTTTACAGGTATAACACTTGTCGACTCAAACCAATGCAAAAGGACAGCATGAAGAAAGATAGACGAAAAACAAAGAGAAAAAGAATAAAAAAATACAAAGTGTGGACTTCTGGATGCCTGACGGTCGTCACGCCCCTGTGACGGACGTAACACCCCACAACATAACCAAACGGTCGTCACACGCACCTGACGAACGTAAGACACCACTTCAGCGTGTGACGACTGTCACCCACCTGTGACGACCGTCACGCGCGTGAAGGAGGACGTTGCGCATGATTGAAGACGTGGGCGTAAAGGGCAGAATAATTCTTCCTGTTTCTACTCAACCTCCTATTTTATTGCCACAACTTCTACTGCTCCTGGAATTTCTCCACGAAGACTTCCTCAAGAATTCAAAATTAAAACTGCTGATCTTTCCTGCTATATATATGGATACCAAGGCACAGTCCAAGGGTCGAAGATTTTTATGCAGCAAATACTTATTTTATTTTTACAGTTATTTCCAAATTATTTTGTTTTGCAATTCTGCTTTCAATTCCCTGTAATTTTCATTCGAGCCTTAGTTTCTATTTTTAAGTGTTAATTCTTCTTACAAGAATTAACACGAATTTCTTCTGCAAGTCAAGCTTGAAGATTTGGATTACTGTATTACCTCAAGATTACTATAGCATCTGTAATTCCAGGTTTTTTATATTGCAATTATTATTTATTCGTTTTCTATAATATGCCAATTATTGCCATGAGTTGTATTCTGAACTTATTTACTGTTAAGTTAATTATGTCTGGCTAAATTATTAGTACCGGTATGTGACCGTAAGAACTGGAAGAATTCAATAAGACCTTGGCCAAAAATATTTATAAAACAATTTCTGGTTTCCAATTTCCAATATTAATTTAACTATCCTTGTCACGAGAGTGAGAGGTTAATTAACACGGTTTTGCCACGAGAGTGGGAAATTAATTAAGGCAAGAACCTGCATGCGAGAGCTGGGGTTCGACCCAGATAGTGGTAACGAAGCATCGATTTTTAAATACACGAGAGTGTTTTAACAAATTAATTAAATTCAAATTGTTTTCAAAAAGTGTTATTAAATTTAAAGTGCATCCACTAGGTTTAGTAGCATGACTTATTTCATAAACACGAGAGTGTATGTCTCAGGTTTTTAAACAATTAGCTTTTACCGAAATACTTTATAGGCCAAGCGATTCATTGAATTCCCTAAGTCCGATTATCACATACCGGTATAATTAGTACTATTACTTTTTAAAACTAAACTGTCTACCCCAAATATCGAATATTCATCGCTTAGTTAGACAAAACTGTAGCATTAGATCGTATGCGATTGATACACAGTCTATGTGGGTTTGATAATCTTTTAAAACTAGAACGACTAAACTGTATACTTGCAGTTAGTATCCCGATAGACTTATAAAGTCCCGATCAAGTTTTTGGCGCCGTTGCCGGGGACTGGTAGTCAATTAATTACGATTCTTCTGTTGCGCGTTTAGACTAAGAAACAGACACCCTTTGTCGATTTGTATGCCAAGGACTCGCTCACAAGGCGAACCACTTGACAAACCGATGGACAAACCTAAACGCATTCTTTCCGTAAGACGTGCAGTCAGGGATTACTGTTTAACTCACGCTATTCCTTTACCCAAACCAAAAATCAAGATTGATTCCGAAACTGATTCTGATTCTTCCTCTGAAACCGAAACCAATCCAGAATTAGACATGGCCGAAGAACAAAGGACCCGTCCACTGAAGGAGTACGCAGCTCCATCACAACAAGAGCCCCATAACAGCATTACGGCTCCAGCAATAAACCGAAACGATTTCGAGTTAAAGCCATCATTGATATCAGCTATCCAACAACGCCAATTCTCTGGAGATCCCTCTGAGGATCCGAATGAACACCTTACGAAATTCGTTCAATTTGCCGACACAGTTATAGCGAATGGTGTTAGTAAAGATGCTATTAGATTACGTCTTTTTCCTTTCTCACTAAGAGATAGAGCTTGGGCTTGGTTGCAATCCTTGCCATCCAATTCCGTCACTACATGGGAAGGACTGAAGATCGTATTCTTAGCATGATACTTTCCCCCAAGCAAGACCGCTGCACTAAGAGCCCAAATCAACGGATTTAGGCAGAAGGATACTGAATCACTATTCGATGCATGGGAGCGCTACAAAAATATGATGCGAATGTGCCCACATCACGGACTAGAAAAATGGCTGATAATCCACACGTTTTATAATGGACTCTTGTATAACACAAGACTATCTATAGATGCCGCCGCAGGTGGTACACTGATGGACAAGCATTATGACGAAGCTAATCAACTCATTGAAAACATGGCTCAAAACCACTATCAGTGGGGAGGAGAAAGAACATCTGTGGAGAAAACTCAAACCAAAGGCGGGATGTACGAGATTAGTAGCCTAGATAAAGTTAATGCTAAGGTAGATGCTCTTACCCAAAAGATAGAAAGCTTGACCTTACCTCCTGCAGCTACCGTAGCTGCAGTTACCCCAAGCTGCGAAGTTTGTGGAGTACCTGGTCATATTGGAACCGAGTGTCAAATCCTAGCAGGAATAACGACTGATTAGGTAAATTACGCTCAAGGAAATCCTTATGCCAATACCTATAACCCTGGTTGGAAGAACCATCCTAATTTCTCGTACAAGAGCAATAACGCTTTATATGCACCTGGCCAAGCACCTGCTGTACCTCCAGGGTATCAAAAACCCGCCGGTAATGTTCCTAAGAAATTTAACCTTGAAATCCTAATGGAAAATTTTATCGCTAATCAATCCCAACAAAACAAAGAATTCCTCAATCAAAACGTTCACACCGGTGAACAACTAAAGCTATTAGCAAACAAGGTAGATGCCCTAGCCACTCACAACAAAATGTTAGAAACCCAAATATCCCAAGTAGCACAACACCAAGCTAGTTCTTCCGCACCTGCTGGGACATTTCCTGGACAGCCACAGCCTAATCCCAAAGGACATGCAAATGCTATTACATTAAGAAGTGGGACAACCCTTGATGGACCGATAGATCCTAGACTCCAAAACCCGACCATGTATCAAAAGCCCGAAAAGGAAATAGAGAAGCCGAAAGATCAATCTGAGAAGGTAGAGGAAGAAGCGAATGAGGATAGAGAGGCCTCAGAAAAACCATATGTGCCTCCACCACCATACAAACCACCAATTCCATACCCTCAAAGACTTGCAAAATCTAAGAATGAGGGACAATTCAAGAAATTTGTAGAACTTCTGAAACAACTAAACGTCACTATTCCATTTACGGAAGCTATAACCCAAATGTCGTCATATGCTAAATTCCTAAAAGAAATATTGGCTAATAAGAAAAAAATCGTTGAAAACGAAACCGTTATGTTAACTGCCGAATGTAGCGCCATAATTCAAAATAACATGCCTCCGAAGCTAAAAGATCCTGGTAGTTTCTCCATACCATGTGTAATTGGAAAATCTATCATAGACAAAGCTCTATGCAATTTAGGAGCCAGTGTCAGTCTAATACCATTATCTATATGCGAAAAGCTCAAATTAGGCGACATGAGACCTACCAAGATGTCCTTACAACTAGCAGATAGATCAGTCAAATTTCCTGTTGGAATGCTAGAAAACATTCCTGTACGAATAGGACAATTTTACATACCGACTGACTTTATAATAATGGACATCAAGGAAGATTCAAACATTCCCATCATACTAGGAAGACCATTTTTAGCGACTGCAGGAGCCATCATTGACGTCAAGAAAGGAAAACTTACCTTTGAGGTAGGAGAAGAAAAAGTAGAATTCATTCTTTCTCAATTTTTTAAAGCCCCTGCTATAGACGACTCATGTTGTCTCCTAGATATCATTGATGAATGTGTCAAAGAACTCGAATGCCAAGAGGACACCTACTCTGAGATGCTGAAAATTCAGATACCAACTGTCCTCAAGAACGAAGACTGGAAACAAGAACACTTGGATGCCAACCTAAGCGAATGTTTAGCCCTGACACCTGATCCTGACTCAACTAATAAGAAACCCGGTATAGAACTTAAAACATTACCCGAAGATCTTAGGTATGAGTTCCTAGATAAAGAACTCGAACGACCAGTTATAGTCAATGCCGAATTGGGAGAGATCGAGACCGAAAAACTTCTTAGTGTGTTAAGGAAATATCCAACCGCGTTAGGCTATAATATCTCAGACCTCAAAGGAATAAGCCCTTCTCTCTGTATGCACCGCATAATGCTGGAGGAGGACTGCAAGACTTCTAGAGAACATCAGAGACGGATAAATCCTATCCTAAGTGAAGTCGTTAAGAAGGAAGTGCAAAAACTACTAGAGGCAGGCATCATATACCCAATATCAGATAGCAACTGGGTCAGTCCAGTTCATGTGGTGCCTAAGAAGGGAGGCGTTACAGTTATAACAAATACAAAAGGCGAATCGGTAGCGCAACATACGCAAACAGGATGGAGAATGTGTATCGATTATAGGAAACTAAACAAAGCTACACGCAAAGACCATTTCCCATTACCATTCATTGATCAAATGCTCGAGCGTTTAGCCAAACATTCCCATTTCTATTATCTTGATGGATACTCAGGATTCTTTCAAATTCCCATTCATCCTGATGATCAAGAGAAAACTACGTTCACATGTCCCTATGGTACCTTCGCATACCGGAGAATGCCATTTGGACTATGTAATGCGCCTGCAACTTTCCAACGATGCATGATGGCGATCTTCGCAGATTTCTTAGACGGAATCATGGAAGTATTCATGGACGATTTCTCTGTCTGTGGAGAGAGTTTTGACGGATGTTTAACAAATCTTAAATTAGTACTAAAACGCTGTGTTAATGTCAACCTAGTGCTCAACTGGGAAAAATGTCACTTCATGGTGAGACAAGGAATTGTGTTGGGTCACATTGTATCAAACAGGGGGATTGAAGTTGACAAAGCAAAGATCGACATTATCAAAAACCTTCAACCACCCAAAACAGTTAGAGAAATACGAAGTTTTCTAGGACACGCGGGTTTTTACCGACGTTTCATAAAAGATTTCTCTAAAATCACCAAGCCACTAACTGAGCTATTAATGAAAGAGGCTGAGTTCATTTTCGACGATAAATGCTTGAACGCATTTGAGACACTAAAAGAGGCCTTAATATCGACACCTATTATGCAACCTCCTGATTGGAATTTACCGTTTGAAATCATGTGCGATGCGAGCGACTATGCTGTAGGCGCAGTCCTAGGACAACGCAAAGAAAAGAAGCTTCACGCTATCTACTACGCAAGCAGAACGCTTGATCCCGCACAAATGAATTACGCCACTACAGATAAGGAACTCTTAGCTGTGGTATTCGCACTGAACAAATTTCGTTCCTACTTAGTAGGTGCTAAAATCATTATTTATACGGATCATGCTGCGATCCGATACCTACTAAGCAAGAAGGACGCCAAACCGCGATTACTCAGATGGATCTTACTCTTACAAGAGTTTGACTTAGAAATAAAAGACAAAAGAAGAACTGAGAACGTGGTAGCTGACCATTTATCGAGATTAGATGGAATCCAAACCGAGAATGTTCCCATAAATGAAGATTTCCCTTATGAACGCCTCATTGCCAAACTAGATACATACCCTACCGACAGTTCAGATCCTCATAATGAAACTTTCACAACTGCGGTAGTAGAATCCATTTGTACTAATACCGCATTACCATGGTACGCTGACTTCGTCAACTATTTAGCTGCCGGTGTTTTACCACCTGATTTGATGTACCAACAGCGGAAGAATTTTTTCCATGACCTTAAACACTACTTTTGGGATGAACCACTACTCTTTAAAAGAGGCGCTGATGGCATCTACCGTCGCTGCGTTCCTAATGATGAAATAAACCACGTCATTTCCCATTGTCATTCCGCCCCTTATGGTGGACACGTTAGTACATCGAAAACCTGTGCAAAAATACTTCAAGCTGGCTTCTTTTGGCCTACCTTATGGAAATACGTCCACGTAGCAATTATGAACTGCGATAGATGTCAACGCACAGGAAATATATCTAGACATGACGAAATGCCATTAAAAGGGATCCTCGAAGTAGAAGTTTTTGATGTGTGGGGAATTGATTTCATGGGACTTTTCCCCACATCCTTTGGAAATAAATATATTTTGGTCGCCGTCGACTATGTATCAAAATGGATTGAAGCCATCGCCGCACCCACAAATGACACACGTGTGGTACTAAAACTATTCAAGAATATTATCTTCCCACGATTCGGTGTACCAAGACTAGTGATCAGCGATGGTGGCTCCCATTTTATCTCCAGAATCTTTGAAAGGTTACTTTCCAAATATGGCGTTAAACACCGCATAGCCACACCTTACCATCCTCAAACAAGTGGACAAGTGGAAGTGTCGAATAGGGAGATCAAACAGATACTTGAGAAGACTGTATCCACATCCAGAAAAGACTGGTCCTCCAAGCTCAACGATGCTCTTTGGGCATATCGGACAGCTTTCAAAACTCCTATCGGAACAACGCCGTTCAAGTTAGTTTATGGAAAATCTTGTCATTTGCCAGTAGAATTAGAATATAAGGCTTATTGGGCGATAAAAGCCCTTAACTTAAACTATAAGAGTGCTGGCGAGAAACGAGTGTTAGATATCCATGAACTGGAAGAATTGTGTTTAGACGCTTATGAAAATGCTAAAGTTTATAAAGAACGAACAAAAAAATGGCACGATAAGCGTATCTCGCAGAAAGACTTTAAGGAAGGAGACATCGTACTCCTATTCAACTCTAGACTAAGACTTTTCCCGGGAAAATTATGTTCCAGATGGTCCGGATCGTTCGAAATTAGCAAAGTTTTCCCAAGTGGGGCGATAGAAATTAAAAGTAGTTCTATCGAACCATTCATTGTTAATGGCCAGCGCTTAAAGCACTATTTTAACGTCGACAATATCGACTTCTCAGCTTATCTTCAGTTAAGTGAGCCGCCTACCCCTTTACCTATCTGAATAGGTATTTAATGTCGAGCCGTCGACGTAAAATAAAGGCGCTTCGTGGGAGGCAACCCATGTTTTTACTTTAATTATTCTTCTGCTTTAATATGTTTTTATTTTCTTTTCTTTTCTTTTTCTTAATCTTTAAAATGTTTTCATTATTGCATTTCTTACTCTTTTTCTATTTTTCTTCTGCTTTTATTTTTCCTTTTTATCTCCTTTTTTCCTTTTAATTTAACTTGGACAATTTCCTAACCCGAAAATACTTACTTAATTTCCTTTTATTTCAAACATTTTTCAAATATTTTCAGGGGGGTAATTCTCTTTCTTTCACATCTCGCGCTATGGATTGTGCTAACTTCATGAATGTCAAATTGCGAAGCCGACACCAGAGGAGAAGGTTTGCCGATCTGGTTGACCGGGAGATGTGTCCTACTATTTATGCAGATGATCGTGCTATGGCTGCCCTTGGCATTCGCGAGAGTGTCATGTACCTGCTGCACCAGATTGGTTGGGACACTGCCCCTATCCGTCGGAGGTTCTGTACCTACAAAAGGCTGACTCTGGAGTTTCTCAGCACCTTGAGTTTCATTCCAAATCATGGGATGGGATTCAACCGTGGGTTGATTACCTTTAGAATGTTTAACATGGACTACACTTACAACCTGCGAGAGTTTAGCCGGCTTCTTGGGTTCCCTTTTGGACCCGATGTTATTACCATGACACAAGAGAACATTTTACCTGTATCTGAGCTTGACTTTTTCTGGGGAAGCATAGCGGGTGTTAACCATCCTGAGCCGTCAGATCTGTACTCTGAATGCATTCATAACCCGGCTATCAGGTATTTCCACAAGATCATAGCCCACACTATCTTCGGAAAACAGCAAAATGTCACCTCTGTATCCCGCGATGAGCTGTTTATAATGTATTGTGCATCTCAAAACCGTCAGGTGAATGGTGCAGCTTATATGCTCGCAAACATGGAGCGGATCGTACAGACCCCAAATGCGCCGATTTTGTTAGGTGGGTTAGTTACTGTTGTACCCCAAATTTTGACCTAAGATATCGTCTCCTACCTGCATCTTTACATTACATTTGTTTTGATCCATCGATTTCAAAATTCATGACTTTTTCAGGCCAAGAGCTATCTATGCTGAACATTAAATCATTTAATCGATTCGTGCAAAAAAATGATGTTTATTAATTTGTTCATTATCTAAAATTTAAATAATTGAAATCCATTTTTTCGATTATTATTTAGTTTAAAGATGTATGGATAATAAAATAAACATCATAGAAGAGGCGCATTAATTGTGTGGACGGTACTTATTTAGTTACTCATTATTTTAAATTTAAGTAACTAGAATTTATTCTTAGTTATTACATAATTTAAAGGTTATGAATAATATAAATAAGCATTTGAGGAAATTCATTGGTCAATAACGACTGTTTAATCGTTCGTCGTTCTAAGTTAAATAATTGAAATCCTATTTTAATTATTATAATTTAGTTGGGAATGATGGATTAAATAACCGAAGATATTAGTTGGTCAATGATAATTATTATTTATCTGTTTATTATTTTGAATGTAGGTAATTGAAATTTGGTTTCAATTATTATTCGTGTGGAGAAATAATAAACGATAAATAAATAAAGAAGAAGAATTTAATGGACAAATAGTTTTCTTTTATTCATTTTTTTGTACAAGTTATTTTGTAAATATTGTATATATTACAGTAGATTACAATAATGAATTGCCAAAAATTAAAATGAAATAAAAAAAACTAATCTATCCTAATTCTAAAGCTTCCGACCCAATGCGTTTTGTCCGCTCATTTAATGTTACCTGCAATTAAAAGGAAGAAATTAGAATTCGAATAAATATTTAAAATGCAGAAAAATAAATTTAGTGTTCATCATTAAATGTAATGGCCAGAATCAGTTATTATTTTTTTTGCAAATCACGGGATTACTCCCGGTTCACAAAAAAAAGAAAAGAATTTCAAAGCATATGCACAAGTTGTTTTCCAAAACTGCATATTTAAACTAATTACATTTTGTTTAAAATCCTAAATGTAATTTCAAAAAGCATACAGCATAAGCAAACAAATATGCAGTAACCACATATGCAAGCATGCTCATTTAGCCTTTGCCTACACAGCAGGAAACAAACAACATTTGTATTAAAAGGAAATATGCAGTTTGACCATTTTTGCAAGCAACACAAAATTCCTTTTTTTCATCATTTTCTAGCCATTACATTTTCAGAACATGTACAGCTTATCACCCTTTTGTCAAAGCTATACTGAGAGAAAAAAAGAGAGGGAGAAGTGTGGGATTTGCAGGCTTAGCATAGGCAGAAGAGGTTATACAAGACAAATAAAAATATAGCCAGTAGAATTAATAGCACAGAATAAGAATAGAAACAAAATTGGAGGGTCAGCATAGTGCATAATGCTCAGGGAGATCCCAAGGCATTTGTTTTCAAATTCCTGGCCTGTAGCGAAAAAGAAGAGGGAAGAGTTGTTATATTACATAACAAAAGAAAACCAAACACAAGCAGAACATATCAAAGCCTCCAAAGAAAAACCTTAGAGATTGAAAAACCTGCATAATCATACTGAGAAAACCATTTCCAATATATACAAAAAAACACTGCATAACCGATTGAGCCTCTAGAGCCAATATCATCATCCCCCTGCCATCAAAAAACATCAGAAAACTACACAGAAATCCCACATCCATCACCATGTCCAACCATTGCCCAAACCTGTGCATTATCCATCCAAAAATCTGAAAAAATTCTAAGGCAACCGACTTGGCCTCAGTGACAACATCATTGGCCCCCTTTTGAGCAATATTCCTTAAGCCCATCCCATTCAAGAATCACCATACAGTAGCACGTTCAAGCAAGAAGAAGAGGAAAACCGCAAATACCGTTCACCACTGTGATCGCTTGCCGTCTCCCTGCTGTCCGGCCTCCATCACCCCTAGCTCCTCCTCCTTCTCCACCTAGGTAACGAGCTTTCTTCCTTCTTATTCCTTAAATGGCATTCAAATCTACATGGGCAAATAAATATAAAAACTAGTCAGAATCAACAACGAAACCGTAAAATCAACAACGAAACCGTAAAATCAACAACGAACTGTAAAATCAACATGCGAATTGAATCTAATGTTAACGAAAAACTTGTCCTTACCGTCTCTGCTTAAGCCGCCTCGTCAACAATGGAGGGAAGAAGGGCCTAGCGTGGGTGGCCGGAACAAGGAAACGTCAACACTGGAGGCGAAGATGAAGAAGCTGCGCGAGAGAGATGAAGATCGTGAGCGCCGTTCTGCCTTAAGACAAACCCTAAATCCCATTTGTACAAACATAACATAACCCTAATGATACCTTAATCTCTTGGACCCTAATGTTCTCAGCTTAAGCCCATAAAACTTTGTACACCCCCCTTGTCTTCATTTTCGCTTTGGGCCCTATCCCAACTACCTGGCCCATTCAGATTTAGTTGCACCTCCATTAATCCATTTCCATTTTAATTACCTTCTTAAAGTCTTATTAGTTTTGATTATAATTTTAGACAACCCAAAATAATTTAAAGCATTTTGATAATAGACCATTTTATCAATCCAACTTTCAAGATTTAATTTAATATCTTTTCTTGAAAAATAGGTTTTAGTTAGTTTTATTTAATCTAAAATAATTCCTAATACTTTTGTAGTAAAAGACATAAGAATAGAAAAAAAACAAAAAAATATTTTATCACCATAATTAATATTAAATATATATAAAAAAACTTAATAACTTAAAAAACTAAAAATGCCACGTCCTCATTAATTAAATCTTTTGATTTATCCTTATCAAAAAATGCGTAAAAAGATTTAAGTTTTTTTTTCCGTTAACATTAAGCAAGCAAAAATCATAAAACGCATTGTTCGCATCTTTTATTTATATTATTGCTATCTAATTATTATTCGCATATTTTCTTTGTTCATGTATCTTTGTTTACTCGATTTATGTTTAAATCCAAAAGGAAAGAACAGTAAATTTGTTGACTTCATGTCTCCAAATCTAACTGCGCAAACTTTCGCATTGCATTAAAACTTAGGATAATTTTTCCTCAAACATTCACCTTTTTTTCAAAATTTCAACCTTTTCAAGACTTATACCTTTTAAGCCAAAACTTCGACATTAGGTCGTCGTATTTTCAAAAACCCGTCTGTATCCCTTTTTCGGCCAAAACGATTTATTTTCAATCAAGCGATCCATTTTAAATAAAACAGATATTTCAAAAGGTTCCTATAGAGTACTATAGATGCATTGGGTGCTAGTACCTTCCCATTGTATAACCAACCCCCGAACCATAAGATCTCTTTTCAAAAACACTTTGTATTTGTATTTTTAGTTACATTGCATATTTAGGGTTTTATTTCGCTCTCTTCCCTTTTCCTTTGGAAACAATAAAGCGCGGTGGCGACTCTTGCTTTTGCGAGACGAATTAATCAATAATTCGATCTCCGATTTACCCCGCTACATTTTTTATCGCTACAGAATTGGCGACTCTGCTGGGGAAAGATTGACCTCTTGCTGGTCCATCCCTAAGTGGGTTAAGCCTAATTTGTTTTATCTGTTTTATTGTTATTTGATTTGCTTGATTATATGTTTAAATTGGGGTGTTTGGGTTTTTTGAAGGACGAATCCTATACCCGGATTAAGTAACACTTAAGGAATAGGACGGGCGGTATAGTCATGTTAACTTTGAGGGAGTAATCCCGAAGAAGGAGGCATGAGATCCCCCACTCAATGGAAGGCCCTCTTGAACTTAATATTTGTTTACCGAGTAATCGGGAAGACATTATTATTTTCGACCTAGGAGCCCGAGAAGTTGAGGACCGTAGAACCCTAACCCATCTTGGCCTTTCTAGGTGTAGCGCGGAGACTATAACGGAGTAATTCGGAAGTAGTTGTTACGCGATGCTACGCTCGGACGAGTTTCTCTTGAGAATATTGCTAATTATTGAGTAATCAAGACGTTGGTAATATCCGAAGGAGGAATGTAGACTCTGGGAACTCTTAGAACCATGTCTTACAGGTGCGTTTGAACCGTTAGTACCTACCTTTGGGTGGGCCTTACCCCCGACTCCATGCTGAACGTTGAACCTTTAAACCCCATGTTTGCAAATTTACGTGTGACTGTTGCACTATCATTCATTCATACATTCATCAACATCTTTGTAAAAAACTCGTTTTTCAAGGAACTTTGGATTGATTTTTGCAAACGTCTTAGGGTATTATGGAATTTGGAAGAAGAAATACTCGAAGCTTTAGCTTCAAGGAGCCCGAAATTGAAGAACTGAAGAGTTTGATTCCGAAGATAGAGAGTCTGACAGATTTTCAGAAGAAATATGGGTCCATCGTACCGCTCATGAAGCGCAAGATGAAGAAAGGCATCCTCAACACTTTGGTTCAGTTCTATGATCCCCTGTACAGATGTTTCACCTTCCCGGATTATCAGTTGATGCCTACTTTAGAGGAGTACTCCTATATTCTTGGTTTGCCGATCGTCGACCGTGTTCCTTTTTCTGGGTTAGAAGAGGAGCCTAAGTCCCATGAGATAGCAACCGTCACTCACCTGAAGAAGTCAGAGATAGAGGAGAATATGACTACGAAAGGAGGAATCCGGGGTTTGCCGGCACAGTTTCTGTTGAAGAAAGCTCGTTACTTTGCTGATACAAAGGATACCGTTGCCTTCGAGGACGTGTTTGCTCTACTCGCGTATGGTCTTTTCTTATTCCCTAACGTTGATAAATTTGTGGATGTCAACGCTATCAGAGTTTTCCTGATTGGAAATCCAGTCCCTACGCTGCTAGGGGACACGTATTACTCTATCCATCTTCGAAACTCTCATCAAGGAGGGATGATCATCTGTTGTGTGTCGTTGTTGTATCAGTGGTACGTCTCGCATTTACCTGGGTCCGGTGCTTTCTGGGATCTTGAGAAGGAACCGCGGTGGGCGCCAAAGATTATGGCTCTCACTCATTTCGATATTGACTGGTACAATCGAGTTTAACATGACGTGGAGATCATCGACAGCTGCGGTGCTTTTCCCAATGTACCTCTTCTTGGTACGAGGGGTGGAATCAACTACAACCCTGTTCTAGCGCGTCGTCAGTTCGGGTACCCGATGAGAGATAAGCCGAACAGTATCCATGTGAGTGGTTTCTTTCTTCAGGAAGGACAAGATCATCAGGCTGCTAAGAGAGAGATTGAAGGAGCTTGGCGCCATATCCACAGGAAAGGGAGAGATATGCTGGGACATAGAGGTGTCGTCTCTTTGGAACCTTACCTGCAGTGGGTCCGTGCTAGGGCTTATACTCTCAAGATGCCGTATAAACTTGAGAAACCTTTATTCCCTGCCATCGCACCATCATCAGTTGTTATCCCTATCGCGGATGTAGGAGAATATCAGGGGAACCTGGCTAGGATGAAATCCGAAAGGGATGCTTGGAAGGAAAAGTACCATATGTCCGAATACGAGAATCGAGTCCTGACTCGACAGCTGAAAGAAAAGAAGGAGTTGTTGCTTATTCAAGACGGCCGGTTCGTTGACCACGATGAGAAGCTTCGCCAGAAGGATGCCTTGTTGAAGAAATACGCGAGTGAAAGGAAGAGAAAAAGGGAATGTTCAGTAAACGTGGCTCTCGTTCCTAATCTACAGGAAGAAATCGTCAATCAACTGATAGCGGAAAAGAAAGATATGGAAGACTTTTACGAAGAAAAGATCAAGAAGCTCCGGTTACAGCTGGTATTTGGTCCGTCATCTGAGGATTCCGAGTAAGCTTTAGCTTTAGTTTATTCTATTGATGTCATTTTGAAAAACCATGTAAAAGGGCTTCGTGCTCCGAGTTGTAATTTATTGTTTTCTTAAGGGCTTCATGCTCCGAAGTTGTAATTTATTGTCTTATTTTGGGCTTCATGCTCCAAGTTGTAATTTACTGCTTTCGTGTTTCAAAAATGTAATTTATCACTTTATTATGGGTTTCATGTTGCAAGTTGTAATTTATTGCTTTCATTAGTGGATTTGTTATCGCAAAATTGTAATTTACTTTTCCAAATTGTAAGTTGTAATTTATCGCTTTCGATTAACGGTTTGAGTTTTTGTTGTTCTAAATTCCTTTACCATTGATGTATGCCAAGTTACTAAAGTTCGTTGAAAAACTTTCAAAATGAGTCATCATTTGTATTACCATCATGCATCATTTCACATTCCACATCACATGTTTTCTAGAGTCTCATTCTTGTTCTTTTTCCACCGAAGGTTGTCAAGCTGTCTCACCGATACGACACTCGGGCCAATCGTCAAAAGAAAATGGAAGATTTGGAACAGGAAAATCACGAGCTTCGTGGGGAGGTTGCTACACTTCGTGCCGATATGGAAAAGTTAACAGCGTTGGTGGAAAGTTTGGTGGCTGTTCAGAATCAGCCATCGACTACGGCTGCCGAGATTCAGACGTCAACTCCAGTGGTTTCCGAAATTGTTACAGTTCCTGCATCCACAACTCAAGTCAACTCTCCGCTTCAACATCAGATGCCGAAAGGTTTTCCGTGGGGAATGCCTTACAACTTTGTGCCAGAGGGGTATCAGCCTACTGCCCAACCTATATTTCAGTCTGCATTGTCTCTTCCTCAACCAGAGGCAACTGCCATGCCGCCAGTAATTCCATCTGTAACACCTTTTCCGCAACCAGTTATGACGACCGTTGCTCCTGTGGTCCACTCAGTACCATACTTGAATGAACCAGTTTATCCTGCCGAGCCCGCTGAAAGTTTGGGTCTTTTTGACAGAATGGAGGAATTTCAGGATCAGTTCCAGGAAATGCAGAAGGAGCTTAGAGCATTGAAAGGGAAGGATTTGTTTGGGAAGAGTACGCACGATCTTTGTTTAGTTCCGAATGTCAAGATCCCAGCGAAGTTCAAAGTGCCAGACTTTGAGAGATATAAGGGAGATTCGTGTCCTAGAAGTCATTTGACAATGTACGTGAGGAAGATGTCCACGTACTCCGATGATCATGATTTGTTGATTCATTATTTTCAAGACAGCTTGACGGGTGCTGCTCTAAAATGGTATATGGGTTTAGACAGCATTCGGATCCGCAACTTTAATGATCTTAGTGAAGCCTTTGTCCATCAGTACAAGTACAACGTTGACATGGCGCCGGACAGGGATCAACTCCGGGCAATGTCGCAGAGAGACCGAGAATCTTTTAAGGAGTACGCCCAGAGGTGGCGTGAAATTGCTGCTCAAATCTATCCACCTCTTGAGGAGAAAGAGATGACTAAGATATTTTTGAAGACTTTGGGATCTTTTTACTATGAGAGAATGGTAGCCAGCGCGCCCAGTGACTTTACCGAAATGGTGAGCATGGGTATGCGATTAGAGGAAGGAATTCGCGAGGGGCGTTTGGTTAAAGAAGGGAGTCCGTCTAGCAGTGTGAAGAAGTTCGGAGGTGTTTTCCCGAAGAGAAAAGAGCAAGATGTCAGTGCTTTGTTTCCAGGTAGGCCTAGGAGAGGCTACTCTCACGTCGCGGCAGTCACTCCGGCTGTCCGCCCAGCTTTGGTAGCCCCATCTCATCAGATTCCGCCAACTCAACCCCGACCGTTTCAGCAGCAGCCTCGACAACAGGCTTATCCGTTCAATAATCAAAATCGTTCGCCCAGGAAGCCGCATTTCGATGCCATTCCTATGACGTATACCGAACTTTTCCCTGCTCTCATCAGAAAGAATCTCATCACAACCAAGCCACCTCCTGTCGCACTGAACAGTGCTTCTCCGTGGTATAAGGCGGATCAATTCTGTGAATATCATCAAGGGTCGCCGGGGCACAACCTTGAGAATTGCTTTGCGTTGAAGGCGGATGTGCAGAGATTAATTAAGAATGGCATCTTGTCTTTTAAGGATGTGAATCCAAATGTCAGAGATAACCCTTTGCCCCGACATGGGGCAGCTTCTGTGAATATGGTGGAAGGTTGTCCGGGGAAGTTCCGAGTTTTCCAAGTCGAGCACATCAGAGAATCATTGATCAGGTTACATCAGAGTTTGAGAAGACTTGCCTTTGTTAGGCACCAACATGATTATGACGTTTGTGAGTTTTGTTCAAGAGAAGAGGATTGTCCTATTGTGAAGGAGGACATTCAGAAGTTGCTAGATCAGAGAATTATTACTATTACCTATGACCGAAATCCTGAAGATGAAGTGAATGTGATCACCCCACAATTTAACTTGCCAGAATCAGTAGAGATTGCTTACAACAGCCAGACTGCGTCTGCTGATCCTTTGATTATTTACCCACCGGGCCCTGTGCCTTATAGCTCAGACCAAGCCGTGCCGTACAAGTATAACGCCACCATGATCGAGAATGGGGTAGAGATCCCCATACCAACTAGACCGTCTTTCGTTAATATTGCCGATGTAAGTAGAGTGACAAGAAGTGGGCGTGTTTTCGCCGCAGTACCGTCGAGAAGACCAGAAGCTCAAGTAAGGAGGCCCATGCCGGCGGAGATTCCTGTAAGAAATGAACCGAGGGTTGAGATAGGTCGATCCAGTGAATCTATCCCTCACCCTGAAGAAGATGAAATCTTAAAGCTTATCAAAAGAAGCGAGTATAAAATTGTGGACCAGCTTCTGCAAACACCTTCCAAGATTTCCTTGCTTGCCTTATTGAGAGATTCTGGGGCACATAGGGAAGCCTTGATGAAAGTGTTGGACCAGGCGTTCGTAGACCATGATGTGACAGTTGATCAGTTTGACGGGATTGTGGGGAATATAACCTCGTGTAACAACTTGGGTTTCAGTGACGAAGAACTCCCGGAGGAAGGGAGAAACCATAATATGGCTCTGCACATTTCAGTAAGTTGTGGGAACGATACCTTATCAAGCGTGTTGGTGGATACGGGCTCGTCGTTGAATGTGATGCCCAAGACCACGTTGTCTCGACTTACATATCCAGGTGCTCCTATGAGGCCTAGCGGAGTAATTGTTAAAGCCTTTGATGGTTCCAGGAAGACAGTTATTGGTGAAGTGGATCTTCCCATAGTGATTGGTCCCCATACTTTTCAAATCACTTTCCAAGTGATGGACATCCGTGCTGCTTATAGTTGTTTATTGGGCCGTCCCTGGATCCATGATTCCGGGGCAGTCACCTCCACGCTCCATCAGAGATTAAAGTTTGTGAGACATGGGAAACTAGTGATGATTGGGGGAGAGCAGGCCATGGTGGTAAGTCATTTATCATCATTTTCTTTTATTGATGCTGACGAGGACGTCGGGACCCAGTTTCAGGGCCTATCTGTTGCTAAGGATACCGTGAAGAAGCAAGGGGCATCCATCTCTTCTTTTGAGGATGCACGGCGAGTAGTGGAGAGTGGTTCGGCCGAAGGATGGGGCCAGGTGTTAACGTTACCCGAGAACAAGTCTGGGGAAGGTTTGGGTTTTCATCCAATAGCTGCAAGGGTCAAGAAAGAAGGGGTTGTTCGTCCAATTCAAGAGGTCTTTCGGAGTGCAGGGTTTGTGCATCCTGAGGTTGATGCCGTCATAGATGATGATTCCGAGGAGGATTTGCCCGTGTTTGTGACGACTGGATTGGCTTGCCAAAACTGGATAGCTGTTGATATTCCTGTGGTTATGCATATTTCCGAGTAATGTTTTGTTTATTTTCCTTTTTGAAAAAAATCGCTCTGCCCAAGGCGAAACGTATTTTGTGTCGGGCTATGAAAAATAACTCCTTTTGCTCTGCCCAAGGCAAAAGAGAAATGTCTGGGCTTCCTGTTTCAAGTATTTCACCTTTAATGAATAAAAATGTTATTTTGTCCACTGCTGTTTTATTTTTCATTTTTCGGGAAATAATAATGAAAATTGATTAAGAACATTTTGTTTTATTTGCACAAATCGATTTCTAAAATAAAGCATAATCATGCGTGCAGATTACTTCATGACTTAACCATCGAAAACAATGATCCTATGCCCTCTCCCAACTTTGAATTCCCTGTGTTCAGAGCCGAAGAAGGGGGTGATGAAGAGGTTCCTGTTGAGATTTCCCATTTGATTGAGCAGGATGAGAAGGTCATTCAACCATTTGAAGAACCTGTAGAGTTGGTCAATTTGGGTGATGAAGAGGTTAGAAAGGAAGTCAAGGTCGGAGCATTGCTTATCCCGGAAGTTAATGAGAAGATGTTGGAGCTTCTCAGAGAGTATGTGGATGTGTTTGCGTGGTCTTACCAAGATATGCCAGGGTTGGACAACGACATTGTGGAGCATCGTTTACCGTTGAGACCTGAGTGTCCACCGATCAAGCAGAAGTTGAGAAGGACTCGTCCTGACATGGCCGACAAGATTAAAGAAGAAGTTCAGAAGCAGATCAACGCAGGTTTTCTTGTGACGTCGGTCTATCCTCAGTGGTTAGCCAACATCGTGCCCGTTGCTAAGAAGGATGGTAAGGTTCGGATGTGTGTAGACTACAGAGATCTGAATAGAGCTAGTCCAAAGGATGACTTCCCATTACCTCATATTGACGTATTGGTCGACAGTACTGCCAAGTTCAAAGTCTTTTCTTTCATGGACGGTTTCTCTGGTTACAACCAAATCAAGATGGCACCGGAAGATATGGAGAAGACCGCTTTCATTACACCGTGGGGAACTTTCTGTTATCGAGTTATGCCGTTTGGTTTGAGGAATGCTGGCGCAACGTACCAAAGAGCCATGACTGCTTTGTTTCATGACATGATGCATAAGGAGATCGAAGTGTATGTGGATGACATGATTGCCAAATCACAAACTGAGGAAGATCACTTGGAGCATTTGTTAAAGCTATTCCAGCGTTTGAGAAAGTACAAACTCCGTCTGAATCCCAATAAGTTCACTTTTGGCGTTCGTTCAGGAAGACTTTTAGGTTTCATTGTCAGTCAGAAAGGTATTGAAGTAGATCCTGATAAAGTCAAAGCTATTCGGGAAATGCCCGCACCCAAGACGGAAAAACAAGTAAGAGGTTTCCTTGGGAGACTGAACTACATTTCTAGGTTCATATCTCACATGACTGCTACTTGTGGGCCGATTTTCAAGCTTCTCCGCAAGAACCAAGGATGTGTGTGGACAGAGGATTGTCAGAAAGCTTTCGATAGTATCAAAGAATATTTGCTCGAACCTCCCATTTTGATTCCTCTGGTGGAAGGAAGGCCCTTGATTATGTATTTGACCATATTAGAGGATTCCATGGGATGTGTGCTTGGTCAGCAAGACGAGACTGGAAGAAAGGAGCACGCTGTATATTATCTGAGTAAGAAATTCACAGACTGTGAGTCTCGATACTCATTGCTGGAGAAAACTTGTTGTGCTTTGGCTTGGGCTGCTCGCCGTCTGCGCCAGTATATGATTAATCACACCACTTGGTTGATCTCCAAAATGGACCCAATCAAGTATATCTTTGAGAAGCCCGCCTTATCTGGAAGGATAGCCCGTTGGCAGATGTTGTTATCTGAATATGACATTGAGTATCACACTCAGAAGGCAATCAAAGGGAGTATTTTGGCCGATCATTTGGCTCACCAACCAATTGAAGACTATCAATCCATCAAGTTTGACTTCCCCGATGAAGATGTTATGTACTTGAAAGCTAAAGACTGTGAGGAGCCGTTACCTGAAGAAGGACCTGATCCTGAATCCCGGTGGGGTTTGATATTTGACGGAGCTGTGAATTCCTATGGAAATGGAATTGGGGCAATTATCGTTACTCCCCGAGGTACTCATATCCCGTTCACGGCAAGACTGAAGTTTGACTGTACGAATAACATGGCGGAATATGAAGCGTGTATTATGGGCCTCGAAGAAGCGGTGGATCTAAGGATTAAGATTCTGGATATTTATGGAGATTCGGCATTGGTGATTAATCAAATCAAAGGAGAATGGGAAACTCGCCATCCTGGTTTGATCCCTTACAGAGACTATGCTAGAAGGTTGTTAACCTTCTTCAACAAGGTGGAATTACATCATATCCCTAGGGATGAGAATCAAATGGCTGATGCTTTGGCTACTTTGTCTTCAATGTTTCAAGTGAATGATTGGAATGATGTGCCTACGATCCGGGTTATGCGCCTCGACAGACCTGCTCATGTGTTCTCAGTGGAAGAGGTCACCGACGACAAACCTTGGTTCTATGACATCAAACGTGTTCTTCAAACTCAAGAGTACCCGCCTGGGGCATCCAACAAGGATAGGAAGACATTGAGAAGATTAGCAAGCAGTTTCTTTCTCAATGAAGAAGTGTTATATAAGAGGAATTACGACATGGTCTTGCTCAGATGTGTAGACAGACGTGAAGCAGACACGCTGATGCAAGAAGTGCACGAAGGATCCTTTGGCACTCATGCCAATGGACATGCAATGGCTAGAAAGACGTTGAGAGCTGGTTACTACTGGATGACAATGGAATCTGATTGCTGCAAGTATGTGAAGAAGTGTCATAAATGCCAGATTTATGCGGACAAGATGCACGTGCCGCCGACCCTCCTCAATGTTATATCTTCACCTTGGCCTTTCTCTATGTGGGGCATTGATATGATTGGGATGATTGAACCCAAAGCTTCGAATGGTCATCGCTTCATCTTGGTAGCGATCGATTATTTTACTAAATGGGTGGAGGCAGCATCATATGCTAATGTAACCAGACAGGTGGTAGTCAGATTTATCAAGAATCAGATCATTTGTCGGTATGGTATCCCGAGTAAGATCATCACTGATAATGGGTCGAATTTGAATAACAAGATGATGAAGGAGCTTTGTGAAGAGTTCAAAATCGAGCATCATAATTCCTCTCCTTACAGGCCGAAGATGAATGGGGCTGTTGAAGCTGCTAACAAGAACATCAAGAAGATTGTCCAGAAGATGGTGGTAACTTATAAGGACTGGCATGAAATGCTTCCGTTTTCCTTACACGGGTATCGTACTTCAGTTCGAACTTCAACAGGCGTGACCCCTTTCTCCCTAGTTTATGGTATGGAAGCAGTACTCCCCGTGGAGGTTGAGATTCCGTCTCTGAGAGTGTTGATGGAAGCCAAGCTTTCTGAGGCCGAATGGTGTCAAAGTAGGTATGATCAGTTGAATTTAATCGAAGAAAAGAGATTGACAGCTTTGTGTCACGGTCAGTTGTATCAGCAGAGAATGAAGAAGGCTTTTGATAAGAAGGTTCGACCGCGCGAGTTCAGAGAAGGTGACCTTGTGCTCAAGAAGATATTATCTTTCCAACCTGATTCTAGGGGAAAGTGGGCTCCTAACTATGAAGGACCGTATGTTGTTAAGAAAGTTTTCTCTGGAGGTGCCATGATTCTCGCCAATATGGATGGCGAAGACCTCCCGCGTCCCATGAACGCCGATGCAGTCAAGAAGTATTTCGCTTAAGCAAATTTCTGGTCAAATCAGTTTCAGCATCTGAACACATTCTGGAATTCAAAGTTGTTAGGGAGAATAGCGATCACTGTTTTTGTGTGACCTTTTATTTCATGTACTATTTCCCCAAAGCTTTGTAAACCGTTGGAGTCGCATTGTTAGCAAACAATCTCTCATTAATAAAGATTGAGTACTTATCTTTTGTGGGCAAAATTTTAATTTTATGGAAAATACTTGAAACAAATTTACTTAAATGTCCTTATTTTTTTTAAAAAAATGTGTCGTGAATAACGAAGGGAATATTAACAGTTCGTTCCAAGGATGGTAAAGCCTTGAAATGCAAAACAGTACGGTAGTTTATCCTTGCATCAGGAGTGTGTGTCGTTTCAAAATCGTCATGAGGTGTTAGTTATGTTAAAATTGTGTTTTTTCGGGGTACTAAGTTTAGTGACTCCCCAACTGTTCCAGTTGAGCTTCGTTTTGGCTATCTCGATCTAGGCGATTTCTGAAATGTGGTGCATTTTGTCTCATACCTTGATCTATTAATGGTAGAAGTTTGGATTTGGATGTTCTTCTCCTCAGAAGACTTGGACCTTATAGCGTGGTACCCTCCGACGTTGTTGTGTGTTTCCAGTTCCGTTTATCGTCCGTCTTTTCAAGATTGGCCGAGTATCTATTTCGCTGTGACATCTCATTATCTCCAAGATATTTCATCTGTCTGTTTTGTCAGCATAACATTCACTTATTCATCTACACTCATATCAGCATGCATATCCACATTTGCCGTTGATTTTTGAGTCTTGTTTTGTTTGTTCGAACAACGTACATATGTTTTTTCCAGGTAGAAAGTTAGCTTAGGCAGAAAACGTGCCTCCTTTCTAATTCCCCAACTGAGCTAATCCTCGTGGATGATTTTTGATTTAGCTTACCTTGTCCATTTCTGGATAGGATAATTTCCCCAATCGAGTTACTTTCTCATTGGGTGGAGTCTTGTTCGACTGTTTTCTCTGGTTATCCCTGGATGAAATTGTTGCCTCTTGCATAGGCTATCCCTTTGATTTTTCCCAATGAAATCGCGACCTGGACAGTTGGTGCATTTATTTTGCACGTTAAGGTATATGATCTCCTCGGGAGGGATTGATTCAAGTTTCTCTTTGACGAGGATTATATTCTCTGCCAGTATCATCGCAGTCTCCCTCTGAATTATGTTGGAAAACGACAAGCGGTAGCTCTTCACGAGTAACTTGTACGTTACTATCTTCGACAAGCGCCGAGCAGCAGTTCTTCATGAGCTACTAGTGCGTCATTTTATCTTTTCGAAAGCACCGAGCAGCAGTTCTTCATGAGCTACTAGTGCGTCCTTTTATCTTTTCGAAAGCGCCGAGCAGTAGTTCTTCATGAGCTACTAGTGCGTCATTTTATCTTTTCGAAAGCGCCGAGCAGTAGTTCTTCATGAGCTACTAGTGCGTCATTTTATCTTTTCGAAAGCACCGAGCAGCAGTTCTTCATGAGCTACTAGTGCGTCATTTTATCTTTTTGAAAGCGCCGAGCAGTAGTTCTTCACGAGCTACTAGTGCGTCATTTTTCTTTTTTCTGAAAGCAACAAGCAGCAAACTCTTCATGAGTTACCAGTACGTTATTACCTTTCTGGACGACAGCAAGTGGTAGCCTCTTTATTTGAGCAGCTTGTATGTTATTGGTATTCTCTTTGGACGACAGCAAGTGGTAGCCTCTTTATTTGAGCAGCTTGTTTGTTATCGGTATTTTCGTCGGACGACGGCAAGCGGCAGCTTCCTTATTTGAGCAGCTTGTATGCTATTGGTATTCTCTTTGGACGACAGCAAGTGGTAGCCTCTTTATTTGAGCAGCTTGTTTGTTATCGGTATTTTCGTCGGACGACAGCAAGCGGCAGCTTCTTTATTTGAGCAGCTTGTATGTTATTGGTATTTTCTGTGGACGACAACGACTGGCAATTTTCTTTATTTGAACAACCTTCGTATTACCTCAGCATTAATGAGTATACCTCTGAAATCTAACAGAAGAGTCTGTTACTAACCGATACCTCCAAGTCGGTAATCAGTTATCCGCATTTTGATACTCTCTGTCTACCATCGACCTTGAGTTGCGAACTCACTGTTTTGGGGTCAATAATCTGTTATGGCCTATGCAAGATGCTCTCTTTGTTAGGATTAGAGGTTGTTTTCCCTCGATCTTATTCGCTGTCAAGAGTCTGTCTTTTGAAGTTGATAGTTCGTTTCCCCAGTAGCGTACACCTTATGTCTCTGTGTTTTGTTGGTGTTCAATTCCTCCAACATTGTCTTGTTTCATACAATATCTTTCTCTGTGAATTCAAGCACTACATTCATACCACCGCATGATGACGGCATCTTAGGACAAAATTTGCGTAATTATGTATTTAAGTACCTTCAATCACGTCGAAACGAAGATTTTAATCTTCATATCTCCGGATAGAAGAAACTTAAATAGGGGCAGCTGTTGTACCCCAAATTTTGACCTAAGATATCGTCTCCTACCTGCATCTTTACATTACATTTGTTTTGATCCATCGATTTCAAAATTCATGACTTTTTCAGGCCAAGAGCTATCTATGCTGAACATTAAATCATTTAATCGATTCGTGCAAAAAAATGATGTTTATTAATTTGTTCATTATCTAAAATTTAAATAATTGAAATCCATTTTTTCGATTATTATTTAGTTTAAAGATGTATGGATAATAAAATAAACATCATAGAAGAGGCGCATTAATTGTGTGGACGGTACTTATTTAGTTACTCATTATTTTAAATTTAAGTAACTAGAATTTATTCTTAGTTATTACATAATTTAAAGGTTATGAATAATATAAATAAGCATTTGAGGAAATTCATTGGTCAATAACGACTGTTTAATCGTTCGTCGTTCTAAGTTAAATAATTGAAATCCTATTTTAATTATTATAATTTAGTTGGGAATGATGGATTAAATAACCGAAGATATTAGTTGGTCAATGATAATTATTATTTATCTGTTTATTATTTTGAATGTAGATAATTGAAATTTGGTTTCAATTATTATTCGTGTGGAGAAATAATAAACGATAAATAAATAAAGAAGAAGAATTTAATGGACAAATAGTTTTCTTTTATTCATTTTTTTGTACAAGTTATTTTGTAAATATTGTATATATTACAGTAGATTACAATAATGAATTGCCAAAAATTAAAATGAAATAAAAAAAACTAATCTATCCTAATTCTAAAGCTTCCGACCCAATGCGTTTTGTCCGCTCATTTAATGTTACCTGCAATTAAAAGGAAGAAATTAGAATTCGAATAAATATTTAAAATGCAGAAAAATAAATTTAGTGTTCATCATTAAATGTAATGGCCGGAATCAGTTATTATTTTTTTTGCAAATCACGGGATTACTCCCGGTTCACAAAAAAAAAGAAAAGAATTTCAAAGCATATGCACAAGTTGTTTTCCAAAACTGCATATTTAAACTAATTACATTTTGTTTAAAATCCTAAATGTAATTTCAAAAAGCATACAGCATAAGCAAACAAATATGCAGTAACCACATATGCAAGCATGCTCATTTAGCCTTTGCCTACACAGCAGGAAACAAACAACATTTGTATTAAAAGGAAATATGCAGTTTGACCATTTTTGCAAGCAACACAAAATTCCTTTTTTTCATCATTTTCTAGCCATTACATTTTCAGAACATGTACAGCTTATCACCCTTTTGTCAAAGCCATACTGAGAGAAAAAAAGAGAGGGAGAAGTGTGGGATTTGCAGGCTTAGCATAGGCAGAAGAGGTTATACAAGACAAATAAAAATATAGCCAGTAGAATTAATAGCACAGAATAAGAATAGAAACAAAATTGGAGGGTCAGCATAGTGCAGAATGCTCAGGGAGATCCCAAGGCATTTGTTTTCAAATTCCTGGCCTGTAGCGAAAAAGAAGAGGGAAGAGTTGTTATATTACATAACAAAAGAAAACCAAACACAAGCAGAACATATCAAAGCCTCCAAAGAAAAACCTTAGAGATTGAAAAACCTGCATAATCATACTGAGAAAACCATTTCCAATATATACAAAAAAACACTGCATAACCGATTGAGCCTCTAGAGCCAATATCATCATCCCCCTGCCATCAAAAAACATCAGAAAACTACACAGAAATCCCACATCCATCACCATGTCCAACCATTGCCCAAACCTGTGCATTATCCATCCAAAAATCTGAAAAAATTCTAAGGCAACCGACTTGGCCTCAGTGACAACATCATTGGCCCCCTTTTGAGCAATATTCCTTAAGCCCATCCCATTCAAGAATCACCATACAGTAGCACGTTCAAGCAAGAAGAAGAGGAAAACCGCAAATACCGTTCACCACTGTGATCGCTTGCCGTCTCCCTGCTGTCCGGCCTCCATCACCCCTAGCTCCTCCTCCTTCTCCACCTAGGTAACGAGCTTTCTTCCTTCTTATTCCTTAAATGGCATTCAAATCGACATGGGCAAATAAATATAAAAACTAGTCAGAATCAACAACGAAACCGTAAAATCAACAACGAAACCGTAAAATCAACAACGAACTGTAAAATCAACATGCGAATTGAATCTAATGTTAACGAAAAACTTGTCCTTACCGTCTCTGCTTAAGCCGCCTCGTCAACAATGGAGGGAAGAAGGGCCTAGCGTGGGTGGCCGGAACAAGGAAACGTCAACACTGGAGGCGAAGATGAAGAAGTTGCGCGAGAGAGATGAAGATCGTGAGCGCCGTTCTGCCTTAAGACAAACCCTAAATCCCATTTGTACAAACATAACATAACCCTAATGATACCTTAATCTCTTGGACCCTAATGTTCTCAGCTTAAGCCCATAAAACTTTGTACACCCCCCTTGTCTTCATTTTCGCTTTGGGCCCTATCCCAACTACCTGGCCCATTCAGATTTAGTTGCACCTCCATTAATCCATTTCCATTTTAATTACCTTCTTAAAGTCTTATTAGTTTTGATTATAATTTTAGACAACCCAAAATAATTTAAAGCATTTTGATAATAGACCATTTTATCAATCCAACTTTCAAGATTTAATTTAATATCTTTTCTTGAAAAATAGGTTTTAGTTAGTTTTATTTAATCTAAAATAATTCCTAATACTTTTGTAGTAAAAGACATAAGAATAGAAAAAAAACAAAAAAATATTTTATCACCATAATTAATATTAAATATATATAAAAAAACTTAATAACTTAAAAAACTAAAAATGCCACGTCCTCATTAATTAAATCTTTTGATTTATCCTTATCAAAAAATGCGTAAAAAGATTTAAGTTTTTTTTTCCGTTAACATTAAGCAAGCAAAAATCATAAAACGCATTGTTCGCATCTTTTATTTATATTATTGCTATCTAATTATTATTCGCATATTTTCTTTGTTCATGTATCTTTGTTTACTCGATTTATGTTTAAATCCAAAAGGAAAGAACAGTAAATTTGTTGACTTCATGTCTCCAAATCTAACTGCGCAAACTTTCGCATTGCATTAAAACTTAGGATAATTTTTCCTCAAACATTCACCTTTTTTTCAAAATTTCAACCTTTTCAAGACTTATACCTTTTAAGCCAAAACTTCGACATTAGGTCGTCGTATTTTCAAAAACCCGTCTGTATCCCTTTTTCGGCCAAAACGATTTATTTTCAATCAAGCGATCCATTTTAAATAAAACAGATATTTCAAAAGGTTCCTATAGAGTACTATAGATGCATTGGGTGCTAGTACCTTCCCATTGTATAACCAACCCCCGAACCATAAGATCTCTTTTCAAAAACACTTTGTATTTGTATTTTTAGTTACATTGCATATTTAGGGTTTTATTTCGCTCTCTTCCCTTTTCCTTTGGAAACAATAAAGCGCGGTGGCGACTCTTGCTTTTGCGAGACGAATTAATCAATAATTCGATCTCCGATTTACCCCGCTACATTTTTTATCGCTACAGTTACCATGCTGTCTAACGCCATTGGACTCCGCCGACCTATGCTCGGTTCTGCTCCGATTTATGGCATAATGCCAATGGACATTGCTTTTTGTTTCAACACTAGCATGATTGGAAACCTTGGACCAGATTCATTTAACTTGCTAGTTAATCATGAGATCGTCCATCACTTTAAGCTGCCTGACCCAAGAACCAGTGTGCACAACCGGGATAATTGGTTGTTTGATCTTCACTACCCTGCTTCACCACCCTCTTCACCATCTACGGTCGACATCTATGAAGTTCCTAACAATGCTAATGCTGAAGAAGATCCGGCTACACCACCAGGCTACCATGATCTCCCTGATCCTTGGGAACAGGAGGGTACTTCCGCCGAGTCCGCGCCTCAAGCTCTTGAGACTACTCCACCTCCACCTGCTGCTACCCTGGACTCCCTACATGCGGCCATTACGGACATGCGGGGCGAGCTGACTTCCCTTAGGGTGGATTTCATTTCCTTCATGGACTTGGTGACTGATCAGTTGGATTATATGCATCATCATTTGTTTCCACCACCCCGTGGCTAGAGTTTCCCTCATTATCTCCTTTCTTTCTCTCTTACATTTTTTAAGTACAGTGAGGACACTGTAAATTTCTGTGTGGGAGGGATTTTTAGTTATTTTTAGTTTAGTTATTTCAATTTTAGTTTAGTTATTTCAACATTATTTCAGCATTATCATCATTTTTACTTTGAAACAATTTGTTATGCATTTATTAAATTGAAGTTTATTTTTATTTCTTTCCCAATTTCCTGTTTACTGTTTACTGTCTTTGTTTTATTCATTGTTGTTATTTACTGCTATTTACTGTCTATTTTCGTTAGAATTAAAAACTTTAATTACTTAAAATAATTAATTAAAACAAACATTTCAAATAAAACAAAAAAAAATATACATATATAAATTCTTCAAAACAAAATTCCAATTACCAAGAAAACAATAAAAATATAAAACTCATCACTCTCCAACGGTCCTGTAACGGATCCTTCATTTAAGACTCTGTCTGCGTTACGACCGTCACACCCCTGTGACGAGCGTAACGCGCCTCTTTGCTTCGTGACGAGCGTCACATCCCTGTGACCACCGTCACACAGACAGAAACCAACGGCTGTTTTAGAGAACCGTTTCCAACCTTCTTCCTTATAAACCCATTTTTTTCCCTTCTCCATTATCACCACACCACACGAAAAATCGCCTAGTCAACCCAGTTTCCTTCCAATTTCTAAACTTCCAACACCAAATTAACATCCTCACAATCTCCCATTCTCACACCCCCAAATCAAATCCTTTATCACCATGGCAAACAACCCAAACGCTCAAGGTATCAATTTCAGAATCGGCGAACCTGGGGAGAATCAACGAGCAAAGTATCAAAAATTCCAACATCGAGGTCTCCAACCCATAAGGTACGTTGACATCGACTGCCTACGAAGTTTGGGACTACTCGACAGTGTCCGCCGATTACTACAAAGCGTGGATTTGTGGAACCTCTGTCGCGAACCAAGACCAATCTACGAAACTCTCACTCTTGAGTTCTTGAGTTCGTTCGCTTACATCACTCCTCCGGGTGTCACAAACCAATTATCAGGCGTGGAAAAATTTCGCGTGTTCAGAGTTGAGCATCAGTTGCCTCAATCCGACATCGCGAGGCTTATGGGATTTTGTTCGGACGAAGGTGCTCATTTTCGGGTACCGGACAGTTTTAATGAGGAGGCTTTCAACTTGTGGCACAGTTTAACGAACATCCGTGCCGGGTCCTACGACCACCTCAACGCTACCCACATCCACAATCCGGCCATCCGCTACTTTCATCGCATTCTTAGTAACACCATCTTCGCCCGCGACAGCAACCATAAGCTCAACTCCAAGGAGCTCTTCTTTCTACATTGTGCGTTCACTGGGCAAAAGATAAATGCCGCCCCGTTCCTACTTGCTCACATCCACTCTATTTGTGCTAGAGGTGGAAAACCTTTCTATTTCGGAGGGCTGGTTACTTCTATTGCCATCGGTCTGAATTACGGTGCTGCTCTTGCAACCTTGCCTTCTATGGCACCGGCTTTGCTAACCTTGGATCACTGCAAGGCCGTACACCTCATCTACGAGCGGGAAGACGGCAGATTCCACCCCGTAATTAGGAATACTGTCTATCAGAATATCATCTTGCTGAACAGGGACCGAATCGATCCAAGTAACCGAGCAAACTGGTTGTTCGACCCTGAAGTTCCCGCAGAGCCTGCAGCTGCCCACGAAGACCAAGCTGCAGCCGCCGCAGACGATATACAAGAAGAGTTGGATAGTGCTCCGCCTGTCCACGACATCCCTGGATCCTCATCTGCACCTCCCCCTATCAATCTTGAAGACATCCTCCGCGCCCTCCACATGCAAAATCAAATGAATGCGGCGCTTGAAAGGAGGCAAGCTGACCAGTTTGAGGCTCTGTGCGCCCAAAACGCTCAGATCTTGACTGGGCAACGAAACATGAATGAGAGGTTGGATGAGGCGCTGTCAGAGCTTAACGCCTTGAGGATAGATATGAACACCTATGGCCTCCAAGACAACGACGCTGAAGCCACTTCTACCAGACGCTATCGCACCAGGAGCAGAGGACGGGGTCACCAGTAGTTTGTCTTTCTTTAATTTCTTTGTAATTTGTTATTTCTTCTGTTTTATTTCTTTTCCCTTTCGTCTTTGTAATTGTACTTCCCCGCATATATACCGCAACATTGAGGACAATGTCGGATTTTGTGTGGGAGAGGCACCTTTCAATCGTTAATAAAACTAGTAAATTCTTGCGATATGTCCTGATTCAAGTTCTTCACTTTACTTTGCCATACCGAAAAAAGAAGAAATAAAAATTTCGCACCATCCCGACATACCTACTTTAATGAAATCCCAGTTGAGGAAGCCGAAAACGACATAACAAGATCGATACGGTTCTGTCACCGTGGACTTCCTACTTACGCGGTCCGTTTCAATAACCATTATACCGATATTCGGAGTTTCAAGTTCTAGAAGTAACCCCTAGTAGTTTATACTAGCAGTCAGCACCGTCTTGACACAAACCACGTGGAGAATCGATGAATATAAGTGTTTGATGCCTGATTCTAAAGATATCCTTCATATCTCGCTGCAAAAAGAAAGGAAAAATCTGTGTACCAAAACATACGGGCACATATAAGAGCTGAGAAAATAATGAAGAAATCCAATGTTGGTTGGTTCAGAGGTATCTGGTTCTGAACTCGGTAGGGCGTGCTACGGCCCGATCCCCCACAACCTCCAATTCGGATAAAATATGTAGGGTTTCCACATTCATGTACCAGACCCCGTGCTAAAGGATCAAAGTCACAAACCGGTTACTCCACTACATGCATGCTAAGGCAAAGGGCTTAATGTGATTGCACCAGAACAAACCGGGTGAAATAGATACGAGGAACTCCGGGCAGAGTTATAACGGAACTGTTGGATAGCTCGTTTAAAATGGAAGTCTACGGGTAAGCTTATTGCTTGCGTCATTAGCGTATCTTTAGTGTTTTACTCAAGTATTGGCCGAACCAACGAGGATTTCCCGAAACCACTTTAAAAATCCAAAGGTATGTCATGCTTATGCGCTTACCAGAAAACTTGTCCAGCCTTTCGAATGACTATTTGCTTGAGGACAAGCAAAGGTTTAAGTATGGGGGAATTTGATAACAAGAAAATATATCGTATAATTAACATACTTTTTACCGATTTTATATTCCATTAAGTCGTCTAACCCTCGATTATTTCGAGATTATTTGTCTTTTTACAGGTATAACACTTGTCGACTCAAACCAATGCAAAAGGACAGCATGAAGAAAGATAGACGAAAAACAAAGAGAAAAAGAATAAAAAAATACAAAGTGTGGACTTCTGGATGCCTGACGGTCGTCACGCCCCTGTGACGGATGTAACACCCCACAACATAACCAAACGGTCGTCACACGCACCTGACGAACGTAAGACACCACTTCAGCGTGTGACGACTGTCACCCACCTGTGACGACCGTCACGCGCGTGAAGGAGGACGTTGCGCATGATTGAAGACGTGGGCGTAAAGGGCAGAATAATTCTTCCTGTTTCTACTCAACCTCCTATTTTATTGCCACAACTTCTACTGCTCCTGGAATTTCTCCACGAAGACTTCCTCAAGAATTCAAAATTAAAACTGCTGATCTTTCCTGCTATATATATATGGATACCAAGGCACAGTCCAAGGGTCGAAGATTTTTATGCAGCAAATACTTATTTTATTTTTACAGTTATTTCCAAATTATTTTGTTTTGCAATTCTGCTTTCAATTCCCTGTAATTTTCATTCGAGCCTTAGTTTCTATTTTTAAGTGTTAATTCTTCTTACAAGAATTAACACGAATTTCTTCTGCAAGTCAAGCTTGAAGATTTGGATTACTGTATTACCTCAAGATTACTATAGCATCTGTAATTCCAGGTTTTTTATATTGCAATTATTATTTATTCATTTTCTATAATATGCCAATTATTGCCATGAGTTGTATTCTGAACTTATTTACTGTTAAGTTAATTATGTCTGGCTAAATTATTAGTACCGGTATGTGACCGTAAGAACTGAAAGAATTCAATAAGACCTTGGCCAAAAATATTTATAAAACAATTTCTGGTTTCCAATTTCCAATATTAATTTAACTATCCTTGTCACGAGAGTGAGAGGTTAATTAACACAGTTTTGCCACGAGAGTGGGAAATTAATTAAGGCAAGAACCTGCATGCGAGAGCTGGGGTTCGACCCAGATAGTGGTAACGAAGCATCGATTTTTAAATACACGAGAGTGTTTTAACAAATTAATTAAATTCAAATTGTTTTCAAAAAGTGTTATTAAATTTAAAGTGCATCCACTAGGTTTAGTAGCATGACTTATTTCATAAACACGAGAGTGTATGTCTCAGGTTTTTAAACAATTAGCTTTTACCGAAATACTTTATAGGCCAAGTGATTAATTGAATTCCCTAATTCCGATTATCACATACCGGTATAATTAGTACTATTACTTTTTAAAACTAAACTGTCTACCCCAAATATCGAATATTCATCGCTTAGTTAGACAAAACTGTAGCATTAGATCGTATGCGATTGATACACAGTCTCTGTGGGTTCGATAATCTTTTAAAACTAGAACGACTAAACTGTATACTTGCAGTTAGTATCCCGATAGACTTATAAAGTCCCGATCACCAACTTCGAACCTTCAAACAGATAATTTTTACGGAGATCCCCATTAACCGATGCAATTGACATTTCTACAATAAATTATACCTCAACTTTTTTAAATGTGGAGTGAAATTGTTATTATAAAAAATAGTTTTTTTTAGTGTTTATAAACTTTTACCTATAAAAAATATCTTATATTTAGTTTTATTTATAATTTAAACCCAACATATTCCACTATATAAACGATTTTATGGTAGAAACATATACTCCCTCTGTTGTACCCCAACATTTTCCCTCCCTTTCCTCAAGACATTTCTCACAAGATCTTCATTGGCTCAAGCTTGCACAAGTATTGACTAGGTCAAACCACCTCCTAAGCACTGACGCCTCAAATTAGGGTTTTGATTTTCACAAGAACAACTGGACTGATAATTCCCCAAATGACTTTCATGGATCATTATAAACCTCCAAGAATGCTCATGTCAAGTTTCAAGTCTTGAATCATAATTTTGCTCAGTCAATTGGCCAGATGATTGGAAATCAATTGTATTGGGTAAAAAAGCCAATTGTGGTAAACTTACAATAAAACTTCATGATTTTGGACCAATATTAACATTTTGAAGTCATATGCATCAATTGATCAAGTTTGGATCACAATTCCTCAATAAAAGTGTTCAATTCATCAAAAGGGCAAAATGGTCAAAATTAAGGTTTTTATTGAGAATGACTGATTTTTGACTTTTGACCTAATACATGACTTTTTGTTTTGAAACATGATTTAAAGGATTAAATTACATGATTTTGACCTAATTTCATGATTCAATTCATCTATCAAGATCAAGCAAATGATAGATGAAATTTGGTCAACTGTTGGAAAAGTCAATTGAAACACCAAAAGTCAAACTTTGACTTTTTAGTCAAATTTGATTTCCAAAGATCACAATTAATCAAGACATTCAAAATTATGAAGCTTGATCATCAAGAAATCAAGAAAGCCAAAAGTCAATTTAAAAAGTCAAACTTTTCAAGACTTAGAAATTTTTCTAAGTGTTTTTGTACATGATAATTTCACTATGTCATGTCAATTTTTCACTATGATGCAAGATGATTCAAAGGAAACTTTCAAAATGAGAGTTGTAGATCTTGATGGGATCTACAAATTTTTATTAGAGGGCTCATATCCAAAAAATGCTTAGAGTTTGAGTTATAAGCCCATGAAGTCGTGCACTTGTTCTTAAACACTTAGTGAAATTTTGACCTAGTTTAGGCAGATTTTTGTCCCAACTTCTTGGCCATTTTTCACATAGTTCTAATTGGATTTTGTAAAAGTAGAAAACATGAAAGTTGTAGAAGATGTTTCAATATTTCTAAAATGTCCAAGAACTTGAAGAGGTCATTTTTGAGCTAAGGAAATCAAAGAGAAGAAGTTGGGCATCCATTCTTGAATTACAAGGCATTTTCGTGATGAACACTTGATCCAAACCCTAGCCTATGTTGTATAACTTCACTTTGAAGGCTTCTAACTTGTGTTTCACTCCATAATTAATTAATTATACAACTGATAGAGCCATTTTCCAAGCATTTGAGCTCTTATTCAAGTTACAATTTCATTAATGGCACAAAGTAACATTGTTGTTCTAGTAAAGTTTCTTTAATCACAAAGTCAACTTGTCTTGAGCATTGCACTTGTTCTTTCTGCACAAGCATCCTCTACAAACTCAGAATAAACATGTTTAAAGTTTGTAGCCACCCTACATGCCTTGTATCATGCCTTGGAAAGATGTTTGTCAAGCTTGCTTCAAAAACAAGTAAAATATCCATAACTTGTGATCTTGTATTTCTGATCCCTCCAAGCTTCCAAACATTTGCCTATAAATTGAGCCTTCATTCACAAGCCTAGGACATCAATTCACAACCCTCTGAAACTCTCCAAAACTCCCTCTAGACAGAAATTGCATACAAACTCCATTTTTATGCAGATTTTGACCTTGCACCTCAAAGCCACATTTCCCTCGTGTGTTTCCTCTCTAAACCAATTTTTAAGCTTTCAAACATCAAATATAGTTCATCCCTACCCTTTTTTCACAGTTGTAACACATCTATCACCATTGTTCAAACCTCACTTTGCACCTCTACAACTTGACTTCTTCAGAACATTCCAGACACTCTCAGCTCTAGATAAGCATTGCATTAGCTTCCTAGAGGTTCAGAGAAGCTAACCAGATCATTGCAGCACCTTGAAGTAAGATCTAACTCAAAACACGACCTCCATATGCAAGGTGAGTTTTCTGGAATTCTAACTCTTCATACAAGCATCATCTGACTTCCATTTTAAAAGATAAAATGTATACATCATAGCCCTGAAACTAACCATGTCCTTGGAATTCATTTATGTTGCCTGAGTAGTGTGAATTTTGAGTTTAAACTTCCTGAAAAATTAGGTTAGAATTTGGTACCATTTAAAATTTGTGCTCATCTTTGATCTATTGTTTAAGTTAGTTATTTATTTGAAATCGTGGCGAAATTTCTAACAAGTTTGAGGTTTACACTTTTGAGAAATGAGTAAGTTCAAAGATTCAAAAATGTGGCGCGGGGAAGAAGATGAAGTACAGTCATGACTTGGTTTATTTTATCTTTATTGCAAGTGGTTTACATACCGGATGAAACAGCCACCCAGTGGCAACAAGCGCGCGCGTAAGGCATTACTATATAAGGTCATGACTTCAAGCCCCAGAGAGACCTTTTGTTTTTTCAACATTTTTCTTGTTTTCTTTTTTTGTTCCAAAACGCGCTCGGGCTTTTCTTTCACACCCCCCCCCCTCCCCGTTTACTAAACAACACGCAGCCCATCATCTTTTTTTATTTTATTTTTGTTTTTATTTCTGATTTCAAAAAGGAGCCTTGGGCCTAAACAAAATTGTTTTGCTTACTAACCTCCCTTTTTCACTTTCAAACCCCCTGATCCTGAATTTATATTTTATTTTATTTTTTTCTTATTTTATTTTATTACTATTATTTCTAATCAAAAAATACAAAAATATTTTTTTTAAAATACTTAGACTAAAAGTTATTATTTTATTTTACTTCCACTAAATAAAAGACTTAAAAATATTTTCTCAAACAAATTAATTTCTTCTCTTAATTAAAACTAATTTAGACTTAGATTTTGATTTTATCTTTTAAATTAACTTAGAACTATAATTAATTAACTTCTTTCTTTTTATTAATTTAATTAGGTTAACTTTAAAACCTTTCATAAAAACCATAAAAACAATTCTCTTTTCAATTTTTTTTTCTCTTTACACTTCTTTGTACATTTTATTATTTTGCATAACAATAATGTAATTGTCAACGCCTTGTAATAGTTATGATTTATTTTACTTGTCATCCCTATTTGTAATTTGTATCCTCATCCCTCTAAAGTATTGTAATAGTGTAGGACTTTTAAATTCCGCAATTTATCATTTTCCATATTATTGCTAGTAACTAGGGTTTGTATGGCAAGACTTAAAATCAAATAAGTAGATAACCCTAAATTCAAGACAAATTAAATGAAAACAATACACTTGACACACATGCACCTCTAGGGTTAACTCACACTTGTTGCCTCAGAATAATACAGTCATGTCCCTCGAACGTGAGATACTTTAGCAAAGACCCTCGATTACAAGATCGTAGTCCCTCGATGACCCTTTGATGTTGCCTTAGGTAAATGATCTTAGTCCCTTACGATAAATTGCTAAGGTATCTTACAATGTTGCCTTCTATGACAGTACGATGACCCACGCATGTCCCTTCACATCCAATGATATATGGTTTCTTACTAACTAATGGTAAGATAACACTATCTAAAGGATGAGGAAAAGAACAAAGATTTTTTGAGTGGGTAGAACGCTCGTAGTTGCTTGCTCACAAACACTTCAACAAAAACATTTTTCAAACACACCGATATTTTTCATGAAATATTTTTAAAAAGTCAACACTTTGTATACATTCTTATAGAGACGAGAATCATTACAAAATTCGCATAAACAAAAGCACTTTTCAAAAATACTTTCGAAAACAAACCACAAACACATTTACAAAGCATTTCAAAGTGAGCTAAAAGAGTTTGTAGATAACTACGGATGAAAAGGATGCTAACATCTTCCCTTTTCATAACCTACCTCCGAACTCAAGAAAATATCTCAAAAGATCTTTTTTGTTCTTTTCACCCTTTCTTTTATTGGATAAAAGAAAAGTCGGTAGCGACTCTTGTTATCCGTAACAATTGCAATAAAACGCAAAACACTCAAGTCAGTTCTCCCACTATATTACACCCTTCATCCTAAAATATAAGAGAGAGAAAATAAAATCACATTTATTAAGAAAAACAAAAATATAATGATTTGACTTCTGAATTTCTTAAAAAAAAATATCATGTAATATAAACACAATTCTAATGGGTTGTTAATTATAGAAAAGATGAGAGAGAGTAAATTAAATGTACTTTACATTTAACTTTATCTTGAAAAAATATAAATTTATATTTTCTCTTATATTTTGAAACAACCAAAATACATATTTTCTCTTTTATATTTTAGGACAGAAAATTACTTTTTATACAGGGAAAGAGTGTATAAATTAGACAAATAATCTAATCAACTTTCACAAGTCCCATTCATTATAAAATCATATTAACATTAGTTTAGCAATAATTGATAACTATGACAGATTATCCATACAACCTAAAATCCTCGCTGTATCTTTAAGCAGAAGAGTAAGTGTAATTAATTAGAACTTAAAAGAAATCACTATTGAAACTTAAAAGTAGGAACCGTCCTAAAAGTGCTTATGTCATATACTTGTATTCTACATATACCATCCCTACTCTTTAGTCCGTAACAGAATCATATACTTAATCACATGACACTTATGTCCTTTTCTTTTCTTGTTGGAGTATCATTACTCACAAAACAATTAAATAAAAAATCATCAAATAAAATTAATAAAAAAATAGTTAATTAAAGCTACCAGAATCTCTAATCACTCCATTATAATTAAAGGATGACATGCTTCTAACGTGCAATCTTGCTTTAACGGGTTTGTGTAAAATGCTATCTCTTTGTTTGTTTGGCCTAAATAATCGTCTAACCAAAGAAAGAGTGAAACGGATTGAAAACGTTAACACTTAAACAACAACCTTTCCTTGTTAATATTCAATGCTTTTATATTTTAAACCATAGAAAATATTATTCCAATTTAATTATCAGTTAGCATTACCACCTAAAACCGAATTTTAGTTACTTAATCTCCATCTAACTAGCACGCAATTAATCTTGGCCATTCGCATAGTTATGATTATGATTAATAAAAAAAAAAAAAACACTCACAATCGACATGTTCCAACTCATTCATTTCCAAGATTAATCACATCACATAATAATACAAAAGCATGTTTAATCATTTATGAATCATAGTCATGCATTACACTTCACTAGTATCATGAACTCACTAAATGAAATTAAAAAAAAAAATCCTCATGAATTTTTAATCATTTATGAATCATATTCATTGTGCTAGTCACGAACTCAATAAAATATTATATTTTATATTTATCTTAAAATTTCAACTGATAAATTATTTTAAAAAAATCTATTAATTCAATTTAATTAATAGTTATGTAATGATATTAGAAGAAAAAGTTTAAATATGTGACATCTCATTTTTTTATTATAGGTGAATTTCAACTATAAATTATTTGTTAATAAAAATTTATTTAAAAACTCAAATTATTTATAAAAGAAATTAAAATTATAAAAAATATTCTCTCTATCTCATAATAAGTGAATTTAAATTTTGTGTAGTGTTTAAGAAAATGACTAGATAAATTAATTTTAATAATAAAATTAATATTATTTAATAAAATATTTTTATTTATTATAATTAATAGAATAGTTAAAAAACGTGAAAATTAATAAATAAATGACATTTATTTTAAAATATTGAAGAATTGTAAATGAGATCGTTATTATAAGATGAAAGAGTAGTAAAGAAAAGTAAGTTGTATGAGTGTAGCAGCAATAAAACAGAAAGCGAAGGAAAAAAGTGTGGCTACGATGGGCGCGTGAAAACATTGGCTAGAGAAGCGCGTGAATAAAGTGAAAGAACTTTAATTTCTTGGCAGTAACACTTCTAAGGTTGGAAAAAAAGCAAAGAAGATTTTGGGTGGCTGACTCGTAACAAAACCATTACATTCATTCACTACCATTATATATAAATACATAATAATCTGTTCACACTTCACACACTCTTCCTTCATATTCATTTATAAATCACACACACTTGTGTTTGTCTCTTTCTCTCTATTCTCTACTACCTCATAGTTCTACCTTTTTTTTCATTTGAAATTATTTATCATGTTCTCTAAAATGGATATGGAAGGAAGTATAGGCAATAACGAACCTCTGGCGAAAGGGAAGCGAACAAAACGAGGGATAAGGATGTTGTCGCCTTGCACCGTGGCGAATACCACGGTGACGTCAAGTTGCTCAAGTGCTACCGGAGGTGGTGGCAGATCGTTTTCTTCCACCACTTTTGATAGCACTGAGGAGGAAGAGGAGGCTGACATGGCTAATTGTTTGATTCTCCTAGCCCAAGGAAGAACCGGAGGACAAGAGGATAATCAAAATCGACGTTGTCAAAACCACCATGATCAACAAGTTGGTGGTGGTTATAACAATATTGTAACTGAAAAGGCAACAAGAAACGGTTTTGAAAGCTATGAGTGCAAAACTTGTAATCGTTTTTTTCATTCGTTTCAAGCGTTGGGTGGACATAGAGCAAGTCACAAGAAACCTAAGATGAAAGAAATAATTTCCGCAGGTGAATTCGAAGAAGAAAATAAACATTTTCATAACAAGAATGTTTCTCTTGTTCCTCCGGTTTCACTTGAATTAAGGTGTGGTGGCAATCTAAACTTCCATGGCCATGGAAACAATATCAAACTCAATAGATCTAACAAGATTCATGAGTGTTCGATTTGCGGCGCGGAATTCACATCCGGTCAAGCATTGGGTGGTCATATGAGAAGACATCGAGCTTGTACTAACAAAAACAACAACAATAATAACAACAACAACGTTGGTGATATTCATGTTCATGTTAAGTCTCAGAATGTTCTAGAATTGGATCTTAATCTTCCGGCACCGGAGGAGGATCTCCGGGATTCAACTTTTCAGTTTCCGGCAATGGTGGGTTGCCATTATTAGGCCAGCTTGGATTGATTGGATGATTGGTGAAGGAAGATTATATTTTTATTTAGTTTGATCAATTATGATCATTGTGAATTAAATTATCATTACTATTATTATTAGCTTTTATTTTTATTTTTATTTACAATTATTTGATATTATGAATTCATTGGATTTTTATGAATAATTTTTTTTATTCTATTTTGATTATCTACTTGTTGAAGTTTTGGAATACTTTGAGTAAGTAAGTGGTTACTTGGTTAGTGTTGCCTTTCATTCACGAAAAGTGAGTCATATATTATGGAGTATCTTTATTTATTTATTATTTATTTAATTTTCTTTTAATATTTTAAATATTTTGGGTTTGTTTGTTTGTTATATATCTTCGTTCATGTTTGGTTGTTTCTTTTGTGTGAGATTGAAGAAATGGATGAGATAAAGGATGGGCATGATTAGGGTTTGGTTGCACCACCACCACAATCAAAAGTCATAAGAATACGCATCCTTTTTGTGGCTTTCTAATTTATCACTATTATTTTAATAAAGCTTATAAAAATCTCTTTCTCTTTAGCTTTCTAAGTTTCTCACTCACTCTACTACCACACTCACATACTTTTTTTTTATATTCATTACTCCCTCTGTCTCAAAATAACAAGAAAAATTTGTCTCAAATTAAAAGTTTTTTTTTTGTATATTTTTAATGCAACTTTAACTAATTTGTGTTAACTTTATTAAAAAAAAAATAGTTTGGAATATGTCATTACTTAAGTTAATCTATATCCATATCCTAACTATTAGTTATAATATCCACTATTGAGCTATTTATGAGTATAATATCTTTTGGCCCACTCCACCACCATCTATTTATATGTAGTTGTTTAATTTAACTAGTAAGCACATCCATCAGTTGCACCTAATTAACCCAATGTTCTCATAATTAAAAAAATTAAACAAATTTAAACACAAAAATATAAGAAAATCATAAAGTCTATATTAAATTCTAATTTTCTCACTTAATTTTATAATAAAATTTTAGATAAAAAGTTCCTTTTTTCTCTAATTTTAGTTTTTAGTAGGGTATTTTCTTGTCAAATTTGAATTTTGCAGAGAAATTTAAAAATAAAAGTACATGATATATATGTAGCTTTGGGATTATCTATTAGTGGAAGTTGCAAGCCAATACAAAATTGATGCTCCCAAGAAAGATTCTGCTGACTTGCAGACCACAAACATTTGATTATTTATAGAAGCTTTACTATGGTCCACTATCTGCATTGGACCCATCAACCATACTCTTTATCTCACTTTCTAGTTTCTAGTTATTAGCTTCACTCTTATTTATGTTGTTCACAAAATGAAGATCAGAAAAAGACATCACACATGAAAATATTTCCATTTTTTCTCTCTTCCATTCAAAATAAACAAATTGAGATTAACAACACAAAAATGGTAAATGGTATTGGTTTGTCTTAACTAAAGACAAGGGTATACATGTCAAAATCTAAGATTTAAATCACTTATACATTAGTAGTGATTCCTACAAATCTCATTGTAATCATAAAGTATTATGATTGATAATTCTATTAATGAGAAGTTAGTCAGAAAAAGTATAATTGTATATATTATATGAAATGTATCACTATTATTGAAAATATGTTTGGTAATATATTACTACATCATTTATCTACCATAGTCATATCTTATAATTTATGTGTTTTATTTTATTTTATTCAGAAATATTTCATCATGGTTATTTCAAGAAATAGTTGTCATATAATTTGTGTGTCTAACTTTGAATTTTAATGTCAATATTTTTTCAGTTTTTCAGTAGAAATAAGTGTGTGTTCTTTAACATTTATTTTTATTAAAAAATTGAAATTATAACAACTACGGTTGTTACAATAAGTCGTGGTTATATATTCAATATTTCACTACGGATGCATCTTTTAACCATTGTGAAATTGTTTTCCACAAAATTGAAACATAACAGATACTTTATTCCTTTCATAACACACATAATTTCCTAGCAAACGAGGTAACATCGATAGTGAAATCTTCACCATCCTCTTTGAAGAATCACTTCTGGAAGCGTATCACCATCATTTTCGAAGAATCATTTCTAAAAGCGAAATGTTCACCATCCTCTTTGAATATCAGGTACTTACCATACGACATTTCTAATTATTTCTTTTATATAAAAGTAAAAGATGATTGTAGCACAATACAGAATAATGGGGTTATGGTTTAGGTCAAATCCATGTATTTCTCTAGTTCAAAATATAAGAATCCTATTTTGGCAACCACCACATTCTATGGTGTCATTGAGGAGATTTTTGAAATTGATCATGTTACTTTCGAAGTTCCTTTATTCAAATGCAAGTGATTCCCCGATAACAATTATGTACAAACTGATGAGTTTGGATTCACACGGGTTGACCTTGGCAAAGAAACTTATAAGACCGAACCATTCATCATGGCAACTCAATCGAAACAAGTTTTTTATGTGAAAGACCTTGCGGACTTATCCGGGAAATGGTCAATTGTTCTCAAAGGAAAACATATTCTGCATAGTGATGATGCAAGCTTAGATATTGTTGTCTCTCCTTACGCAACACAATTGCCTAATTCATATGAAGAAGTTGACAGAGATGATTTACATGTTATTCGTAATGATCATCAAGAAGGAATATGAGAACATTAACAAGTAATTTATATTCTCCATTCATAATTTATTGTTTGTTATAATTTCCAATGATTTTATTTAATTTCTAACAACTATTTTTATTTGAAAATTATCGGTGTGTAAAGTGAATACACCAAGAGAGAAGACCCCAAGACAACAAGATAGTATAATTTAATATAATACATTGTATGTTGTTTTGTCTCAATTTTGATTTTGATTTAATATACAAGGTTGGATTGCTACTGGAATTGTGTCATTGATGTAATATATTTTTGGTCTAATTCAATTTTGGTTCCTGATTGATTTTTAGGTGTATTGTTGTTTCTGGTAGATATGATTCAGAAATATTCAGGTTGCGAAACTGGAAATTATTTAAAATAAAAAAATAAAAAATAAAAAACTAAAACTATATGACAATGATTGTTAATTTAACCATTGTTATAAGAAGAACGCTATCTAGAATAATAAAAACACAATAATAGCGTTGCTGGGATTCGAACCCAGGACCCTTCAATTTTTTCACAATAATTGTTACCTACAACCATAGTTATAAGTAGCGCACAATCTAATTTATAACAACGGTCACACGCCCGTTGTGGTAATCAACATACATTCAATAACATGCTACCTAAAAATAGATGTGCTTCCGTTATTGTATGTGTTTCACAACCGTTATTGTATGTGTTTCTGTAGTAGTATGTGTCTTTCTTTTGTAATGATATCCTTTATTTAGGAGTCTTGTCCTCCTTCATACTTAAGGTCCATAAAGACTATTTAATAGTCATTAAAATTGATGTTCTCTTTAAGGTTTCGACTTATTATGATCATTAACCTACTTTGAACATGTTGTCTGATACCTCTTAGTTCGAATATTCCCCTTGCGTTGGTTTTGGATCAACTTGATTGATTTAGCATGTTAATTGTTTTATCTCAGTGTTATTTTTTATGAGCGGATTAAAAATTAGGGCGGACTCGATCAAGTTTGTATCCGGACCTCAAATTTACCGAAATGCACAATGATGTTTTACACATGTTAGTGTTAGGTAACAATATTTTATATCGTGTGAGTGTCTTGTCTAATAACAATATTTTTCTATAACATTGATGCTATTTTTTTAATGATAAATTGTTAGTTGTTAGTATTATAGTTACACTCTTGCAAAGTCTAAAACTCAAAATCTACATCTTTTTTTACCATTAACTCAACTAATTCAATTCACTTGAACTATATATCTCATCAAATGTGTATGTGATGTTGGATACATCTTAATGTCAGACATGATACTTTATATCATGGAAATTGTTAGTGCGTGAGGTACTTTAGTAAGGAGAGAAAGAGAGAATAATAAAGGAAATAGGGATTTATATTATTGAATTGTACAAATAATGATACATATTAGGGCTATTTATATACAATCCTAATTGGGCTTGGGTCTACACTACTTGGATTATATTTAAATATTAAATCTAATTAAATCTAATCTAATCGCATATTTTAACAAATATAATTTAATATTTCGACACACCCCCATAATCCAAGTTGTCAAACATCCTCAAAAATAGTCAATCTGAACTATTCCTAATTTCTTTCTCAAATTCAAAAATTTGTCAATCTTCAATTCTTTGGTGAAAATATCGGCCAACTAAGCTTCACTCGAGCAATGTTTTACTTTAAGTTCACCTCAATTTACCTTTTCCCTTAAGAAGTGAAACCTTGCTTCAATATGTTTACTTCTTCCATGCATAACTGGATTCTTCGCCAGATTTATGGCTGATTTATTGTCGATTTGCAATACAAGAGGTTTCTTCACTTCGACCTTCATTTCTTCAAGTACAGATCTGATCCAAATTGCTTGACATGCAACATAGAATCCTGCTATATATTCAGCTTTACAAGATGATAATGCCACCACAGGTTGTTTCTTCGAACACCATGAGATTAGGGCACCAAATACTTGAAAGAAATATCCAGTTGTGCTTCTTCGTTCTTCCTTACCTCCACACCAATCATCATCTGAAAAATAATTAAATATTGCTTCTTTGTCTTCCGAATCTCATCGAAATAGTATTCCACAGTTTATCGAACCCTTCAAATATCTCAGGATTCTTCTTGCAGTCTTCATATGTGACACTCTTGGTTCACTCATATATCTACTTACTAATCCTACAGTGGAACCTATATCAGGTTTACTGTTGCACACATACATCAGAGATCCCACAATTTGCTTGAATAAAGTTACATCGAATTTGTCTTCCTCTACATTCTTCTGCAATTTTACATTTGGTTCGACAGGTGAGGATGCATGATTCGAACCATCTATTCTGAATCTCTTGAGTATTTCTTTGACATACTTCCTTTGATGTAGCACCATACCTTGCTTCGAAATTTTAAATTCCATACATAAGAAATAAGATAATTTTCCCAGATCAGACATTTCAAATTCCTTCATCATCAGCTCTTTGAACTTCGACAAGTTCTTCAAGCTATTTCCAATTACTAGCAAGTTATCGACATATAAGTAGATGATTGTTATATCTTGTACTACAACCTGACCATAGACACCATACTCATATTTGCATTTGACAAATCCCAATTCAACTAAGTATGAGTCGATCTTCTTGTTTCATGTCCTAGGTGCCTTCTTGAGGCCATAAAGCGCTTTGTGCAACTTATATACTTTATTCGCTTCCTTCTGAATCATAAAACCTAGAGGTTGTGTTACATAGACCTCTTCGTCTAAAGGACCATTCAGAAATTCTGATTTCACATCTAAGTGAAATGTCGACTAGCCTTGGTTGCATGCCAATACTACCACTAGTCGAACAGTCTTTTATCTTGCTACTGGATAAAATACTTTAGAGTAGTCGAGTCCTTCTCTTTGAAGAAACCCTCGAGCTACTAATCTTTCTTTATGTCTTGCTATCGAGGCATCAACATTATGTTTCAACTTGAATACCCACTTTACTTCGATATCTTTTGTATGTGCTGACAATTCGACTAACTCCTATGTGTTGTTTCTTTCTTGTGCCTGTAACTATTTGACCACATCTAAATTCCACTATTTAGTCTTCAAATATTCACTATAGTTAATTGGTTCAACACCTGCAAGTAAATCAAAATGAACTAATTCTCCATTTGGTGTGACTTCATCATCACCTATCACTTCATAATCATGAAGTCTTATTGGAAGAACTCTATTTCTTTGTGGTCTTTGGCTTGTTTCATCCACTTCGACTTCGATTGTGTCGAGAATGTCAGCAACTTCTTCTTCTTCGACTGGATTCTCAACAATTCCTTTGACCTCTACTTTATTAGTTTCTTCATCGACATCAGAACTCATCAATGGCTTATTAATTGAATTGCTAGAATTCCAATCCCAGACAGAGTTTTCATTAATCACAATATCTCGACTCAACACAATCTTCTCATTAACTGGATTGAGTAGTCTGTATGCATCAGTTTTATGATATCTTACCAGAATCATAGGTTCACTCTTGTGATCAAGCTTCCTTCTTCTTGCATCAGGAACATGTTTGTAACACATAGAGCCAAACACCTTCAAATGACTCACTGATGGTCGTTTGCCACTCCATACTTCTTCATGAACTCTGTTCTTCAATATCTTGGTAGGACACTTATTCAAAGTATAAACTGCAGTCGGAACAACTTCTCCCCATAAAGACTTTGGCAAATTCTTTTGCTTCACCATGCATCTTGCCATATCTAATATGGTTATGTTTCTTCTTCCAGTAATTCCATTATGTTGAGGTGCATAAGGAATAGTGACCTCACGATCAACATCATGTTCTGCACAAAAATCTTCAAACATCTTGGATGTGTATTCGCCATCTCCATCTATTCGCAGAACTTTGATCTTCTTCTCACTCTAGTTTTTAACAAGTATCTTGAATCTCTTAAAGATTTCGAATACTCCATCCTTTCGTTTGATCACATAGATCCACATCTTTCGACTAAACTTATCGAGAAACCAGATTTTGGATTCGACATGGTTATCTGCAACTGCATCCATAACCACCACACCACATTCAGAATCATCTGAATCTTGGTGTGCAATGTTCGCTCCTTCGTTCTTGCTTGTCGATTCCTTTATCTTTTCTGTACCAACAATTCATGGCTACGTGAACCCATTTTTCACAGTTATAGCACTGCACACCTTTTTTTTTATCTTCCTTGCCCTTTTGATAGTTTCCTCCTCCTCCTTTCAAGGATTCAGAAGCTCCATCTTCGACCTGATGTTTGTCATGTTTCGACCAAGACTTTTTTCCTTGAGTCTTGTCGAACTTCCCTTTGAATTTGTTGTAGCCACCATCCTTTTTCCATGACTGAGCTTGTAGAGCCTGTATCGAGTCTTGCACTTCTTTTCTTTCGATAATCCTCATCTCATGCGCCTCCAACGAACCAACCAAATCTTCCACTTTAGTGGTTTCAAGATTGTTGGATTCTTGAATAGCTACGATAATGTGATCAAAGTGAGATGTCAACATTCTCATTACCTTCTCAACTATCATCTTATCAGTTATGGTTTCACCACAACCCTTCATGAGATGTACGGGTTTTTGAACCTTCAACATATATTCTGCAATTTTTTGTCTTCTCCCATCGACAATAACTCATATTGTCGACGCAAGGTTTGTAACTCGACAACCTTGACTTTCTCACCTCCTTCGTAATACTTCACCAGAATATCTCATGCCTCCTTTGCCATTTCAACATGAGAGATTTTGTCGAAATTAACAGCATTGACCGCCGTCTGAATGCAATAAGCAGCCTTGCAATCTTTCTTTTTGACTTTTTTATGGGCTTTTTTCTGTTCGTTGGTTGCATTTGCAGCCAACGCATGAACACAGTCTATAACCACTTTTAGGGTTTCATGAAAGTCAAACAAGAATTACATCTGTTTTTTCCATCAAATCTAATTCTTTCCATCAAGCATTAGAAGAGAATTCAGAATACCCTTATCACTAGTCATCTTCGCAACGGTTGATTCACTTGCCCTAGAAATATAATATCTGACGTGAAATTCTTGAAAACTCGATCAAGAACAATAACCAAAAATTTTGATACCAATTTGTTAGTACGTGAAACACTTTAATGAAGAGAGAAAGAAGAAATAATAAAGAAAATAAAAATTTATATTATTGAATTGTACAAATAATAATATAGACTAAAACAATTTATATACAACCTTAATTAAACTTAAATCTACATAACTTAAATTATATTTAAATATTAAATCAAATCAAATCAAATCTAATTTAATATTTTAATAAATCTAATTTAATATTTTAACAGAAATATTTTGTATAATATAATAGTTGAAGTTTCACCTTTTTAAAAAAATAAATAAGTGATATGTTACACACTCATACAGGCACCTTTATATCTGATGCCCTGTACAACTATCTATTGAGTTACATTAATAGCGTAGTATAGGAGTATATGTCACTACTAAGTTGTATTACAAAGTTAGTTATGTGCACGTTTTGGTGAATGCTGGTAAGCTAAGCATGTGGACACATATACATTGCGTGAGGTGTCCGAATGCATAAGAAATAGGATGGAGATGAAATGAACACTCATTGACATTATCACATGTAGTTGAGAAGTTCCCTCCATGTCGTGTAACCCCCCATTACGTATTCTACTTTATATTATTAATATTCTTATCATACTCCTAAAGTAACTTAATCATAATACAATACTATATTAATCAATTCATGCTTTGTTAGGCCTATCCTAATTTCTGGTCACTCAACTTTTCTTCTCTAGTCTATCTATCTATCTGTAAATATTTAATTCAACATTAATTGCTTCAAATAATTATATATACGAGTCTTGGTGTATTTTTCGTGTGCAATTTTTCTATGAGTATAAATCACTCTTTTTTCTTTCTTTTTGATCTTTATAAGTCAAACTCTTCTAGATATCGATGACTGTTGGTCACATTTATTTAGATGACTGGAGTTGGACCATACCGATTTAGGAGTAATTTGTATCTTTTGTCAAAGAAGAGTCGAATGCAGAATTTTGTGCTCAATGTGTGGTGTACTAGTTTAGTTTTAAATTTGCTACTTTGTGTGCTCAAAATGGACATGGTTAACTCAATTACCAGTCACGAAGAAACAAAGGGTAGAATGCTCAGTTGTCCATAATCGTTAGACAAAAAAATATGTATTGAAAATTTTCATAGAAATCTCTCTTTACGTATTTTTTGCGGTAGCGCCTATTTACAAAGATGTACCAAAAGTTGCAACAAAAAAATTTCAAACAAATAAGAATAGAAGAAAAAAATTTCTAGACCAAAAAAACAGATACCACAACAAGGCATCTTCAAAAAACCGTCTTCTAAAAACTACACTAAAAAAATAAAATAAGGGTCACCAACATCGGATCATAGACCATCAAAGAAATAGTAAAGAATCACAAACATTCTAGTTATGGCAGAAATCTTGATCTATTATTGATTAATTCAAACGATAAGGTTCTAAATATTAGATGACGACAACATATCTAAAGATGTGTGAATAGATATCCAATTAAAATTTCAGAAAAATTCTGGTTTTGAAAATTTATTTAACAAAGATTTTGAGTGGAAGGTTTTCAAAATAAATCGTCTATACGAATCATTATTGGAAACTCGGATATACAAATATAATATATTGCAATGAGATGAATATTATAATTTGAATTAATTGGACTTTAATCGTTTGTAACAAGTTACTAGTAATGTTGTCTTCAATGAAAACAATCAAAAGACTAAACAGAACAATTTGTCGAACATTTGACGTGCAGTAGATTTTTCAGAATTTTCTTTTGAGTTAAACAAGTTACACAATTTGTCAAACACTTAGTGTGGAGTCAAAATTTCAGAATTTTTCTTTGAGTTATGTTGATATGAAAAAACACTTATAATCAAAAGTGATTATAAGCAAATCAACGTACAATTCAAAACAAAAACAGTATCGGAAAGTTTCTACGCGTCGATAGATTACTCAATGCTATTTGACAAATTGATGTATGAAAAATAAATCAAGTAAAACAATAAGAAAAAAGAGACACGAGGATTTGTCTTCGCAGTTCCCCACTTTCGTCCTTGTGTGTGGGAACATCTGTGCCTAATTCCCATGGAATTAGGATAATTCTTTCTATGCAAAAAGTTGATACAAGAGAAATGTTCAAGAGAAACTCCACAAACTCTAATGCTTGTTGTTGATTCAACCTTTTTTCTTATTTTGATCTTGAGAAAGAGCAAGACATAGTAGCTACCAATTGATTATCTAGATCTTGCTACTTCATTGCGTATTTTATCTCCAAAGCTTTTGTACACCACCAATTGTACCTATTACAACACAAGACTTCAGTTCGACTCGTCGTTCTCGCGCTACTTCTTTTGAATTCTTTATCTTTAAAGGATCCTTTGCATTCTTTATCTCCAAAGGCTTTCACTAGGCCGTAATCCTCTCTTGAATATCTTGTACAAAACCCCCAAATCAATCAATGATCTTGGAGGACAAACCTACGGTTTTTTCGAATGAAGACCCCTGCAAATCTCAACTTAATATTCTCGGCTACACAAGAACCTAATTGGAAGTTATCAAACCTCATATAGATGGAACCCCAACAAAAGATCATTACAATGGAATGTTAGTGCGTATGCATGTTGCACCCAAAAATTTGCCATCCTATTTTTTACTTTTATCTGGCTTAGGCTTAAGCATCACGTTCGCATCTTTTCATTAGGTCATTAGCATAGCATACATATCGTTGGTAATATGGTTATGGGATCAAGGTATTTTATCAACACAACAAACCTCTCATAATTTTTCAACGCATGTTTGAGTTGTGGCAGATTTGGGTGTTTTCGGTGAATTTAAAATAGCGCGAATTGGAAACAGTGTTTTGAATGATCTTAGTTTGAAAATTCACATCTCCAGTTTGAAATAGTGTTTTGGGTTGATTCTTAAGGTTTTGAAACCGTCTCGATATTCTCTTCAATTTTCGTGTTCGGACCAAAAGCTAATTCTCAAAGGAAAGTCTCCGAATACGTGATTCTTTTGGAAGTTATATGATGAAAAATACAAAGAAAAAGGTGTTGAAAGTGCAGTTTTGACGCACTAAAAAATTCATAACTCGAAGCTCGTAACTCGGTTTGAGCTTGTTCTGGTGGCCAAAATTATGTCTCGATGTCAGCTACATTTTCATATCTTACGGTCGGAGGCCAATTTCGCTCAGAAAGTATCTAAAAATATGGATTTATCAGGCACTTTCGCACAGAAAAATTGTGACAAATGTTTATCTGCACCAACTTCAAAAAATCATAACTCGGTCGATTTTCATCGTATTGAGCTGGTTCCGGTGGAATTTTATCACAAATTGAGTTAGATAAATTTTGTTCTGTCATTGTCAAGAGCAAACGGTATCGCGAAGACTTCGTTTTTTGGCTCAGAGCGTGCGCAGCTCACTGAAAATCCTGAAGTTGGAAATTAAGTTGTCTGAGACAAAACTTCAAAAATCATAACTAAATCACCGTTTATCTGATTGAGCTCATCTCCAGACATGATGTCTTTCTCGATGTTGGCTACATTTAGGTTTCATATTTCAACTTCAAAAGTTGCACCAGGATCCTTGCGAATTTGACCTGAACGTGTTGAGCTTGCATTGTCAAATGGAGGCCCAACTCAATTTCTCATCCAAGGCCCAATTGACCCATGCATATAATAAATTTTCAAGGAAAAATTCAAAGGGGGACTCTCATAATTCACCAATTCTCAAAAATATTCAAATATTTTTCTCTCAACTTGCTCAAGGATCAAAGAGCAATTTTATCTCACTTTTCATCAAGAACACCAACAACTTTTTCAAGATCAAAAAAGTCAAGGGTGATCAAGACTTCTCTGATCTCGAATCTGATTGTTGCGATCTCTAAACCTAAGGTTCCCCTTCACTTCTATCGGTGAAATTTATTGAATTAAACATTTTTTAAAATAAGTGATTATTGAGAAGCACTTTTTTGATTAAGCTTGAATTGAACTTAGATTGAATTTAAATTGTGAATTTGAAGTTGTTGTTAGTATATCTCAATACTAATTTTTTAGAATTGGTAGGATTTGACATGTAAATCTAACATAGAACTTTGCTTGTAGAACCATAGCACACTAGGTGTTTGTTCAATTTCCTTTTAGAACTAACATAGAATAGAAATTGACATAGAATATACTTTTGGACATGTGAAGTTGTGCTAATTTGTGTTGATGTACATAGCTCCTCATTAACATTTGTTTTTCGGTGAGTTGTGACAATTTCTACATGACTCAAAATATATTATAAAACCATTCTTGACACACAAAATCTTGAGTTTATGAGAAATTGCCAAGATTCATGAAATTTGCCAAAAACTCGACATAAACTCATTTTTGCCATAACTTTTGATCCGTAATGACTTTTTTCGACTTTCTTTAATGAAAACCAACTTTATTAAGCATTATAAAGCTCTCTACACGGATGAATTTTAATTTTGGACACTTTTCGATCAATTCTGGCAGTTCTAGAACTTGTGCGAAAATCAATATTTTTGAGCGAAAAGTGACCGAACCGTGCTTTGAGTCCGTGTGCGTAGATAAAGTATCTTATATTTTTGATTAATCGTGTCATTTATTTTTGATAATGTGCAGTTATTTTCGGATCACTTTTTATGTAGGTGCATATTATGGCTTTTGACTTGTAAAATGTGAAAATAAAGTATGTTATATGTTCACTAAGTGTGTGAGTTGCATTCATAACATTTGTGTCTAACTTATTTCATCTCTAACTAGTGATGTTTATAACTAGATATATGCTTGTAATGTGATACCATTAGCATTGAGTTTAATTTCTAACATTACATAAGACTAACATCAAGTTTCTACTTTAACATTAATGTTTCTTTCTTTTTAGTTGTGGCTTGTTAATTTGACATAAGTACATCTAGTTTGATAAAGACATAGAAGGTTGTTAACTTGTGCTTAGTTTGTTGACTTTACGATATACTAACATAACATTTTGATTCAATACTAACAAGTTGTCTCTACTTCGCAAATTTGACAATTTTCACTCTTTTACATAACATGTGTATTTTTCCAACTTTGTGATTTTGGTGTCAATTGTTGCAATGTTTGTTGTTTGAGTTTGTATCATGTTCCGATTAACTCAAGATACATAATAAAACTATTTCCAAGTGCCTAAACTTGAGATAATCAGAAAATGACACAAATACCTGATTTTACCATTTTTTATACATAAACTCGTTTTAACCATAACTTTTGAACCATGTAGAGTTTTTCCGACTTCTTTACATGTAACTATCCTATTTGACTATTCCAGAACTATTTGTGCACTTATTTTCACGTTTTGGACACTTTATTTTATTGTTTTAGCTTCTTTAATAGATCGAAGTCGGCGTTGGGATTTGAATTTAGCGAAACCGACTTAATTTTTGAGTCTGTTGGGAAGTTTACAAGCCACCATGTAAATTTCATTGAATTCCGACAACTTTGATTTTTGGCTCGTTTTTCCCGTTTTCGCCGTTTTATCGGTACAGTTGATTTGTACTTGCTGACTTTTACTTTTACATACCATTTCTATGCTTAGTTTTATTATTGTGAGCTTTTGTGATCATGTTTGCATAGTTTCTAATTACTTAACACTTACTTTGTAATTTCACATAATGTGTTTTTATCATTTTGAGCTATTTCTGGTTTTCACCATTTGAGCTAGTTTTGTAACTCTAGGTTGAACATTTGTCGTATCTCACTTGTTTGTTGAGTTCGTACGAGGTTCCCATAGCTTGACACCTATGCGATTGCTTTGCTCGGTATTCCGCTTTACTTGTGGGATATCACATTTTGACACATGCCGAGACTTCGGTGTTCCACTTTATTTGTGGGACACCACATATGAACTTCTCATTTCCCTCCCGCGAGGTGTATATATGCCATTGTATTTTGTTTGTGCATGTGTTTACCTGCAGGTTGCACGATTGTGATTTACTTTCGCGACTGGCCATGTATACTTTCCTTTTGATGCCTCGAAACGCATTCTGACACTTTTCACTTGTTGATGCTAGCATGATTCGGAGTTTCTGGGTTTCTTTAGTTGCTTAGCTTATTACGGATTGTTATGCGTTTGGTATCATACCACTTTCCCTTTTACTATTTCCGCACTTTATCGCTTTCGATTGCATGAAGGGATCTCTGTTGTGGAGCATGTCAGAAATCCCTCTAGTTTATTTAAAGACCTATTTAAAGCAGTTCTGTCGGTGTGCTAATTGTGTTTGGTTTGTTTAAAATCCTACCTTTTTGAGTTGGTATTTCACATGTGTGTTTACGTTTGTGCTTGTATAGCGGGATGTTTGGTTTTAGGTCTTATATGGCAACCATTCTTAAGTCCTCCAAAAAGAGAGAGGCAAGTGGAAAGGGTTAGTAATCAACCCCCACCATTTTTCTATTATTATCGTTCTTATGCTCACTTTTTGCAAGTTCCGAACTCTGAACGTGTTCCTAAGATCTTGTGTATCGAGTCGGTATAGTGGAAAAGGGTTCTGATTCTGACCCCCACGTATTTCAAGAGTTCGCATGACCAACGATGATGCTCCATGATTGTTCATATCATATTATTCTGTCTGCCTGTACTTTTAGTGCCATGGCATAATTATGACTTCCCACATAAAGCTTTTCCAGACTCGGTTGATATATTTCCCCTGGCTAAAGCTTTTCCCTTTTCCCCAGCATATGGTTTCACATTGCATGTTTGGGCGCTCTCTTGAGCTAGCTCTCTCGATCTTGTTGACTTGGTTACTTACTTTCATCTTTGTGTACATGTCTTAAGATGTTTACCCTTGGCACATTCCCTTAGGAGCTCTTGATTCATCCTTTGGTGGTGACTTAAGTTAGACATAGTTTTAGGTGGTGATCCTTTGCTATACTCCCTTAGTACTTTTTGATTCATCTGTTGGTGGTGATTTGAGATAGACACTAGGATTGTTATCCATGCATGTCAACAATAGGTTAGAGTTTTCCCTTCAAAACTCGACCTTAGGATCAATCATTATATGATAACATTAGGGATTAGAGATATGTTAGTCTCCCTTAGATGTTTTTTTGCTTTCTTTTGCATCTTTGCATTAAGACTAAAAATATTTTTCTTGGCAAATCTTAAAACATCTAACAATTTCCAAATCTTTTTTTAAGATAAAAAATATCAACCAATACAAACTCTTTTGCGCCTTCAGACTTTTCTTTCAAACTTTTTCAAAAGAACATGTTAATTCACTTTTGTGTTGACGCGTGAGTCTCCAAAGGTCGAGCTGCGGTAGAATGCAAAATTAATATTGTTCATTAAAAAAATACAAAACAAACAAAAACTTTTAAAGCCGAACTACGGCTGCTCTGATTCCTTAAAAGGGATACGTATGCATTGGGGTAGGGCCCGAACGAGTACAACTTTTATTTTCCCTATATTATTTTCTTTTTTTTTCTTCTTTTGCATGCATTCCCTCTTTGCATTTTCTTTTAGCTATTAAGTTTAGATTTGAAACACATCCATAAGATATACAATAAGAGTGGATACCATAGATTACTACAGGCGAGTGGGGTGCTAATATCTTTCCCTCGCGCAACATGCTCCCTTACCCGATCTCTCGGTCGCAAGACCGTGACTTCTCCTTTCTCAGTTTTTCTTGATGTTTACCTTTCCCTTCATGTGAGATAAAAAACGTTCGATGGCGACTTCATTGTTTGATGATTTTCAGCCGGTTGTTTCAATGCATAGTTTGGAGGTTAAAGGTGAAGAGCAATTGCAGGAAATTTTTATGGTATCATCAAGTTGGAATGATGCATGAAGGATGTATTTATAGTTATGGAAATATGGGGCAAAATAGAGAAATTCAAAATTAAAATAAAATTAGAAAATTTAACCCATGAAATAGTATGAGCCGACTCATAGTGTTAATTTTAACAGTATGAGCTGGCCTGAAATAGCCTATGAGCCTGCTTGGACCAAACATAAGAGAACTTCTTATTTAAGATAATACATGTGCCGGCCTGAAATGGCTATGAGTCGGCCTGAAACAAACAGAAGCTAACTGCTTACTTATAGCAGTACATGTGCCGACCTGTAATGGTTATGAGTAGGCCTGTATATGTTTTTTTGTGTGCAAAAAGTGATTTTTTGAGTTTGGGTCAGTTCTTATTATATTTCAAATGATTCCTAAAACCTCTAAATGCATAGGGTGCCACCCAAAATCAGAGATACCGCTCAATATATATAAATTCTTTATTCTTGTAGTTTTGACATCATGTAAAATACATCTTGAAGAAAGTTGCACTCACATACTCCTCCTTTTTGATGATGGCAAAACTGCGATGATGATGGTATTTCATATGTATTTAACGCTCCCCCTGAATATGTGTTTCCCAATTTCATATAACATATTCTTCTCCCCCTTTGAAAACATCAAAAAGAGAATAAGCATATAATTAGAAGTATCATAGTATTCCATAATAATCAATATATCATACAAAGGCAATTTTTGCATAGAAGAGGAACAATTACATATCCTCATATATATGTAATGATGCAAAATTAATAAATAACCGACAAACAATATTACAACATATGTAATGTAAATGCATAAAGAATAAACAAGCAGTGAATGAGCCAATATGTCAATTTGATTTTATAGCGTCATGATTACGTAACACAATATAATGGAATTCCCGATTCCGCACACGCATGTGCCTAGCATAGCGACAAGAACGTGTCGCTACCAAAACCCAAAATGAAGATGTTTGTCATACCATGTAGCCAACAACAACAAGAAAAACATATTGCAAATAACACACATGCAATTAACTCAAGCATAGTATGCAAGAAATAAGTAAAGAAAAACAAACAAAGCACATGCTTGCATAATAAGAACAAACTTATACAAATATGAAAGAATTAATACATGAAGTCATTATAAGCATATAGATTGAGAATGCACAATGATTATCAATAAAAAAAAATTGGAAATTAACATTCATGGTTTTTATAATTTGAGAAAATATCAAGCATTTTTGGAAATGAACAATCATCATGCATTAAGGAAAATATTACATTCAAGAAGAAATTGATACAATATTACCTCACTCTTGATGGAACGGAAGTTGCACTCACATATTGTAAAATACTCAAACAAAGAGTTAAAGTGAAATTATAGAGTGAAAACAATAATATAGGATTAAGTAACATTAGAGATATCAATGATCCCTAATTCCCCATGTATGTTGATAAAGGTTTCAGTTGCAAGAGGTTTAGTAAAAATATCGGTAAGTTGATTTTTACTATCAATATGCTCAAACACAACATCCCCTTTTTCAACATGATCGTGAAGGAAGTGGTGACGTATCTCAATATGTTTAGTGCGAGAATGTAATACAAGATTTTTGGTTAGATTAATAACACTAGTGTTATCGCACATGATAAGAATACACGAAATTTTAATACCAAAACCAAGTAGTTATTGCTTAATCCATAAAATTTGGGCATAATAACTACCGATTGCCACGTATTCCGCCTTGGTCGTTGACAAATAAACATAAACTTGCTTTTTGTTATGCCAACTAACAATGGATTTTGAAAACATGTCAAAAGTACCACTAGTACTTTTCTTATTCAATTTGCAACCGGAAAAATCAAAATCAGAGTAACTAACCAAGCTGTAATCATTTCCCTTGGAATACCAAAGCCCGAACTTAGAAGTATGAATAAGGTATCTAAGAATGCACTTAACTGCTTTTAAGTGTGATTCCTTAGGAAATGATTGATATCATGCACACATACAAATACTAAACATAATATTTGTCCTAGATATTGTAAGATAAATAAGAGATCAAATCATACCTCTATACCTTTTGACCTTAACATCCTTACCCTTTTCATCTCTATCCAAGTTACCGTTTGTTGGCATAGGTGTGTCAATTTCCTTTTCACTCTCCATATCAATTTTTTTAAGTAATTCGAGACAATACTTGGTTTAGCATACAAATGTTCCTTCATTGAGTTGCTTAATTTGTAGTCCGATAAAGTAGTTCATCTCTCTCATTAGATTCATTATAAACTCTCCCTGAATAAGCTTAGAGAACTCCTCTTTGGTGATATCACCAATAATGTTGTCAATAGGATGATCCTTGGAGGTTCTCTACTCCAATGGAAGACCATCATCTTCTTCTTGACCTTCATCATCATTCTTTTCTTGGTTGTCATATTCTTCATTCTCAATTTCCACCGTTTTAGATTAAGCAACTCCTTTATTGGTGTCTTTGAGTATATCTTTCGTAGATGCAGTTACACCATGAAAATAAATACTTTTCCCAACACTATTTAGGAAAGTTTCATCAAAAGTAACAAGAACCAACTCTTCAATAATAAGTAATCTTTTGTTATAAATTCTATATGCTTTACTAGATTGTGAGTATCCAAGAAAGATACCTTCATTGGGTTTCACGTCAAATTTCCCAAGGTTATCTTTTCCATTATTTAAAACAAAATTTATACATCCAAAGACATGAAGATGCGATAAATTTGGTTTTCTATCTTTTAAAAGTTCATAAGGTGTTTTGTCAAGTATATAACAAATTAAAATCCTATTCAAGATATAACATATCATGCTAATAGCATCAGCCTAAAAATATTTTAGTAGATCATAATCATTGAGCATTATTCTTTCCAACTCTGCTAAAACACGATTTTTGCGTTCCAGAACACCATTTTTCTGGAGTTCTAGGATCTGAAAAGTTATGTTTGTCACGGTGAAAAATCGAGGAGACCAAACTATTGAGAAAATTGACTCACAATGACTTAAGAAGTCACCACCAAACTTTATTGTTTCCAAGGAAAAGGGAAAAGATCGAAACCCTATTGTTCATACATGCAATGCAAGAAGTAAAGACTAAAGGCAAAGCATAAGAAAGAGATCCAAGGTATGAGGGTTGGTTATACAAAGGGAACGTATTAGTACCCTATGTATCTATAGTACTCTATAGGAACCACTTATAATATCTGTTTTTGGTTTAAAATTATTTGTTTGCTAAATGAGTGTGGAGATGGGAAAAGAAGATATTTTTATTATATTTTTGTTTGGAAAGACATAGTTTTATATCTATGTACCAATAAAGGATAAAAACCTCGTATTTTATGGTAAAAATAACAAAATGGGTTTGTTGTGGTTGATTTTAGGAGCAAAAGATATTTCATTATCTTTTAGGGAGAAAACTCAACTAACACCACCACAAGTATAAGAAGATGGATCTTGCATCATTAAGAAGGAAATGCTACTAACTTTGATATAAAGATCAATAAGTTTCCATTTAACATCTTCATGTGGAAAAAATCACATTTACTTCAACAATTACTATGGGGATATGAGAATCATATCTCAACTATAAAGAGGATTTATATCTAATTTCTTTGAGAAAAGATTTTAAATTAAAAGCTAAGTGACAAAAATATTTGAGTGAGGTTGAATCACTTTTAGTCTTTTGAAATTGTTTTGATATGCTTAAGTATATTGAAGCATTTGATTAAAAAAGAGAAAGTTTGAAAATACAATGACACAAAGTCAAAGTTTTTATATGAAAGTGGTGAAAGTTTGAAAATTGATTTTGAGGGTTAAAAAAAGGTCTTTAGAGTACCTAAGAAAACATATGGTAAACATCAACAATTACAAGGATAACACATAAGGGTAAACCTAAAAAATAATGCATATGCTTATGACTACAAAGTCAACAAAAACTATCCCTTTTCCTTGGATTTCCAAACATTAACACAACAAAGTATAGACATTAATCGTTAAAAAATGGGGTAAACACACATAAAAAATGAGAGGATAATGTCAGAAAGTAGCATGGCTTTTAAAAGACTCATTTGAGAAAAATGTTCCCAAAAGGTGTAAAGAAAATACTAAGACTTTAATCAAACTAAAACAAAAGTAACATTTTTTTGGTATTTTTAAATAATTAATATGTTAAACAAAGATATAAAATAAAATCAAAACTTTGAATAAATAAGAATAAATGTTTTGGGTGTTTTAATATGTTAAAAGAAAACAAAAGACATGGGTTTCCACTATATAAAAATAGCCAAAAATAAAAATATTTTTGGAGTTTTTCATGGATTGACAAAATATAGACAAATAAAAAAGTATGCAAAAGATCAAGACAAAAAAAATGATTTGCTCATATAAAGTCTATTGGAAAGTTGAAGAAAGAAGAAAGAAAAAAAGTGTTGGAAACTAATTGGTAAAAACAATTAACAAACTTGATTAACAATTAGTAGAATAGTAAAATAAAATGAAACAATATAAATAAAACTATTAGTAAAATATGGTATGAACAAAAATAAGGATGCATGATAGTTACAAACTTTAAAGCTAGTAAAGGTTGAGCTTATTGTATTGAAGGAAATGAAGGTGTTTTGATGGAGGTGGATATTTTGATGCGTGAGAGATAATGATTTTTTCTTACCTTTGAATGATAATGAATTTTGTTAGCCTTTTTCAAAGAATAATTTCTCCACCTCTTTTTTTTTTAAGAGTTCTTCCTCCATAGTGCCATTTTCTCCCTTTTTCTTGAAGAGGAAGTTTGTATTAATAAGCAAGAGTACTGGTGAAGAGTCATCACCTTTGTGTTATATATTAATATTCATTCCTTCTTCAAAATGATTCATAAACCTTCCATCATGATGAAGATAATATTTGATGGGTCAATAGGCTTTATATTAAATCAATGATAAAGTGATGACATCATTTGTACTTGCAAATAGTAAAATTTGTCTTTTAGTGAAACGAGTCTTCTAGATTCCTTAGTATGACCAAGCCCTCTAGTTACTTTTTCTTGGGTGGTGATGTCATGATGACATCATGTTGATGACATCATGATGACATCATGTTGATGATGTCATGATGAAATCATGTTGATGATGTCATGATGATGTCATGTTTTTGTCTTCTTGTGTAGAAGAGTCCTATAGTAAACATGAGTCCTCCACCTTTTGTCTTTTTTAAAGAAGAGTCCTCTGATAAACATGAGTCCTGATGATACTTTCAAGCCTTTTTTGCTTGATTTTCTTGGATGATGAAGATGATGATTAATTTATCATCATGGATGCACGAGGAGCTTGAATCTCTTAAGACCATTTATTTGTCAATCTCTTGAACTGTTGTCCTGCTTAAACAATAAAAAAGTAGAGCATATCTTGTATTTTTTCAAGGTTAGTGATGCAAACATGAATGCTATGATTTTCTAAATGATACAAAATGAGATGGGATCTTAGTTTAAAAATTGGGGTATGACATCTTCCCTTATTTAAGTTTATTCTATCCGGAGATATGAAGATTGAAATGTTCATCTCGACGAGATGGAGAGACTTAAATATAGAATACACAATTTTGGCCCTAAGATCAATGATTCTTATGATATGATGTGAATGAAATACTCTAAATTTTATGAGGAATGATACCACAGAAGACAAACTACTACTGGAGAAAACTAAGCAAAGGATAAAGGAAACTCCACAGGGGAAGATATTACAACTCTATTGGGTAAAATAACAACAAACTTCAAATGGGACACTCTTATTGGGGAATAACCGTGTTAGGAAAATAAATTAATGAATCATAGATAATGGTAAACTACCAACTCATAGATGAAGATGGAAAAGTAATATTGATGATAACAAATTTCCCACAATTTCCGGTACCCCATTTAATCAAGCCTTTGACTTGAAAAAGGTGATAATAAACCTCCCCACGACGAATGGATATCAGCTTCTTCTTAATCAAGTCTTCTACTTGATAAGGGTAATAAACTTCTCCGACTTCTGGATTTCACCTAGAATGGGGAACAATTTGTTCTTTAACCAAGATATCACTTGATAAGGGTAATAAACTTCTATGACTTCTAGATTTTGCCTAGAATGGGGAACAATTTATTCTTTAACCAAGATATCACTTGATAAGGGTAATAAACTTCTTTGACTTCTGGATTTCACCTAGAACGGAGAACAATTTCTTCTTTAACCAAGATATCACTTGATAAGGGTAATAAACTTCTCTGACTTCTGGATTTCTCCTAGAATGGAGAATAATTTCTTCTTTAAATGAGATATCACTTGAATAGAGTAATAAAATTCTCTGACTTTTGGATTTCTCCTATGTTGTATCCCAAAATTTGCCCTCTCATTTATCAAAACTTTTCTCACAAGATCTCTTTGACTCAAGACTGGATTAAGGTTTGGTCAGCTCAAGACATCTCATCTTGCACTGATAACCCAAAATTAGGGTTTGAGTTTGCACAAGGATTGTTGGACTATCAATGCTTCATATGACTTTCAAACATCATTATGGACCCCTAAGATCACTCATGACAAGTTTCAAGCCTTGAACCATATTTTTGGTCAGTCAATTGTACAATTGACCTAAAAATCAGCTGTATTGGGGAAAAAGTCAACCATAGCCAATTTACAGTCAAACTTCATAATTTTTGATCCACATAAACATTTTAGACTCATATGTACCATTTGATCAAGTTTGGATTACAACTCCTCAAGAAATTTGATCAAATCATCAAAAGGGCAAAATGGTCAAAATTAGGGTTTTGACTGAGGAAGGGCAATTTCTGATTTTTAACCTAGCAAATGACCAATTGAGTTCAAGCATGATTTCAAGGATTCAATGGCATCATCTTGACTTAATTACATGGCTCAAAACATCTCAAATTCATTGGATTGACAGATGGAATTTGCAGTCAACTGATCAAAAGTCAACTGTATACTGAAAAGTCAAATTTTGACTTTTTGGTCAAAATCAAGTACCAAGGGTCATAATTCATCAAAACATGTCAAAATGTGAAACTTTTTCATAAATAAAACCAAAATTGAAAATTAGGGTTTGAATTTGAAAATTTTTCTAACTTAGAAATTTTCTAAGCATAGAAAATTTCTTATTTTTTCTCAACTTTAGGCCACTTTTTTATCATGATGTATAATGATTCAAGGAAAGTCCCCAACATGAAAGTTGTAGACCTCCATGAAATATACAACTTTTCTTCACAAAATTTTCCCTAAAGATGCTTGGATCTCAAGATATAAATTTGTGAATATATGGTCATGAACTTGTTAACTTAGTGAAATTTTGCCGTAATTTAGGCAGGTTTTGAACCCAACTTCATGGCAATTTTTCACCTAGTTCTAAGAGGTATTTCAAAATTCATTTCAAATATGAATTATATATCACATTGCAAGCTTTCCAAAATGTCTAAGAACTCCCCAAGATCATTCTTGAGTAGGGAGAATCGAAGAGATGAAGTTGGCAAATTCTTACTTTTTGTCCAAGCCATTTCATGAAGAACAAAGTTGCAAATCAATCCTATGCTGGCTAATTCATGTTGTACAGGTCCTAAACTTGTTCCACACTCCTTAATTAAATGCTTACTCAGTTGAAAAAGCTTTGATCCATGCTTTTGAACCTTTATCCAACTTGTAATTCCATTTATGGCAAAAAGGTTCCATTGCCATTTTGAAAAAGAGCAACTTTTGCAAATTTTACAATTTTGAGCTTTGGACCTGTCCCCTTGGTGCATACAAGTCTCACAGGTCTCAAGTAAGTTTTACAAACTAATACCAACCCTAAGGGAGCAAGTACAAGCATGACAAGTATAGTCACTTCACTTTACTTCAAATGCAAGGAAAGTTGCAAAAAGGCTAGAGCTTGCGCAACAGCTAGATGGCTGACATCAGACCATTGCAATACTAATATACAAACAATATACAACACAAAGCACGATTATCAAGGACCTAAAACAATCTCAACTTGCAAAACACCAAAAAACTGTCCAAAACTACAGACTCGGCATAAGCATATCCATCTTCCATTTGGCTCGTGCGTTTTGAGTTTAGATGATTCAAACACATTACATACTTAATACCTAGTCAATCCAGGCCATCATCCTTGTTCTGTAATCACTCCTCCACCATCTGCCATTGTTGACTTCAGAGCTTGCAGTTTGACTTGGCCAAGGAGTTCCAGCTACTTTCAGAGCAAGGCAAGAGTTGGGATACATCCAGGGAAGCTCAAGGAAGCTCAAGCAAGCATCAGGCCTCCATTAAAGTCCCCCCAAGTTCCATTCACGATTCCAACTGAATGAGGTAAAATTTCAAACTCTATCTCCTTGTACAGGCAACCTTAGGCCACGATTTATGAATAAAAAATGTAGTCCTCATCATAACGAAGTTGTACATACCATTATCTTGCATTGATTTTACTTGTGTTGAGAGAATTTGGAACTTGAAATTTCTGGAAATATTAGGTTAAAATTTAGGGCTTTTAAAATTCTCTTTGTTCTTTGATTAATAGTCATATAACTTATATGGTTGGAATCGTGAGTTCAAGCACTACAACTTTCATGTTATGAACTTTTATTTTTATGAATGTATGAGAAAGTTACAGGGTGTTTGGCCAAGCGTGAGGAAGGAGATGAAGTACAGGGCGTAAGGCGCGTTTTGTGTTATATTGTTTTTGCTTTCCTGAAGACAATGGAAGTATAGCCACCCCAGTGGCAAAGCAGCGCGCTGGTGAGACCCATATCCTGGGTTCGAACCTGCGCGCTACTTTTGTATTTTTTCACTCCTTTTCTTTTCCATTTTCTACATTTTTGCTGTTTGGGCTTGTCTTTTGGGCCAGAGCTTTTTTGCTAATATCATCACAGAACTGGCGACTCTGCTGGGGAATTTTATAAAAGTGGGGTTACCTTAGGGTTTAGATCACATTTATTTGCTTATATTGTTTGACTTGTTTGCTTTACATTATGGTTTTTTGTTTGGGTTTGAGTCCTCCACCCGGATTTGGGAAACATTATAGGTAAATAGCAATACATTGTGGAGACTGTGCGGGGTATACCGACATGGTCTAAGCAATAGCTATGTTAGTGTGACATATTTGTGGGTACCAGTAGCCTTTGAGTTAATCAAAGAGAATACGGGGCCGCTGAGTGATGTCATGAAGCACTAATGAACTTCTAGAACCCTTTACTTGACCAACTTGGCCTTTAGGATGTAGTGAGATGACCGACTTTGGTGCAGTCCGAAGTTGGTAGATACTCGATACTACATTCATTGAGGGTTGGTTTCTTGGGATATTTCGGTCGCCATTAAAGAGGCTTGAGCTGAAACAATGACCAAGGAAACAATCCAGTGATATTGAGCTCCTTAGAACCTGGTTACTATTATTAGGACAGGTTGAGCCAACTAAACTTCAAGAGGGTACTTACCTATAAAACCCCATGCAAGCCTAAACTAAGAATTTGTTTGATTTGCTTGTATATGCATATTTTTACATAATATCATGGACATCTTGAACATCATATGCGTTCACTAACCATTTCAAGGATTTTGGAGATTCATCTTTGTTCTTGTTTTGTAGGATATGGATTCACTTCGCAGGAAAACTATCCAAATAAACCTTGTAAGAATTCCTCCACAACTCAAGGAGCTAGCTTCAAGGATCCCTGAGAACTCTCCATTCACTGAGAGGAATGGTCGTCTACTCAACTTGGTCACCTCCAACACGGAGGAAGATGTGATGAAGATTCTCTTCCAGTTCTTTGACCCTTTGCATCACTGCTTCACATTTCCTGACTATCAGCTTGTGCCTACTTTGGAATAATTTTCTCAACTCTTGAGGATTCCTATTCTCAATCAACTACCTTTCAAAGGTACGGAAAGAGATCTAAAGCCAAAAGAGATTTCTCAAGCCCTGCACTTGCACTCATCTGATGTCACAACTCATTGGGAAACTAGAAGTGGTGTCAAAGGTTTCTTGGCAAAGTTTCTATTTGAGAAGGCCCAAAGCTGTTGGAATTCCCTAGACTTGCAAGCTTTTGAGGAGATTATGGCTCTTCTTATCTATGGGATGGTCTTGTTCCCCAATCCTGACCAACTCATAGATGTGAGCGCCGTTAAAATCTTCATGTCACGCAATCCGGTGCCTACATTACTAGGGGATATCCTACATTCTTTTCACACTCGTACAATGAGGAAAAGAGGGGTCCTTATGTGTTGCACTCCTCTTTTGGCAAGATGGTTTATTTATCATCTTCCCCAATCAGTCTTAAAGAATGAGCAAGGATTAAGGTGGTCACAAAGGTTAATGGCGCTCAAACATTCAGATATTCATTGGTGCTCTCGATCCAAAGAGAATGTTATCATTGTTGACCGTTGTGGGGAATTCCATAATGTCCATCTACTTGGAATTAGGGGAGGCATCACCTACAAACCATGTTTGGCTCTAAGACAACTTGGTTATGCCCGAAGGGATGGCCCACATGATATGCTGATTCAAGGTTTGGTTTTCGACTACGACAACGACGATCAAGGATTTCGCCAGAGATTCATCCGAGCTTGGAGGATGCTAAAAAAGATGGATAGAAAGACTTTAGGACACAAGAATTACATCCCTCTTGAGCCTTACCTCAAGTGGGTACGAACTCGCGCTCAAAGTCTTATGATGCCTTATTCGTCCATTCTCCCAGTGATTATTGAGCCTGTTAAGTAAGGAGAAGTTTTATACACTATCCTACATCCTGACATGCCCACATCACTCGAAGATCTACAAAGGGATTTGATACAACTCAAAGGAGAGCGAGATACTTTCGAAGCCCAATTCTACGCAAGCGAGAAGAAGGTTTTGGAACTCACTAGGCTACTTCATTAGGAGCAGACTCTAAATACCTACATAGCACCAAAGAGGATGCGCAATACTTTTTATCTTAGAATTTTTGTATTATTTTGCCCAAGGGGCATTGATGTACTCAAATTCTATCTTATTAATATAACGTGTGTTTCTTTTTGTTTAAAACAAATTTGAATTTTTAAAAATCCTTGAAAGCATTGCATTTATACATATCATTCATCATGACATAAACAGGTCTTTTGCAACCAGTTTCCTCATCTCTCTACTATTTATTTCAGTAAGATGGATCTCGAACAGACGGTCAAAGATCTTCAAGCTCAAAACACACAGTTTCAACAATTACTCATGACCTTAGCCAAGGGGCAAGATGAATTGAAGACTCTGTTAGCTGAATAGAGAAAGAAGAAACCAAAGAAAGACACTGGGGTTTTGAATATGGGGAGAAGATTTCAGGGACAGGCTAGAAGAACCTTGAATTTTGCAACCACTTCCGGGGAAGGAGAAGGAGAAGGAAAAGGAAAAGAAACAGCGGTTCCGTCAGAATCTGAATAGGAGGAAGAAGAAGAAGACTACTATGAAGAGAAATACCCTCCGACTGATGATAAGTACAGACATCTTGAAGAGCGTTTAAGCGCTATGGAAATACAGATGGTACCAGGTCTAGATTTTGAAGAATTAGGGCTGGTGTTAGGAATTGTAATCCCACCAAAGTTCAAAGTGCCATTGTTTGCAAAATATGACGGGGTGTCATGTCCTAAAATGCACCTCCGATCATACGTGAGAAAGATTCAGCCGCACTCTACCGATAAAGACCTATGGGTGCATTTTTTCCAAGATAGTTTATCCGGAACACAACTCGATTGGTTTTACCAATTAGAAAGGGCTGACATCCACAACTGGGAAGACCTTGCCGCAACTTTCTATAAACAGTACCAGTATAATGCAGATTTGGCGCCTACCCATACTCAACTTTAGAGTATGGCTATGGCTTCAAATGAAGGTTTCAAAGATTACGCGCAAAAATGGAGAGATCTAGCTGGGAGAGTGAAACCCCCTCTGTCTGAAAGGTAGTTGGTGGATATGTTCTTAGGTACTCTATCGGGCCCTTTCTTCAACCATTTGATTGGTAGCTCATTTGCTGGGTTTACTGAGTTAATTTTAACCGGAGAAAGGGTGGAAGCTGACATAAAAAGTGGAAAGATTCAGAAAGATTCATCTGCCTCTACAGCTATGAGAAATCCTTTCATTGGAAAGAAGGAGGTATTTGCTGTTTATCCACAAAGGAACCATGGGAGAGCTGAACGTCGACCAATGGTAGGGGCCGTTATGATCCCAAAATCTGCATTTGATCAACCAAGAAGTAACCAACCAAGGGTGGAAAGGCCAGTCCGACAATTCACCAGAATTAATATGACTCTAGCCTAGGTTTTACCACATTTGCTGAAATCTAATTTGGCAACTTTGAAGGAAGCTCCAAAGAATCCCAACATGGCGTCCCCCCATTATCACCCGAATGCCAGATGCGCATACCATTCTGAAAGTCCGGGCCACGACACCAATAAATGTTGGTCTTTGAAAAACAAGATTCAAGACCTCATAGATGCAAAAGAGATCGAGTTTGAGGCGCCAGAGAAACCAAATGTCATTTCCGCTTCTATGCCTAGACATAGTCACAACGCCAATGCTATCGAGGAGGATTTGTTTGTTGCTACAGTAGATGAACTCTTAACTCCGCTCCCGACCATTAAGATGAATTTGTTGAAAGCTGGTATATTCCCAGGTTGTAATAAAGACTACCATATTTGCCTATCCTCATCAATTGATTGCCCTTTGTTGAAGACAAGTATACAACGCCTGATAGACAACCAAGAAATTCTGTTCGAAAATGCTCCTGTTTCACCCGTTCCAGTTAAATATGTTTCAATCATAACCATCTCCGCCAATCCTTCCAGGGCCCGCAAAAGACCCGCTAGGATTACATCAGTTCCGAAGACTACTTCTCTCATAATTACAATGCCCGGGCCGGTCCCATATGAATCAGACAAGACAGTACCGTGGAATTACGGTGGAGAAATCTACTACCATGGTATTAAACAAGATGGGTTGACCACCGAAGAAGTGAGCTCCGAAGAAGAAAATTCCGACATTAGCAATATTGCCGGAACTAGTAAGATTACCCGTAGCGGTAGAATCTTCTCTCCAGAGATTGCCCCTCCAAAGGTAATTTTTGGACCCGTGGCTGTTCCGAAGATTACCTCTGTACCAATAATCATGCCTGCCAATGCACCTATCGACAAAGACGACACGACCTCTGCTGTTATCCCTACCAACACTTCTACTGAAAATCGAGGAAAAAGCATTCAAGAAGAGCCTGTCCGAACGAAGGCTCAATCACTAGCTATCCCCGAAACATCCAAGAAGGAAATGGAAGAGATCTTGAGGATAATAAAGAAGAGTGATTATGATGTGGTTGAATAGTTGGGGCAAACTCCCTCCAAGATCTCCATGCTAGCCTTGCTGCTGTGCTCTGAGGCACATGCAAAAGCTCTGGTAAAATTTCTGAAGACAACCCATGTGCCACAAGAGACGTTGCTGACCAGTTCCAAGACTGTGTGGCCAGTTTGACGGCTGATAATTGCTTAGGCTTCTCTGATGCTGATTTAACACCCAGAGGAAGAAATCATAACGAGGCATTACATGTCTCTGTGGAGTGCAGAGGAACAACTCTGGCCCATGTCTTGGTAGACACGGATTCATCTTTGAACGTCTTACCGAAGAAAGCCCTTGACAGATTGGATTGCGAAGGGATGACATTAAAACCCAGTAACATAGTTGTGAGAGCATTTGATGGTTTGAAGAGGATAGTCCACGGGGAGGTGGACATCCCGATAAAGGTGGGAACTAAGATTTTCAATTCAACCTTCTATGTGATGGACATCCGTCCCTCTTACTCCTATCTGTTAGGACATCCCTGGATCCATAACGCCGGTGCTGTGACCTCCACACTACACCAAATGCTGAAGTACCCGATCCAAGGAAATATCATAACTGTCCATGGAGAGGAAGATTACATGATTAGTCATCTAAATTCCTTCCGATATGTGGAGTTGGATGGCGAGTTCATTGAAACTCCTTTTCAACATTTCGAGGAGGTCTCTCAAGAAGTAGCAGTAACCAAGGCGGTATCCCCGATTCCCAAGATCACAAGACTTCCGCTTCAGATGTCATCTCTAAAGGACGCTAAGGCAGTAGTAGAAGAGGGTGGATGCACCATCTGGGGGAAGCTTCCGGACATCCCATATAAATCAGACAAGTTTGGCTTGAGGTTTACTTCAACTGCTCAGAAGGTTGTGCGCCGTGTCCGTGCTGGAAGGCCACCTTTGAAGATTAGTAACCGGGAGGTCAACACAGTGGAAGATGTTGAAGAAGATGGCAGCTTGGAAGATTGGATATTTCCTACTGTCAATGGAGGACTTCGCAACTGGGAAGCCAGAGACTTTGTCCCAATAACTTTCATCTCTCAGTAATTTATATTTTAAATTTCTGTTAGACTTGTAATATTCACAAACAATTCGCACTTTAAAAACCTTGTGTCTTACCCGAGGCATAATGGTCCATTTGTAAGGGTTTTTATTTCATCTTCATATGACATTCAATGAATCATGGACGTTTTTCCACATACAAACCTTTTGTGCTCATTGTTTTTCTTTTACATTTTATTGATTAAAGATGGCTATACCCTTACACACACTCACACTCACAAATGCAGGTACCCCTCCATTCCGGATCCCATGGGTAACGATACTACTATAGCCTTCAGTGACTCTGAAGATCCAATCTATCAAGCCGAATACGAAGGTGAGGAAGATTGTGATGTACCAGGGGAGTTGGCCCGACTACTACAACAAGAGGAAAGAGCTATTTATCCTCATGAGGAACCGTTGGATACAATCAGTTTGGGTACCGAGGAAGATAAAAAGGAAATCAAAATGGGTGCCAATCTAGAGCCAAGTGTCAAGGAGCGTCTACTTCAGCTATTGCATGATTATGTTGAGATCTTTGCCTGGTCATACGAAGACATGCCAGGACTTGATACAGACATCGTGGTACATTGTCTACCCACAAGAGAAGACTGTCCGCCAGTGAAGCAAAAAGTCCGCGCATGAGACCTGACATGTCAGAGAAGATCAAAGCGGAAGTCATGAAGCAGTTCAATGATGGATTTTTAGCCGTCACTTCCTATCTTCAATGGGTTGCCAACATTGTTCCCGTGCCTAAAAAGGACGGAAAAGTAAGAATATGCATGGATTATAGAGATTTAAACAGGGCCAGCCCTAAAGATGATTTTCCACTTCCCCACATCGACATCCTGGTTGACAATACGGCCCAACACAAAGTGTTTTCCTTCATGGATGGATTCTCAGGCTATAACGAAATCAAAATGGCACCTGAGGACATGGAGAAAACTACATTTGTCACACAGTAGGGAACCTTCTGCTACAAAGTGATGCCATTCAGATTGAAGAATGTTGGGGAAAACTATCAACACACCATGGTAGCCTTGTTTCATGATATGATACATCATGAGATAGAGGTATATGTAGATGACATGATAGCCCGATCACAAACTGAAGAGGAGCACCTTAATCACTTGCAAAAGTTGTTTGTGAGGTTGAAGGAGTACAAGTTAAGATTGAATCCAAACAAGTGTACATTCGGAGTCCGGTCCGGTAAACTCTTAGGTTTCATTGTCAGTAACAAAGGCATCGAGGTTGATCCTGCCAAGGTTAAAGCGATACAGGAAATGCCTGCTCCTTGTACTGATAAGGAAGTCAGATGATTCTTGGGACGCCTGAACTACATTTCCAGATTCATTTCTCACCTAACAGCTACTTGTGAGCCAATCTTAAAACTATTGAAGAAAGATCAAGTAGTCAGATGGAACAACGAATGCCAGGTTGCTTTTGACAAGATCAAGGAGTACTTACAAGAGCCTCCTGTTTTGATGCCACCAGTCAAGGGAAGACCACTGATCATGTATCTGACCGTTTTAGAGAACTCAATGGGGTGTGTATTGGGGAAGCATGACGAGTCTGGCCAAAAAGAGCATGCTATTTACTACCTGAGCAAAAAGTTTACCGACTGTGAAACCAGATATTCACTGCTCGAGAAAATTTGCTGCGCTATGGCATGGGCTGCTCGCCGGCTAAGAGAGTATATGTTGAATCATACCACTTTGTTGATATCTGAGATGGATCCGATAAAATACATCTTCGAAAAGCCTGCTCTATCTGGAAGAATAGCTAGATGGCAGATGATCTTAACAAAATACGACATACAGTACACTATCCAGAAAGCTATAAAGGGCAGTGTGCTAGCTGATCATATTGCTCATCAAGCTGTAGAAGGTTATCAGTCCATGAAGTTTGAATTCCCGGATGAAGACATCATGACATTAGACAACTGTGAAGAAATCAGACCATATGACGGACCTGGACAAGGATCCCGATGCACCCTGTTCTTTGATGGGGAATCAAATGCACTTGGTAATGGTATCGGTGCTGTACTCATATCTCCGGAAGGGTGCCATACTCCTTTTACTGCCAGACTTTGCTTCAACTGTACGAACAACATGGCAGAATACGAAGCATGCATCTTTGGTCTCAAGGCTGCCATAGACTTGGGAATCAAATCTTTAGATGTGTTTGGAGATTCAACTTTGGTCATCAGTCAAATCAAAGGAGAATGGGACACTAAGCACCCAAACCTTATTCCTTACAAAGAACATGTTTTGACATTGCTACCACATTTTGAGCAGATTACCTTCGAGCATTTCCCGCGAGAAGAAAATCAGCTAGCAGATGCTCTAGCCAGAATGTCATCTATGTTTAAACTTAATTGGGATAATGAGGCTCCCCAGGTCACCATTGAACGAATGGATGAACCAACACACTGTCACGAGATTAATACTGAAGAAGTAGTGGACCAAACTTGGTTTCATGAAGTCAAGAGGTATCTCGAGGCTTAAGAATATCCAGAAGGAGCTTCAATCAATGATAAAAAGTTCTTAAGGAGATTCTCTACTAAGTTCTTCCTGAGTAATGGTATCCTGTACAAACGCAATCATGACTCCATTCTGCTCCGATGTGTAGATAAAATTGAAGCAGAAAAGATCATGGCTGAATTGCATGAAGGTACCTTTGGAACTCACTCTAGTGGGCATACGATGGCGAAGAAAATCCTACGGGCAGGTTATTACTGGTCTACCATGGAAGCAGATTGCTATCAACACTCCCGGACCTGTCATAAGTGTCAAATTTATGCGAACAAGGTACATGTACCTCCGGTTCCTCTAAATTTCTTGACGGCTCCTTGGCCCTTCGCTATGTGGGGAATCAATATGATTGGGGAGATCAAGCCTACAGCCTCCAATGGACACCGCTTCATTCTAGTGGCCATTGACTATTTCACAAAGTGGGTCGAAGCAGCTTCCTTCGCATCCGTTACTAAGAATGTTGTTGCTCGTTTCATCAAGCAGAATCTCGTTTGTCGGTATGGTATCCCAGAAAGGATCATCACTGATAATGGTAAAAACCTTAATAATACTATGATCATCGCCTTGTGCGAGCAGTTCAAGATTCAACATCATAATTCATCCCCCTATCGGCCAAAGATGAATGGTGCAGTCGAAGCTGCTAATAAAAATATTAAAAAGATCATACAAAAAATGACAGTCACCTACAAGGACTAGCATGAGATGCTACCATTTGCTCTCCACGGGTATCGTACCACGGCTCGCACGTCAACTGGGGCAACACCCTATTCTTTGGTTTATGGCATGAAGGTTGTTTTGCCTATCGAGGTTCAAATCCCCTCTTTGAGGATTATGAAGGATGCAGGTTTGAATGAAGACGATTGGATCCAGATTCGACTTGATCAACTAAACTTAATTAATGAAAAGAGACTCACTGCTGTTTGCCATGGTCAAATGTATCAAAAACGGATGATCAAGGCTTTCAACAAGAAAGTCATACGCCAAGTATATCAAGTTGGAGATCTAGTAATCAAACGCATTATCTTGCCACAAAGTGATCCCAGGGGAAAATGGACTCCTACCTATAAAGAACCATTTGTAATCAAGAACATCTTCTCCGGTGGGGCAATGATCTTAACCACCATGGACGATGATGATTTGCCACACCCTAAGAACGTGGACATAGTCAAAAGATACTATGCATAAGAGACCCGCTAGGTTGACACACCTAGGAAAAAAAAGGGTATCCCGGCGAACCAAAAGGTTCGGGCAAAAATTAGGGATAAAAATAAAAAAAATTTGTACACCCGGCAAGTTGAAAACCCGAAAGGGAGACTTGGGCAAAAAAGGGTTTCCCGGTGGACTGAAAACCCGAAAGGGCGGTTATGATCGGTGGAAATAGAACTGACTGTTTTGAAATGCTGGTTCGCAAAATGTTGCGGTAAGCAAGAGTCGCCAACGTATTTTATTTTCTCCAACAAGGAAAGGACAAAAGCACAACAAAATTCCTTTTCGAGATGTTTCTCGGTTCGGGAAGTAGATTATAGAAAGGGAAGGTGTTAGCACCCTTTCTATCCGTGGTTATCCACGGGCTCTTAGGTACTTGATCACTATGTTTTCAAAATGTTTTACTTTTCTTGTGTTTGTGGGTTTTGAAAAAGTTTTGTTTGAAAACTTCGATTTTAACTCTTGTATCTGTCCTCAAGAGTGTATGAAGTGTTTGTTTGAAAACTTTGTTTGAAAGAAAAGTGTAAGTGCGAAAAGTTGTTTTTTGTTTTGTTTTGAAAGAGCAAGTACCTGAGAACCTCTACCTACTCAAAAGAAATTAAGCTGTGTAAATGTCCTTTAGACAGTACTATCCCACTATTGAGAAGTAGGTAGCACCGTTGTTGGAGTTTTCGGGTCAATTCGATGAAGGGACATGTGGTCATTAAAGCAATGGTAGGACGCCTTAGCGGTAACCCTAATGTCCTAGATCATTTTTTATCGAGGCAACCGTTTCGAGGCAACTTTGATCTTTAGACAGGAGGACGACCTCTAAAACACCCTATACTCAATGACCACGTCGAGGCAACCAAGTGAGGCGTACCCTAGGAGTGGCATGTGCGAGTGTGTCAGGTTTCAGTTATGTTATCTTTGTACATGTTATGGTGAGCTACGGTTGATTTTAAGTTAAGATAGATCTTGTCATGCATAGCCTTTTATTCATACATCTAGCAGTTAATAGTTGCGGAATTTAAATTGCGGAAATTAAATCTAAATTATTACAAGGCGTCGGGTATTTACATCGCCAAAAGCAACCCTTGAAAAGTAAATTGCGGGAAATTAAAGAAAGCGATAAAAATCCCTAATTAAAGCTATTACATCCTCGGAGCAATTACATAAATATGGATCAAAAATTGGTAAAACAAACATACGCGCGAGAGAAAATTGAATCGAGGAGTCTTTTAGGGTTTTGACCCTTTTTGAGAAAGAAAGAAATTTTTGTTATTTTGCATTTAATTAAATTAAACCTAAAACTAATTAATTGATAAAAAGAAATATTTTTGGTTTTTAATGTCTCAAGGAAATAAATAAAAAAAGAAAACATGATTGAAAGTTGTCAAGAACCCTAATTCTAATTTATTTTATTTATTGCAAAAAATATTGAAATTAACCTAATTAAAAAGACTAAATTAATTATGTTAGTATTTTATTTACAAAATAACTAATTAAATTTAATAAATAAAAATATTATTATTTTTTATGTTTTCTGGATTTATTACGAAAAAATTAATTTGTTTAATTAAGTGATAATAATAATAATTAATGGTGAAATAATTAAATGAAAAAATATAAAAAAGAAGAATAAACCAGGGGGGTGCGGGTCCAATTAGGAGGTATGTTTGGAAAATTGTGGCCCAACAAACTGCAAGCCTCTTTGACTTTTGTGATTGTCTATGCGCTGGTTGACTGGGGAGTATGGTGATCACCCAGCTTTGGTCACTGGATCTATGCTGGAAGACACCTGGCGCGTTAATAACTGGAGGTATATGATGGACCTCACTATGAAACCTGCATGGGAACATACAAAGGAAAAGGAAATAAAGGTTTTGGGGGACCTGGGATTCGAACCCAGGTCCCAATGGTTCCAAGCCAACGCACCAACCACTATGCCACTTGCATGCTTTTGATATTAGAATAAAAGACAATTATTATATGTGAAACAAACTAAAACGCTGTAAATAAAAAAAGTAAACGCGCGTATTTTTGAATAAGCCAATGGGACGCTAACACCTCATCATCTTCTTCGCTTGTACCTGCAAAAATAACATTAGATAGCGGGGGTTTTTAACCCCCACAAACTAGTTGCACGAATAATAACGATTAGAGATACATGACATATAAATATTTCGCGAGGGGTCAGTTGCATTCGTCTTGTCCTAACGATTCCAACCATGAGTCTCACAAGTCTTAATTTTTCCTGGATTGAAAAGCCCAAATTTCAAAGCTTAAGAACCCTAGAAATCGTTCATGGCATCTTGTGATTCAATGCATTATAATTCAATTAAATGATACCATTAGCTTCATATGGCCTCTAGCAACACAAAACAATCAAGAAAATATGTTAAATGTGCATGAATTAGGAGTTACGATTCTGGAAAAAAATGGCAAACCGTGGTTCTGTAATGAACGATTCCTTGAGCTTTGGTACTGGAATTTGATTGCAACACGTTCCTAGAACCTCATGCAATGTATTAGAATCAACAAAAGTCCTTAAATCGCCCTAGAATGCCAAAGTCAGTTTCAATTTTTCTTGAATTTTCTTGAATTGGCTATGGTCTTTCTGCAGCCTTTTTTCACGTTCATTGATCAGGGTTTGCTTGCATATATATAGAGGAATGGAATTAGGTCAAAAACTTGGCAAAAATCCATGTGCAATGGTGATTGAATCTTTGATTGGAAATCAAATATTTTTGAATCTTCATGATTGGAAAAGGTTGCCAAATTTGGAGATTTGGTATCTTTGACTTGGTGCACGAAATTGCCAGCCTTTTTAGGTCATATTTGCTTCACAAAAAGATTTAAAAACCAAATCTTATATTTTCCTACAATTTAAATTGATTAAATGAATTAATATCAATTAAAAATCCAATTAATTAATAAAAAATAAGAAAATAAATTCAATTAAGCTTGATGGGTCGTGCATAGGCCATGGATGAAGTTTCAAGAAGAGATTTGAGGCCCATTAGCAAAAATAAGGTGTTTTGAGCAAAGTTGACTTTTGCAAATTCATAAAAATTTCCCAACTTCTCCAATGCACATCTTGCTCAATTTTGATCATATGAACATGTTCTTGGACATTTTGGAAAGGTATTGAAGTCCTCTAACCAATGCCGTTTGTCCCATGTCATTTGGATTTACCAATCTCAAGTTATGACCTTTGACTCAAAGTGCATTTTTGTTGACTTCAAACTAGTAATCCCCGGTGGAAACCATCCAATTTCTCCAAATTCCCCAGCAAGTTGTTTTGAAGCCTGAAATCTAACCGGGTAACAATTGACTTCTGATACTCCCCAACGGAACAAAGACTCCCGTTATTAATCTCCAGTAGAAGTCATCAAAATTCTCTGGATTCCCCAAGCAGATTCCTCAAACAGTATACGACATTGCTCTAACAACATAATTTTTGTCAATATTTCAATTTCAAGACATGAAGAATCCACATATCCTCAGCAGCAGTCAAGGATTTATTTTCCTCAGCAATACAGCAAATCAGCTTACATGCGCATACATTACATCCATATATCATAAACATTGATAAAACACATATATTGCATCATACATTTCATGCAACATAATTTTGTGTTCCAGCTAAGATTTTACCCTTTTTAGGATAAGATTAACAGCTACTGTTAAACAATGTGAAATCATGATACAATACATATACGCTCCAACCACGGATGCCATTCTGTTACTCATTCAGATTTAACTCAGATACAGTTCAGATATGCTCCAGCCACGGATGCCATTATGTTACTCATTCAGATTTCAGCTTTCAGATACAGTTCAGATACACTCCAGACACAGCTGCCATTCTGATACTCATTTAAAATTCAGATACAGTTCAGATACATTCCAAACACGGATGCCATTCTGTTGCTCATTTAATTTCAAAGTTCAGATACAGTTCAGATACGCTCCAGATACGGATGCCATTCTAACACTTATTCAGATTTCAAGTTCAGATACAACTCAGATACGTTCCAGACGCGGACACCATTCTGATACTCATTCCTTTAGCTTACAACTTACAATTCAACAAACATTCTTGGATGGAATCTACAAGCCCATCTCCAACAAGATTCTATCACTTCTCCAAATGGCAGCTTTAAGCCCATTCCCTCAACTACACGTCGCCGAGTGCAAATTTATGGTCACTTTAGTGTCCAATCATCTTTCACCTTTGAGTCACGAATGGCAAAGCTGGCCAATCTAACTCTTCAGGTTTAAGTAGATTGAACAGAGGCAGCTTTTGTACCCCAAAATTTTCCCTCTCATTTATCAAAACTTTTCTCACAAGATCTCTTTGACTCAAGACTGGATTAGGGTTTGGTCAGCTCAAGACATCTCATCTTGCACTGATAATCCAAAATAGGGTTTGAGTTTTCACAAGGATTGTTGGACTATCAATGCTTCATATAACTTTAAAACATCATTATGGACTCCTAAGATCACTCATGACAAGTTTCAAGCCTTGAACCACATTTTTGGTCAGTCAATTGGACAGTTGACCTAAAAATCAGTTGTATTGGGGAAAAAGTCAACCATAGCCAATTTACATTCAAACTTCATAATTTTTGATCCACATCAACATTTTAGACTCATATGTACCATTTGATCAAGTTTGGATTACAACTCCTCAAGAAATTTGATCAAATCATCAAAAGGGCAAAATGGTCAAAATTAGGGTTTTGACTGAGGAAGGGAAATTTCTTATTTTTAACCTAGAAAATGACCAATTGAGTTCAAGCATGATTTCAAGGATTCAATGGCATCATCTTGACTTAATTACATGGCTCAAAACGTCTCAAATTCATTGGATTGACAGATGGAATTTGCAGTCAACTGATCAAAAGTCAACTGTATACTGAAAAGTCAAACTTTGACTTTTTGGTCAAAATCAAGTACCAAGGGTCATAATTCATCAAAACTTGTCAAAATGTGAAACTTGTTCATCAAGAAAACCAAAATTGAAAATTAGGGTTTGAATTTGAAAATATTTCTAACTTAGAAAATTTCTAAGTATAGAAAATTTTCTTATTTTTTCTCAACTTTAGGCCACTTTTTCACCATGATGCATAATGATTCAAGGAAAGTCCCCAACATGAAAGTTGTATAACTCCATGAAATCTACAACTTTTCTGCACAAACGTTTCCCTAAATATGCTTGGAGATCAAGATATAAATTTGTGAATATATGGTCATGAACTTGTTAACTTAGTGAAATTTTGCCCTAATTTAGGCAGGTTTTGAACCCAACTTCATGGAAATTTTTCACCTAGTTACAAGAGGTATCTCAAAATGCATTTCAAATATTAATTATATATAACATTGCAAGCTTTCAAAAATGTCCAAGAACTCCCCAAGATCATTCTTGAGTAGGGAGAATCGAAGAGATGAAGTTGGCAATTTCTCACTTTTTGTCCAAGCCATTTCATGAAGAACAAAGTTGCAAATCAATCCTATGCTGGCTAATTCATGTTGTACAGGTCCTAAACTTGTTCCACACTCCTTAATTAAATTCTTACTCAGTTGACAAAGCTTTGATCCATGCTTTTGAACCTTTATCCAACTTGTAATTCCATTTATGGCAAAAAGGTTCCATTGCCATTTTGAAAAAGAGCAACTTTTGCAAACTTTACAATTTTGAGCTTTGGACCTATCCCGTTGGTGCATACAAGTCTCACAGGTCTCAAGTAAGTTGTACAAACTAATACCAACCCTAAGGGAGCAAGTACAAGCATGGCAAGTATAGTCACTTCACTTTACTTCAAATGCAAGGAAAGTTGCCAAAAGGCTAGAGCTTGCACAACAGCTAGAGGGTTGACATCAGACCATTGCAATACTAATATACAAACAATATACAACACAAAACACGATTAGCAAGGACCTAAAACACTCTCAACTAGCAAAACACCAAAAAATTGTCCAAAACTGCAGACTTGGCATAAGCACATCCATCTTCCATTTGGCTCGTGCGTTTTGAGTTTAGATGATTCAAACACCTTACATACTTGATACCTAGTCAATCCAGGCCATCATTCCTGTTCTGTAATCACTCCTCCACCATATGCCATTGTTGACTTCAGAGCTTGGAGTTTGACTTGGCCAAGGAGTTCCAGCTACTTTCAGAGCAAAGCAAGGGTTGGGATACATCCAGGGAAGCTCAAGCAAGCATCAGGCCTCCATTAAAGTCCCCCCAGTTCCATTCACGATTCCAACTGAAGGAGGTAAAATTTCAAACTCTATCTCCTTGTACAGGCAACCTTAGGCCATGATTTATTAATAAAAAATGTAGTCCTCATCATAACGAAGCTGTACATACCATTATCTTGCATTGATTTTACTTGTGCTGAGAGAGTTTGGAACTTGAAATTTCTGGAAATATTAGGTTAAAATTTAGGGCTTTTAAAATTCTCTTTGTTCTTTGATTAATAGTTCATATAACTTATATGGTTGGAATCGTGAGTTTAAGCACTACAACTTTCATGTTATGAACTTTTATTTTTATGGAAGTATGAGAAAGTTACAGGGTGTCTGGCCAAGCGTGAGGAAGGAGATGAAGTACAGGGCATAGGGCGCGTTTTGTGTTATATTGTTTTTGCTTTCCTGAAGACAATGGAAGTATATCCACCCCAATGGAAAAGCAGCACGCTGGTGAGACCCATGTCCTGGGTTCAAACCTGCGCGCTAATTTTGTATTTTTTCACTCCTTTTCTTTTCCATTTTCTACATTTTTGCAGTTTGGGCTTGTCTTTTGGGCCAAAGCTTTTTTGCTAATATCATCACAGACTAGAACAGAGAATAATTTATTCTTTAACCAAGATATCACTTGATAAGGGTAATAAACTTCTCTGACTTCTGGATTTCTCCTATAACAGAGAATAATTTTTGAAATTTTGGTATTGCAGAACCAGATGTCCTATAAGATGTCAAGACATCTGGTCTGTTACAAACAACATGACAAGGAATAAACAGTTAAAAACAAATATTGAAAAGTAAAGTGCATACAGAATTGTTAACCCATTTTGATACAACCTTCCTACTCTAGGGGCATACCAAGCCAAGGACAAATCCACTAATAGTAGTGTCAATTCATAAACCCTACAACAAACATATCAGTTTACAGTCTAATCACTTAATTACTAACCTCGCTAGATTTCTATCTAAGACTCCCCTAGATATGAGGCCCTCCTCAATTACACACAGCGATTGGATAAGTCTAAGACACTTAGAAAAATAAGAAGACACACTTCCATGATGAGAAAACTCACTTCTATGACGAGCAAGAAGACACACTTCCCTCTAAACTCAGCCAAGACTCTTGACTAAGAACACCAACTTGGGTTTTCTTAAAATCTTCCTCCAAGAACAATACTCACTCTTGCTCCACAGCTTCGAGGAGAACATAGTGACCATCTCACAATTTAAGTGGTCCACTTACACCAACTCTCCTTGAAAGTAGCTATAGACTCAGCCCTAAAGACTACATCTTGATAATTCATGGCTGGTACTTAATCATAGGTTATAATGCTTCTATTTATAACCTAGTACCCAACTAGATTTTAGCTTCTAATCACAACAAATATGTTGTTACAAATCTGCAGAAGATTCTACTACAAAATAGGTCTTCAATCAAATCTTCCTAATTAATCTCCATAATTAGAAAGTTAATATTCTTCTTAATTCGGACTTGAATCTTCCAGATATAATAAGACAGCTCCACATATGATTGCATAATATTCCAAGAATATTTTACATATGTTAAATCATAACAGAAACGTTTAATCCAGTTGTACCAGTCACCATGTCGTATCAACTTGTATAGGACAAATTTTTCGACATGTTGCTCCAGATGATGATACATCTCATCTCAACATGTTTCATCATCAAATAGAACTTCAACCTGCTTTCTCCTATAAGTTACAAATCCTATTTAACTTATTGCTTCTATATTAGTTTTACCAAACATAATTCCAATCCAAATAATAGAGAATTAACAATCCCCCTTGGCTTATTTTGGCTAAAACTAGTTTACATAACCTTTGCATACAGAAGCATAAACAATATAAGGGTTTAAATAACACAACTCAGCAGCAGCAAATTACACAAGAATATTAGATCAGTCACAGTCTCTGGTCTTCAATCTTTATATGTGACAGTCTTCAGTCTTGAATCATGATGTCGCAACATCATATTAGGACTTCTTGGTAGTCCACCACCAATGTTCTCTCTTTGTTTTAAGGGATTCAACAGATAACTCATATTTTTCTCCCCCTTAAAAAGTTGCTCACTAAGAGATAACATAAACTCTTCTCCCCCTTTTTAGCTAGAATATGACAAAGTCTTTAACAAGAGGTAAAAACAATACTCAAATTGATGTTGGGACATTTTATTGCACAATGTAATACGGTGGGAGAATTGACTTTTTAGTGTTTTATCGCAAATATTGCGGTTAGCAAGAGTCGCCACCAACTTTTCTTTTATCTAATAAGGAAAGGGTGAAAAGAACAGGAAAGACCTTGATAGATTTTGGCTTCGAGGGGTAAGTTATGAAAAGGGAAGGTGTTAGCACCATTTTCATCCGTAGTTATCTGCGGGCTCTTAATCGTTAGCTCACTTTTGAAAATTTGCTTTGTGTGCGTGACGTGTTTGAAAATATTTTGAAAAGCTAGCTTTGTAATGATTCTTGTATCAGTCCTCAAGAATGCGTACAAAGTGTTTGAAAATATTTTGTTTGAAAAGTGTGATGTGTAAAAATGTTTTGTTTGTGAAAAAGGTTGTGAGCAAGCGATTAAAAGTTCCTTACCCACTAAAGGTCGTTCTTATTCTTTTACTTCTCCTTTAAATATAGTGATATCCATACCATTAGTTTGTAGGTAGCCCCATCTATTGGATGTGAAAGGACAGACGAAAGGTCATCAAATGGTCATTGAAGGTAACATAAGATACTTTATCAATTGTATCAGAGAGACTAGATCATTTTTCGTAGGCAACATCAAAGGGTCATCAAGGGACTATGATCTTTATTCGAGGGTCTTTTGCTAAAGTATCCCTATTTTCGAGGGACATGATCAATTGTTTCTGAATGCAACAAAGAGAGGTTACCCTAGAGGTGTGAGTGTGAAAAGTGTTTTAATTCAGTTATTTATCTTGTATTAGGGTTATCTATGTTAATTTTAGTCTTGCCATACAAACCCTAGTTACTAACAGTTATATCATACATGCATAAAAATATAATGTGCGGGAATTAAACCTAAGCTATTACATTCCGTGAGCAGTTACATAATAGAAAAAACACAGAAAGATAAATCTAAGCTATTACAAGAATTGTACGACTTATACATTCGTCCAAGAATTTAAATAGCAAAAGAAATCAGAAAATATGTTAGAGAAAAGTTATAATGTTTTTTCAGAAATTGATTTTAAGTAAGAAAAGATAAATCCTAATTAGTTAAATAAGCCAAAAATAATAAAACTAAACCTAAATTAGCTAATTAGAAAAACGTAATCCTAATTTTGGCTAATGGTTAAATGGTTTGTTAGTGGCTAATTATTTAATGGTTTAAGATTAAGGGCTAATTAAATGAATAACGGAGTGGAAAACTAAAGTATAAAACTGAAAGCCAAAAAATACATGGGGTGAGACTTGAACCCACCCCCTTGAGGTCACAAATGAGTAGCTTATCCACTAGGCCAATGTAACGCTTGTGATTATGAACGTATAGCAATCCTTATATCGTAACTATGTTTAAACCTGAAAATAATGAAAATAATTGACACAACAAGGGATCGAACTCATGCTCTCCAGTATACTAGGTACCGCCCATACCACTCAACCAATTGTTGTCTCACTTTCATAGTCTGACTATCAATAAACAAATAATAAAAGTTAAATTAAAAAGTTAGAAATCAAATGAAATTGTAAACATGCGTAAGTGGATTGGAATGAAATATTTTAAAGGCCCAATGGCACGATGCAACGCAGGCCCCTGGTTATCACCGACCACCACACACAGAGGAGGAGATCGTCTTCTCCGATGATGCATTTTTTGAAAATCTGCTAAAATCAATCGGAAAAAAAAACTAATAACCCATATTAGGTGATTAGACCACTGTGAATTCAATATCACATTAGTTTGGCCTAAAAACAATTGTAGTTAGGGTTTCAAAAAGATTCAACATCGGTGCCCTAGTGTGATACGGTGGCAGAACTGACTGTTAATAATGGTTTGCGTTTTTTGTTCGCACATGTCGCGGTAAGTAAGAGTCACCACCGACTTTTATTTTATCCAATCAAGAAAAGGAAAAAGAACAGAAAAAACCTTTTTCGAGATGTTTCTGAGTACGGGGGGTAGATTATAGAAAGGGAAGGTGTTAGCACCCTTTCCATCCATGGTTTTCCACGGGCTCTTTGGTACTTGCTCATTTTGAAAACTGCTTGTGTGTGCTTGTTTTGAAAAGTTTTGTTTTACTTCATATTAACCCTTGTTTCTGTCCTCAAGAGTGTTACGAAGTTGTTTTTGAAAACTTTGTTTGGAAAGTGTTGGTGTGAAAAAGTTTTTGTTTGTTTGAGCAAGTACCTAAGAACTAATCTACCTACTCGAAAAAAGTTTGTTCGTTTTCCTTTTAGACAATGCTATCCCATTATTGAGAAATAGATAGCATCGTCGTTGGAGTTTTTTAGGGACATTCGAAGGGACAAATATGATCACAAAAGAAAAGTTAGGAAATGTTAGTAATCATCCTAAAGCCTTAAAGATCTTTTTCCGAGGCAACATCCGAATGAGTCATTTTAGATCTTTCGAGGCTAGAGGACGACCACTAACAAACCCTATACTTCATTACCGTTTACCGAAGGCAACCAGAGTGGAGTAAACCCTAGGAGTGAGCATGTGCGAGTGTATGTTTTCAGTTAATTTATCTTTGCACATTTAGGGTTTTCTACTGTATTAGTTTTCAGTTAGTCTTTCCATACAATCCTATTAACATACATCTAAGCAGTTTATAGTTTGCCAAAATTAAACCGAGAAAGTTAAAGTCCTAGCTATTACAGGGCTTTTGCAGATACATAATTTTTTCGACCGAAAATAAAGATGCGGAATTGAAAATCCTAATTAAATCTATTACAAACTCGGAGCAGTTACAATAATGAAAAAAGAATTAAAAAAGCACGCGGCGAATTAAATGCGATGATGAATTAAAAATCCTAAAAATCTAATTGAAAAAATAATTAGGTTATTTTTTGAGAAAAGATTAAATTATATACAAATTGAATCCTAATTCTAATTGATTTAAATTATGAAAAGAAAGAATTAAATTTCCTTAATTTTAATTAAACTAATTAATTATGGAAATAAAATATTTTTATGAAAAAAAAGATTTTTGATGTTTTTGTGGTTTTTTTGATTTAATGATAAAAAATGATTTGTGTTATTTGCAAAAATAAAATAATTAATGAATAATTAAAAAAGAAAATAAAGAGAAAATAATTAAAGAATTGGGCCTGTGTTATAAGCTCAATGGGGGGGGGGGGGGTGTTGAACTTGTCAAGCCCATTCCTTGCTCTGGATCCAGTGCTGGCCAACGTGGAAGGTGCACCATGGTCCTCTCTTGACTAAACGCTAGATCTGGAGTATGAACGATCCATTGGCTGGATTTTGGGTTGCATGGTAGGCGCCTGGAAGCATGGAGTATGGAATTTGTAATCAAATATTAGTAAAATAATTAAACACCTGGACCTGGGATCGAACCCAGGTCCTCTCTACTTTCAAACGCACGCTTGACCGCTGGGCTGTAATGTTTAGTTGTTATAATATTGAAACAAAAATATTAAAATAAAATATGAGTCAGTATGATAAATAAAATGCGCGAAATTTGATATGCCCAATCAGGCTGGGACACGTCATCGTCTTTCTCAAAGATCCGTCGTTTTAGGCGTGATACCTATACCTACGGCCTGTCTCTGTAGCTATAACCCTGCATCTTTCAAAAATCACAAACAAGTAAGATAAATTAATTCCAAATATACCAATCAACTCGTTTTGCTCTCACGAGTATGATGACATCCTTCTTTTTCCCTAATTTTCCCTATATCAAGAAGCCCTAAAATGGAGGGCCAAATCCTAATGATGGAAACTCATCGTTTATGCATCAAAGCTAGGAATTAAGTATACAAAAAGTTTCCAGGCATCCATATGAACACAAATATGCAATCAAAACATATTAACAATGCAAGAATGAAGAGATACGAATTTGGAAAAAGTGACAAACTGTAAGAGTATTATGTGATGATTTTGGGCTTGTGGAAGCTTACACAGGATTGGAGAGTGTTCTGGAGATGTCCAGGAGTGGATTGGTGGCTTTGAATTGCTTTGAATCGTCCTCTAGGTTAGAAACTGATCCACGCTTTTTTGCAAAAAAATCACTTTGTGTTTGATGCTTTTCACGACTTCAACCCCTCTTTCTTGCCTTGGCTGCGCATTATGTTTGTACTAGAGCATATTAGGTCAACAAAAACAATTTGTATCTTGGTAAATCATGGAGATTTGATTTGATTTTGCTCCTTGTATGATATGTTTCCAAAATAGGCCTAATCATGCCATCTTTGTTCTAATCATCCCTTGCATGATTTGATCTGATATGCCAACCTAATTGGATTTGATTCCTACAAAAAATCAGATCAAAACCAATTTTTTTATATTTTTTCAATTTATTTGATTTAATTTAACTTTTAAATAATAAAAAATAAAACAAAATAAATAAAAAAATAAAAAAATGTGTGGATGCTGATTTAGGTCGTGGACCATGTCTCTAACAAGATGCAATAATGAAAAGCTAGGTTCATTTGACAAAAAATGCACTTTTGAGCACATTTGACTTTTGGCAATTTTGCAAAAATGGTTAACTTTGACAAGGCATATATCCTCCAATTTTAACCCTAGAGAGGTATTCTTTGACTTTTTAGAAAGCTTAGGATGTACCTAAACAACCCTTTTGTTTTCATATAAATTGGGTCTTCCATGTTCATGTAAGAAGCTTTGACCCAAAAGGTGTTTTTGTTGACTTTTCAAAAGGACCTATAATGTAGAAATTCATATCTTTTGATGAGTGCATATTTTGAACTTGTGGGATGAAGTTAAATTGTAGGGAATTGCATCCTCTTCAAAATAAGCCTTGGATGGAAAATTTCTGATAAAGTATGAAGAAGTTATGCTTGGTCAAAGTTTGGTTGACTTTTCCTGAGAAACCCTAATTTAGCAACTTTTGGGTTTTGATGAATTTGGGGGAATTCATTGAGGAATCATGATTAACCATTGATAAAATGATGTATATCTCTTCAAAATGTTGACGTTGACCAAAAATCTTGAAGTTTGACTGTATGTGGGCCACAATTGACTTTTGACCTAGTACAATTGATTTTCAGGCATCTGGGCAATTGATTGAGCAAACTTCTTGTGTAAGGAATGAAACTTGATATGGATGATCTTGAGAACATATTGGTACCATGGAAATAATTTGTTACCCTTGGACTTCAACCATCTTGATGAGGAGTGAAACTCTAATTTGAAGCTTGTTGCCTTAAGAGGAGGATTTGTCTGGTTAATCCTTAGTCATCCTTGAGAAATTGAGGACCTCTAGAGGCATGTCTTGAGTGAAATGAGAGGGAAAATTTTGGGGTACAACACCTAGCCATGATGAATTCTCATTCCTGCACCAAACCTTGCAAAATATGGTTCTAAATGGTTTCTAAACATGATTATGAATATATATATATATATATATATATATATATATATATATATATATATATATATATATATATATATATATATATATATGCATAAAACTTATTTAAATTGCATGGTTAAATAGTTTGAAATTGAAGAACATGAATAAACCGGAGACGTTGAGCTGGAGAATTCTGAGATGTTGCGGACTTGAGTAAAGGTTGGAATGAAATCCTTAGACTTCAAGGAAGCTAATGTGATGCTCAAAATTTGTTGAAACTTTTCGGAGAATAGGGTTTATTCGTGTCCTAGTTTCTTCAAAAATTTGGAGAATTTAGGGTTTGTGTTTGAGGCAGCTATCCGTGTACCTTTCTTGGTCTGATGCTTGTGTATTTATAAGCCAAGTATTCTAGGTCAACAAATATGGTATGGAACATATGTAATTATGGCATGATTTCTTTCCTAAACCAATTAAAAACCTTCCAAAACAATTAAAGACCTTCCAAAACAATTAAAGACTTTCCAAAACCAATTAAAAACCTTCCAAAACAATTAAAAACCTTCCAAAACCAATTAAAGAAAACCCTATTTTAGTAACTTTTGACTTTTTATGGATCTTGAGTTTTCTAGATGAATCATGATCAACCCTTGATCAAATGATGAATTTGTCTTCAAAATCTTGATGTTGACCAAAAATCTTGAGTTTTGACTATATGTTGACTACAGTTGACTTTTTGTCCAATATAGTTAATTTTCATTCATCTAAGAAATTGACTGAGCAAACTTATGATGTGAGGCTTGAAACTGGTCATGAGGGTACCTTGAAGCATATGAGGAATCATGGAATCCACTTGAGGCATTAGAAGCTCAATTTTCTTTGAGAAACACAAAACCCTAGTTGTAGGTCAATTGCTTAGGAGATGGGCTTGTATGCTTAAACCCTTGAGTATTCTTGAGAAATTGAAACCATAGGAGCATGAGGAGGTGTCTTGAATGAATTTTCTTTAAAAATGGGAGGTAAAATTTTGGGGTACAATAGCTTCCCCTGTTCAATCTTCTTAAACTTGAAGAGTTAGATTGGCATGTCCGCCATTCGTGATCTGAAGGTGGAAGAGGATTGAACACTTAAGTGCCCAGAAATTTGCACTCACACTTGCACGAAGTAACTCTGTTGGTTGATTATAATGCTTGAATGGGCTTAAAGATTCTATTCGGAGGGGTGATAGAGTGTCATCGGAGATGGGCTTACATATGCCATCCAAAGTAACTGTTGATAAGAGTATCAGAATGAGTCTACGCCTGACTGTATCTGAAGAATGCTTTTCAGAAGATCTTTGAAGGAAAATGCTTTTCAAAATGAAGCCCCGAAGGAGATGATTTTCAGAATGAAATGCTCGCCATAATTCAGTCTTTGGGGGGGCGGGGATACTTTCCAGAATTCAGTCTCTAGGGGGAATGCTTTTTAGAATAAACTTATGAAGGGGAATGCTTTTCAGAATGAAGGCCCTGAAGGAGATGATTTTCAGAAAAAACCTATGAAGGAAATGCTCATCAGAATTCAGTCTCTAAAGGAAATCATTTGGTCATGCAGATAGTTGCCCCATCCTGTTTCGGAAATTGATCTACAATCAGTTTCTCATTGGTAAACCTGTCCTGTTTCGGGAATTCATACCGCCTGGTCATATAGATAGTTGCCCCGTCCTATCTCGGGAATTAATCTGCGACCTGTTTTTCGTTGCTAAACCCATACTGTTTCGGGAATTCATACCTCCTAGTCATATAGATAGTTGCCCTATCTTGTTTCGGGAATTAATCTGCGACTTGTTTTTTGTTGGTAAACCCGTCTTGTTTCGAGAATTTATACCGTCTGGTCATATAGATAGTTGCCATGTCCTGTTTCGGGAATTAATCTGTGACCTGTTTTTTTGTTGGTAAACCCATCCTGGTTCAGGAATTCATACCGCTTGGTCATATATATAGTTGCCCTGTCCTGTTTCGGGAATTAATCTCTAACCTGTTTGAAAATTATTAATGATATTCGTCTGTTTGCGAACTTTACCTGAAAAGACAAAATTAGCTTTATGTAATGTCATGATGTATGTAATGCATTGTGTAATGATGCTCTCAAAATAAATAAGAATGTCATATGCGTTTCGGTATGAATATTCTATGATGTATGGACACAATATGTCGTTGAAGCGTATCAGTAGCTCCTTGTATCAATGTCTAGCTGGGGAAAATAAATCCCAGACTATTGCTGAGGATAAAGAAAGTGATTCTTCAATTTCTACTAGGAATAATTTTGCTGGGAATCCTGCTTTCTGTTTGAGGATACTCTACTGGGGATCTTCGACTTCTGCTTGAGGATATAGGCATTTAAGGAGAGTCAGTCGTTCTTCATTATTTTTGTTGAAGGATTTGATTCTTACGTGCCCTGACTGGGATAAAAGAGATGGATATTCCTATAGTGTGATATTTGTCCAGGTTTCAGATACCGTAGCAACTCTTCTGGGGATAGTAATTTTGATTAAACCCTGCTGGAGAAGAGAATTTTGTTAGGTATTTACGGTGTTGGAGTGATAAACTCCGCCGTGGAATTAAATTCCTGTAAATTGTGTTGAGGAAATAAAGTCTGATGGGGATTGGAATTTTATAGGCTGCACTGAGGATGTCTCCATTGTATGATTGGGGAAATGATCAAACTTCCTTATCCGTTAGGGGACCTATTGGGGATGATGATCAGGTCAAACTATCCATTAGGGATATGGAGGTGAATTGCTGGAAGATGCCTCAATTTCTGCCTGAGGGCATATTAGACTTGCTAGGGAATATATCGCTGTTGGGGATGAGCTTGCAAAGATAACTCTGTAGAGATAGTTTAATGGAGACTGCCCTGTGGGGATTTATGAATGACTTAAAAATTATCCCAACTCCTCGAGTCTTCGATAAATGCTAATCCTGTTTTTTATGCAGATATTTGTAAATGGTGATCATATTCAAATGCATATGTTCATTCAAAGTAACTATTGGACGTATTCGCAAACAAAACAGAAAAAGTAAAAACAATTTTGAATTTTTAAATTTATTGTATTGATTTTAGAAGGGTTGCCTATAAACAAACAATTTTATACAAGGAGACAGAAATCCTAGTAAGAGGAAATTGTCATAAAAGAAAAAAAGGGTACAAAGAAAAACAAAGTAAAACTGCTATGTGGAAATGATCCCATCGAGTTTCAACTCTGTTATTTCCATTATGTCTTCAAGCATCTCATCCCTTGCTATCGGAAGAAGTTGACTGAACTGATCTATACCATTTGAAACTTGATGTTGGTAATTATGTTGGCTGTAAATAGATGGGTGATCCAATGGGACATAGTCGTACGCTTTAATCCCTAACTTTTTCCTGGACCGCCTTTCGCGTTTTCAGTCCACCGGGATGCCTCTTTTTTCCCAAGCCGCCTTTTCAGGTTTTTGACTTGCTGGGTGTATAATTTTTATGCGTAGTATTTTTTAACTATGTTCGCATTCACAGGGTGCCGAAAATCTTCACCATCTATAGTGGTAAGTATCATAGCACCGCCAAAAAATATCTTTTTAATTAAAAATGGCCCTTCATATGTGGGAGTCCATTTTCCCCTGGGATCACCTTGTGGTAGGATGAGCACTTTATTACCAAATCACTAGCCTGGTACACCTGATGTCTGACTTTCTTATTAAAGGCCTTGATCATGCGCTTCTTATACATTTGACCATGACAAACACCCGCGAGCCTCTTTTCATCAATCAAATTTATCTGGTCAAGTCGAGTCTGAATCCATTCATCTTCATCTAAACCTGTGTGTTTCATAATCCTTAGGGAAGGAATCTGGATTTCGACAAGTAAAATAGCCTCCATACCGCAGTCTAGAGAGAATGGGGTTTCGCCAGTTGATGTACATACTGAAGTGCGATAATCATGAAGAGAAAATGGTAACATCTCGTGCCAATCTTTGTATGTCACTGTCATCTTCTGCAAAATCTTCTTGATATTCTTGTTGTCGCCTTCCACTGCACCATTCATCTTTGGTCGATACGGAGAAGAATTGTGGTGTTTAATCTTGAACTACGTGCAAAGTTCCATGATCATAGTATTATTAAGATTGGTACCATTGTCTGTGATGATCCTTTCAGGTATGCCATATCGACAGATGAAGTTATGCTTGATGAATCGGGCCATAACATTCTTGGTAACGGAAGAAAACGAGGATGCTTCTACCAACTTCATGAAGTAATCAATAACAACCAGGATGAAACGATGCCCATTAAAAGCGGTAGGCTTAATCTCTCCAATCATATCAATTCCCCACATCGGAAACGACCAAGGATCAGTCAAGACATTCAAGGGAACCATAGGCACATGTACTTTGTCAGCATAAATCTGGCATTTATGAAAAGATCTAGCATGATGATGGCAATCAGTTTCCATAGTCGACCAATAATAACCCGCTCTCCGAATTTTCTTAGCCATCGTATGCCCACTGGATTGAGTACCAAAGACTCCTTCGTACATCTCTTCCATAATCTTCTCAGCTTCCTTCTTGTCTACACAATGAAGTAGAGTCGAACCGTGATTGCGCTTGCACCAAAATTACATTAATCAGAAATAAATTGGCAGAGAACCTCCTTAGGAATTTCTTATCATTAATATATGCTCCTTCAGGATACTCTTGAGTCTCGAGGTATATTTTTACTTTGTGGTACCAATGCTTTTCCTCTACTCCATCACTATCAACTTTGTAGCAATGTGTCGGTTCGTCTAGTCTCTCAATAGTAATTCGAGGAGCTTCATTATCCCATCTGACTTGAACATAGATGAGATGGTAATTAACGTGTCTACTAATTGATTCTCTTCTCATGGGATGTGTTTAAAAGTGATTTCTTCGAAGTATGGAATTAATGTCAACATATGCTCTCGATAAAGGATGAGGTTTGGGTGCTTCATATACCATTCTCCCTTAATCTGACTGATTACTAGGGATGAGTCCCCATATACATTTAGGATTTTAATTCTCATATCGATAGAAGCCTTGATACCCATGATGCACGCTTCGCATTATGCCATGTTGTTGGTACAATCAAAACATAATCTGGTGGTGAAGGGTGTATGGCAAACCTCGGGAGAGATAATCATGACACCAATTCCATTACCAAGCGCATTGGAAGCTCCATCAAAAACCATAGTCCATCAGGATCCCGATTGAGGTCCTTCATACAGCCTAGGTTCTTCATAATCAATAACTGACATAGTATTCTTATTCGAGAACTCAAAATTCATAGACTGATAGTCATTTACAACCTGATGAGCCAAATGGTCTGCCAGTACACTTCCTTTGATTGCTTTCTGAGTATTGTACTGAATGTTTTATTCTGTCAAGACCATTTGCCATCTTGCTATTCTTCTAGAGAGAGCGGTTTTATCGAATATCTATTTTATTGGGTTCATATTAGAGATCAACAAGGTAGTATGAGACAACATATACTGTCTTAGTCGGCGAGCAGCCCATGCCAAAGTGCAACAAGTTTTCTCAAGCAGTGAGTATCTTGTTTCACAGTCAGTAAACTTTTTTCTAAGGTAGTATATTGCATGCTCTTTTCGACCAGACTCGTCATGTTTCCCCAATACACACCCTATTGAGTTCTCCAACACTGTTAGGTATATGATCAGAGGTTTTCCTTCAACTGATGGCATCAAAATTGGAGGTTCCTGAAGATATTCTTTGATTTTTTCGAAGGCTATCTGACAACCGTCATTCCACTTCACTACTTGATCTTTCTTTAGTAACTTGGAGATCGGCTCACAAGTAGCGGTCAAATGGGAAATAAATCTGGCAATGTAGTTCAATCGTCCCAAGAAACCTATGACTTCCTTATCTGTACAGGGAGTTGGAATTTCTTGAATAGCTTTAACCTTGGCAGGATCGAATTCAATACCTTTACCATTGATGATGAAACCTAGGAGTTTACCTGATCTTACCCCAAAAGTGCACTTGTTTGAATTCAACCTCAATTTGTACTTCTATAATATCTCAAACAGCTTGTGCAGGTGGTCAAGAAGTTCTTCTTCAGTCTGAGACCTGGATATCATGTCTTCTATGTAAACCTCTATCTCATGATGAATCATATCATGGAACAAAGCTACCATAGCGTGATGATATGTTGCATTGGTGTTCTTTAATCCAAAAGGAATAACTTTGTAACAGAAAGTGCCACACTATGTGAAAAAATTAGTCTTCTCTATGCCTTCAGGTGCCATCTTGATTTTATTATAACCAAAGAAACCATCCATGAAGGAAAATACTTTGTGTTGAGCGGTGATTTTAACCAGAACATCAACATGTGGAAGCAGAAAGTCATCTTTGGGGCTTTCCCTATTCAAATCCCTGTAGTATATGCATATACGCACCTTACCATCCTTCTCATGTACTAGAACCACATTTGCAACCCACTGAGGATAAGACGTAACAACTAGGAAACCTGCATTGAACTGCTTCATAACCTCAACTTTGATCTTTTTAGACATATCGAGACGCATACAGCGAACCTTCTGCTTTATAGAAGGACAACCTTCCTTCATCGGTAAACGGTGAACTACAATATCAATATCAAGCCCTGAAATGTCTTTGTACGGCCAAGCAAAGATCTCAACATAGTCACACAACATCTGGATTAGTCTCTTTTTGACACTATCTTCTAGGTTGGCACCTATATTGATTTCTTTTCTATCTTCTTCAGTACCCAAGTTCATAACCTCGACTGGCTCTTCATGCAGTTGTATAGCTCTTTCTTCTTTCTCTAATATTCTAGCAAGTTCTCCAGGCACTTCGCAATCTTGCTCACCTTCGTCTTTGGCTTGGTAGATCGGATTTTCGAAGTCATAATTGGAAATAGCAAAATTGTTATTAGTGGGATCCAAAGGGGATATGGATCTGCAATTTGTTGTATGGGTGTGTAATATGGTGGGAGAACTGATTTTTGGGTTTTGTGTTTTATCGCAAATGTTGCGGATAGCAAGATTCTCCATCGAATTTTCTTTTATCCAATAAAGGAAAGGGTGAAAAGAACATGAAAGACTTTTGAGAATTTTTCTTGAGTTCGGGGGTAGGTTATGAAAAGGGAAGGTCTTAGCACCCTTTTCATCCGCAGTTATCTACAGGATCTTAATTTCTAGCTCACTTTTGAAATGCTTTGTGTTTGTGTATGTTTGCAAATATTTTGAAAATGTGCCTAAGTACGACAATCTTGTAATGGTTCTTGTATCCTTGAGAATGTATACAATTTTTTTTTTGTTTTAAAAGTATTTATCGGGAGAAAGTGTTGTTTTGTGAAAAGATATTTTGAAAATGCCAATGTAAGGACATTTGATTTATAATAACCCTTGTATCAGTCCTCAAGAGTGTTTATAACGCTTTTTTTAAAGTAGTTATTTTGAAAGTGTGAAGTGTGGAAATTATTTTAGTTTGTGAGCAAGCGATTACGAGCGATCTACCTACTCAATGGTCTTTTGTTATTTTCCTCCTCCTTAAGATAGTGCTATCCTACCATTAGTTAGTAAGAAGCCCTATCGTTGGATGCGAGGGACAGGCATGGGTCATCGTACATTCTTAGAAGGCAACTTGTAGGACGTTTTAGCAATTGTCGTAAGGGACTAAGATCGTTTACCAAAGGCAACATCGAAGGGTCATCGAGGAACTACGATCTTTTAACCGAGGGTCTTTTCTACGACATCCCACATTCGAGGGACATGACTATTTAATTCTGAGGCAACAAGTGAGGTTATCCTAGAGGTGCGTGTATGCGAAGTGTTTTTATTTCAAGTATTTATCTTTGATATTAGGTTTTTTAATGATTGATTTTAATCTTGCCATACAAACCCTAATTACTAACAGTAATAAGGAAAGCAATAAATTACGGAAATTAAATGTCCTACGCTATTACAACGCTTCAGGGACGGGGATACAAGTTTATGAATGGGGGAGGAAAGCAATAAACCCTAATTATTTATTACAAACTTTTGACAGTTACATAAATGTATTAATGCGAAAAATAAACAAATGCGCGAAGATAGAAATGGGAAAGATGTAAAAATCCTAAAAATTCTAAGTATTTTAAGAAAATATTTATTTGTTTCTATGTTTAGAAAATATTTGAAATGTGAAATAAAAAGTTAGACCTAATTCTAATTTTATCTACAATTTAATTATTTAAAATAAAATGAAGTGTAATTAAATTAATTAATTTTATTTATGAAAATTAAATAATTAAGTAAAACCTAAAGAAATCTAAGTATTTAGAAAATATTTTGGTATTTTATTTAGAAATTTTTTTGGTATTTTATTTAGAAAAAAATATAAGTATAAAACCTAATTCTAATTAAATAAAATCAAGGTGATTAAATTAAATTAATTTTTATTTATCAAAAACTAAATGAATTAATAAAAAATCTAAATCTAATTTTTTTAGTATTTTTATGATTTTTTTCTGATTAAATAAAAATGATTTTAGAAAAGAAAGTTAATTAAAATAAAAAAGAAAATAAAAATGGGCCTGAGTTTTAAGCAATCGGGGGTGTTGGAAAGCAACAAGAAAAGGCCAAAATCAGGGAGGCCCATGCGCTGTGCTGAATCATGTGCGGGCAATTCCTTGGAATGCACTATAGGCTTGTGTTTCGGTGCATTGGATCTGCCTGTATGATGATCTGATGGTGATGAGGTGAGGGCATATGATGGACTTCTGGAAGCTTGGCGCACTGGATCTGCAAGCAAAGTATATGAAAAATACAAATGGTTACCGCTGGGGCTCGAACCTAGGTCCCTAAGGCCAAAGTGACATGAAACCTAAGGCCAAAGTGACATGAAACGCGCGCTGCTTGCCACTGGGTGGCTGTTACATCCGGTGATAAAACATGTTGCACTAAATATAAAGTAAACTCATTTTCAAATTTGAAATTCTGCCTTCTTCTTCCTCGCACGCATAGCATAACAACAACACCATTATTGATTCTCTAAAAGCTTCATTTTTCAACCATTTTAAAAAATGTAGACACTAAACTTGCTTGAAATTTAATCACGAATCCAACCATATAACTTATGAAAGCTATAAGTTAAAGATGAACATGAATTTTGTTTGGTACCAAACTGAAAACCTAATATTTCAGACAACTTAATTCCAAAATTCACATCACACAATCATCATAAATGAAAACTAATGACATGGTTAGTTTCAGGGCAATCCTATCTACATTTTATCTTTTGAAATTGAAAGCAAATGATGCGTGTATGTGGGGTTTTGAAGTTCAAGAAAACTTACCTCTTGAAGCAAAATCTAATGTCCTCTACACGACTTCCAGAAGTAATGTGATGCTTGCTTTAGCTTCCTGGGACCTTGGTGAGTATGTTACAACCATTACTTTGCCTTGAGAGTGTCTGAATCAGTCTACTCAAGTCAAGTTGCAAAGTTGGATTTTGAAAATGGTGGATGATGATGGAGTGATTACAAAAGTTGTTCAGGTGTTTGAACAACTTCTATATGATGTATCTAAGGTGTTTGAAAGATAAAAGAGGAAAATGCATGAGTGGATTTGAAGTTGGGTGTTGGAAGCTTCAAATGTGAAACAATGGAATTTTCTAAGTGATTATGAGTTTTAGAGTGTTTGAGAGCTTGTGAAATCATGTCTTGGCTTACAAATGGACCCTATATTTATAGGCAAAAGGTTTGAGGAGCTGAAGTAACCAGGTTTTCAAGATAGCATGTTATGGTTTGGTTGCTTAGACTTGAAGTAACTTTGAAGAAACATTGTTTCGATGCATAGTACCAAAGGATCTGAAGTGGTTAGAGGCTCTAGACATGTTGCTTCTGGTTTTGACATTATGTGTGTGTAGAAGAAACAATTGAGATGCTCAAGGAGTTGACATTGAAGATGTGAAAAACACAAGACGGGGGGGGGGGGGGGGGGGGGGGGGGGTTGAATTGAAAATTTGAATCTACACGCTTAATGACACAGTATTTTTATCCTGGTTCGTTTGATCTCAAACTACTCTAGCCCACCCGTCAAGGTGATTTCGCCTCTCTCCAACGAGGTCTTAATCCACTAATCTCAACAAGATTACAAAAGCTACTTTAACAACTGTTAAAGTCTTCTTGAGTACAACCACAGTTCGGTTAATCTCAAGCGACACTTTTTCAATATAATTATACAATATGTGTGATGTTGTTTTTCTAACAAAAACTGTTTATCACAACTGTGATAAATTACACAGGATTATAGCTTAGAAAAGTAAAATGAAATTGCTTGCAGCTTTGAATATGCGTGAGTGGTTATGTAGCAAATCTACTTGATTTTGGAAGCTGACTATGTTTAAATAGGCAGTGGAATGACGTTGATCATAAAGCATATTTAATGTCATTAACACACTTTCCTTTTGGAGAAGATCCTTTCTGAAAGAAGCCGTTGGAATTGATGCTGTCTTGAATCATCAATAACGCTTCAGAATCTTATCTCCTTTCTTGCTGATGACGCTTCAGAATACTGATGACTTGGATTGGTATGTTCTTGTTCAGAATCAGAGTTTACTTTGATTAAGCGCAGGTTCTGGTCATCAATCTTTAGTGTATGTTCTGATTGCTTCAGCGTGTAGCACTTATGGCTTATCTTCTGATGCTGATATGATCAGAACTTCTGCATACATAAAACATAATTTTTAAGGTGCATATTTGTTCTTTGTATTTTATATTTTATTCTATGTATTTGTTATCATCAAAACTCTAATTAAGGGTTGTAGAATGAAACTATGTCCTAACAATCTCCCCCTTTTTAATGATGAAAAACTAGATTTTTCAATTAAAAATAAAGAATAAAAGGTTTAGAAGAAACTCCCCATGAGTTGATTGCTTCCTTTAAGTTCCTTGAGCATCAGAGTTTAGCTTTATCTTTTATTAGAGTTTGTACCTGTTCAAGCTTTTCAGAAGATAGAAGTTAAGTAATTCAGAATGTTTGAGACTTCTGTCTTAGTAAACCATTATTGAAAATATCTTACTTTCTCCCCCTTTTTGTCAGTTATCAAAAAGGCAATATAATCAGAGCCAAAATAGTTGAATTATATTAAAAACAAGAAGCAATGATAAGTTCCAGAACATAAGTGGAAGGAAACAAATTAAGCGTTACAGATACGAATTTAAAACAGAAAAGAGTCTAAGAGGGAGGAGGAAGACGTGTGAACAAAGCTTCCAGCAAGCCCTTGATCTGGGTATTAGATTCTTCTTGTTTTCCCAAGATGCTCTTGATATCTTTGTTTGTGTCCTCCTTCTTATCCAACCTTTCCTGGATAAGAGCATTTGCTCTTTTCAACTCTTCCAGAGTTTGCATGACTGAGGAAGGTGCTGGAGATTCTTCAGTAGTTGGACGCTTCTCAGAGCATTATGCAGCTTGTTCACAGTGAACCATTTATGTAATCTCAAGCCTCAACTCAACTTTAGTTTTGATGAAAGACAAACAAGCACTATGGCAAGAAGGAAAAGAAGTGGAATTAGCTTAAAGCATCATTCACTCAAAGCTTCAAGGATCATGGCAAGCAAACAAGTATATCAATTCTCATTTGAACTAAATTGATTAGAAATGCTCAAAAATGATATACACACTTGCCACAACACTTCACTTAAAGTTTAAAGCAAATTCTAAGTTTTTCACTAATGTAAATCGATTAACACATCATGTAAATCGATTTACACATGTTTTTTAAAAACTGATTGCCCCTGGTAGCAATCGAATTACATGGAGTGTAAATCGATTGATTATTGAACTGAGTTAATTTTTTTAACACTAGTAAATCGATTAACACATCATGTAAATCGATTTACACTTCAAATTTTTTGAAAACAAGAACGTTACAAACCCGTGCAATCGATTTACATCTAATGCTAATCGATTTACACGTTGTAATTTTTGAAAAATCTGAACTTGATTCAAGATATCCTTCACACCTTTTCTCCAATGGTTGCATGGTCATACATTGCATCTTCTCAAGTTTTACAAACAGAAAAGTGGTATCCATTTGGAAAGGTATCTTGATTGCTTTAAATACAAAATCTTTCAAATTTCAAAACAACTCTTCTCTCATGCAATAATTCTGAACTTTGTAAAATATTCAAACTTCATATTTCTTAACTTTTAAGAACAAAGATTTTATGCACTTTCACATATATAAGAACAGAAATCTTTGAGCATTTTCTAACCATTGTGTTACAGTTTGAATTGCTTACAAGAGAAGAAAGAAGAAACTTCATTGAAGTCACTCTATGTGATCAACATCTTTCAAGAAATCATTTTTCATAGAATTATACTAAGTGTAACTTATTTCCAGGATTGTTGGAATTAAGTATTAGAATACTTTTGTACCTTGTTGTCCATTGTTGGAAACAAGAGGTGTCTTTTGAGAGGATTGTTCTCAAGAGACTTATTGGAAATCCAAGAGGGTGTTCTTGGTATTTGTTAGTGTCTTTAGTTGATAAGACTAGGAAGAGTCTTGTAAAAGTTCTAACAAAATAGTGAAATCTCTTGCGTGTTTGCAAGGGGACTGGATGTACTTCCGGGGTGTGGAAGGAACCAGGATAAATCTCCGTGTCTCTTTACTTTCTGCACTTTACCGTTTTCCATAGCACTAAAACAAAACCAGAAAGTGTAAAATAAATCAAAAATTGACCACCACCTAATTCACCCCCCTCTTAGGCGCAATCTTAAACTTACAATTGGTATCAGAGCAGGTTATAGGTAACCTGCTCCTAGTGATCCAGAATGGCTTCCGCAAATCAACAACCCGTTTTCATAGATGGTGGTAGTAACAACAAGCCTCTTCTATTTTGTGGCGAATACTTTGATTTTTGGAAAATACGCATGAGGGCGCATCTAGAATCATAAGGAGAAGAAATCTGGGATGCCGTAGAAAATGGTCCATTCATTCCTATAACAGTTATCAACGGTGTCGACACGGCTAAACCCAAAACTGCATGGGATGATGACGACAAGAAAAAAGTCCTCTATGATAAAAAGGCCGTAAATCTACTTCAAGGTGAATTATGCATGGATGAGTTATTTCGTGTATCTGCACGTAAATCGGCGAAAGAAATATGGGACACCTTGGTACAAACACACGAAGGAACCGTTGAAGTTAAGAGATCAAGGCTGAATACTTTAAGTCAAGAATACGAGTTATTCCGAATGCAGCCCGGAGAAACCATTCTCGACCTACAAAAGAGATTCATCCACTTAATAAATCACTTAAATGCTCTTGGTAAAACCTTGACAAATGATGAACTCAACTTGAAAGTACTTAGATCATTGACTAGGGAATGGCAGCCAAAGGTAACGGAAATCTCGGAAAAGAAGAGTCTCTCCGCAATGACTTCCGCTATATTATTTGGAAAACTTCAATAATACGAAACGGAACTCAGTAGACCTGAAAAACATGAGAATCTAGAAAAGAAATCCAAAAACATTGCTTTAAAAATTGATTCAAAGGAAGTAGTAAAAGAAGACAATCTGGAAGAAGATGAAAATTTCATGCTTCTTGTTAAAAGACTTGGGAAGTTTTTTGGCAGAAATGACAAGGGCGGATCTCATGGAAATAAGAGAAAGCACTTCAAGAAAAGAGAAGCCTCCACATCAACACAAGATGTCTCATGTTATGAATGTGGAAAGCAAGGACATATCAAGCCAAACTGTCCAAATCTCCCAAAGAAAAACGGATTCAAAGGAAAGGACTCAAAACACAAGAAAGCCTACATAGCATGGGAAGATAATGATATGAGTAGTACATCGGAATCGGAAAGCGACGAATGTGCAAATTTAGCCTTAATGGCATCACATCACTCTGGCGATGAAGAAGGGGTTAGTAATGAATTTAATCTTTTTGATGATGATGTTCAAGGTGCCATTGATGAACTCTTGAAAGAATGCAAAAGTTTATACAAAAAGGTGTCAAGCCAAGAAAAAGAACTTCTAATTTGTCTAGAAAAAATTGACACCATGACTAAAGATTTTGATCTTCAAAAACAGAATTTTATAAAAGAAAAGGAAAACTTTGCATGCACTAAGTGTGAATCAAATGTCTTTCAAATTGTTCAATTGAAAAGAGTCATTGAACGATATGAAAAAGGACAAATAGGATTGGAAGGATTACTAAGCCAACAACGTTATCCAAATGATAAAAGAGGTCTTGGTTATGTGAATACTAAGAAACCAAGTAACAATCCCACTGTTTCTGTAAAGGCTAGTAATAGTTCCAATCCCAAGATAGTAGAAAAGAAACAAGTTGTTCATAATTATCAAAAGAAAAAGCCTAATGTATCTTAAAGAAAACAAATTCCTAGATACAAGAGCAAATTTGTTCCAAACTGTTTTTACTGTGGTATTATTGGACACACACCTAATGCATGCTATATTAGAAATTTCAGTATGGCTAGTGGACACTATGCATGGGTGAAAAAGGGAACTAACTATGAAGGACCCAAGGCCACTTGGGTACCTAACAAGAAATAATTTGTTTTGGTAGGTATGCTTGAAATCCACATCAAACCTTTGGTATCTTGACAGTGGATGTTCAAAGCATATGACAGGAGATGTACACCAATTTTCATATCTATTACATAAAGCCAAAGGGTATGTCACCTATGGAGACAACACCAAAGGAAAGATTCTTGGCGTTGGAATAGTTGGCACACCTCCATCCATTCAAATTGAGGATGTTCTCTATGTTGAAGGATTAAAGCACAACCTTCTTAGCATAAGTCAACTTTGCGATAGAGGGTTCAAAATCAAATTCAACAAAGAAGAATGCCTAATTATGGATGAGGCAACCAATGAGGTAAAACTCAAAGGTATAAGATCTAACAATATTTTTATGATTACTTTAGATGATTTGTCTATGAAGGTACAATGTCTCATGGTAAACAATAATGACGCTTGGTTATGGTACAAGAGGATTGCTCACATACACATGGAGCACTTGAACAAATTAGTTAAGCATGACTTAGTTATTGGTCTACCAAAGATGAAATTCATCAAAGACAAATTATGTAGTGCATGCCAAAAGGGCAAACAAACCAAATCAACTTTCAAACCAAAGAATGTGGTTTCAACAACAAGACCACTTCAATTGTTGCACATGGATCTTTTTGGTCCATCTAGAACAAGAAGCTTCAGAGGTAACATTTATGCTTTAGTTATTGTAGATGATTTTTCCCGTTTTACTTGGACTTTGTTTTTAGTGCACAAAAATGACGCATTCAAGGAATTCAAGAGATATGCAAAACAAGTTCAAAATGAGAAGTCATTAAAGATAACATCAATCCGAAGTGATCATGGTGGAGAGTTCCAAAACAGTCTGTTTGAAGAATTTTGTGAAGAAAATGGGATCTTCCATAATTTTTCAGCACCAAGAACTCCACAACAAAATGGAGTAGTTGAAAGGAAAAATAGGTCTTTGATAGAACTTGCAAGAACCATGCTAAGTGACTCAAGTTTGCCTAAATATTTTTGGGCGGATGCGGTAAGCACGACATGTTATGTAAGCAATCGCGTGATCATAAGACCTATACTAAAGAAAACTCCATATGAGATTTACAAAGGAAGAAAACCAAATATCTCTCACTTTCACATTTTCGGGTGCAAATGCTTTGTCCTTAACAACGACAAAGACAATCTCGGTAAGTTCGATGAAAAATCGGATGAAGGTATTTTTCTTGGTTACTACCTTTCTAGCAAAGCTTTTATAATTTACAATAAAAGAACTTTAACTATAGAAGAATCAATGCATGTTTCTTTTGATGAATCTAACACCTCTAAGGAGGAAGTTGTTATTTGTGATGATGATGATTCTATAAATTTACCTCATGAGAATTCATGCGAAGGTGGCAAAATTATCAACCCGGAACAAACACGTGAACTTTCACATCAAAATGGAAATGATGATGGTCTTCCTCAAGAATGGAGAACTCATCGTGATCATCCAATTGACAAAATAATTGGAGATATTAGCAAAGGGGTATCTACACGGCTAAATCTTAAGGATGCATGCTTAAATATGGCTTTTGTATCTCAAGTTGAACCTACCAAAGTGGATCAAGCACTAGAAGATGATCAATGGATCCTTGCCATGCAAGAGGAGCTAAACCAATTCGAGCGGAACGAAGTTTGGGAACTTGTTCCTAATCCAGGAAATAAACGTATCATTGGAACCAAATGGGTATTCAAAAACAAGATGGATGAAAATGGTATAATCACTCGAAACATGGCAAGACTAGTTGCTCAAGGATACAACCAAGAGGAAGGAATTGATTTTGAAGAAACTTTTTCTCCGGTAGCACGTTTGGAAGCAATAAGACTATTGCTTGCATATGCATGCTCATTGGACTTTGAACTTTTTCAAATGGATGTAAAAAGCGCATTTCTCAACGGATTTATAAATGAAGAAGTCTATGTAAAGCAACCTTCTCTCGCATCAATGCTTTTCAGAACGATGTGAACCAACGGTTTTCATACCTCTACTCACATTTCCATATTCCTCCATACGATCCAAACAATCCAGCACCTCCTCCTCCTCAATACACCGAACCACCTTTACAACAACAGTTTCCATATCAAGGACCCTTCTAATATTTTCCTGACCAATATTATTAAATTCCTGTTATTTATCATTATGTTTTTTGTTTGATAATTGCTTCAAGTGTTAGTTTTGTATTATGTATATTTGAACTTCGTACGATATTTTTAGAAATTTGCGTTTTAGTTTATGTTCATATATGTTTCAAATGTTAAAAGTATCATCTTATGTTACATCTTTCCCTTCTTTTTGATAATGTCAAAGGGGGAGAAGGATGTGATAGCACTTTATGGCTGTTTGTTTCAGTTTTCTTTTCAGGGCAAGTTTTCAAATCTTTTTCTCCATAGGGGGAGAAATCTATCTTAGGGGGAGAAAACTCCTTTTGCTCCAATTCTGAACAACTCATAAAGAAAGATGGTTTGTCATCATCAAAAAGGGGGAGAATGTAATCTCAAGCCTCAACTCAACTTTAGTTTTGATGAAAGACAAACAAGCACTTTGGAAAGAAGGAAAAGAAGTGGAATTAGCTTAAAGCATCATTCACTCAAAGCTTCAAGGATCATGGCAAGCAAACAAGTATATCAATTCTCATTTGAACTAAATTGATTAGAAATGCTCAAAAATGATATACACACTTGCCACAACACTTCACTTAAAGTTTAAAGCAAATTCTAAGTTTTTCACTAATGTAAATTGATTAACACATCATGTAAATCGATTTACACATGTTTTTTAAAAACTGATTGCCCCTGGCAGCAATCGAATTACATGGAGTGTAAATCGATTGATTACTGAACTGAGTTAATTATTTTAACACTAGTAAATCGATTAACACATCATGTAAATCGATTTACACTTCAATTTTTTTGAAAACAAGAACGTTACAAACCCGTGCAATCGATTTACATCTAATGCTAATCGATTTACACGTTGTAATTTTTGAAAAATCTGAACTTGATTCAAGATATCCTTCACACCTTTTCTCCAATGGTTGCATGGTCATACATTGCATCTTCTCAAGTTTTACAAACAGAAAAGTGGTATCCATTTGGAAAGGTATCTTGATTGCTTTAAATACAAAATCTTTCAAATTTCAAAACAACTCTTCTCTCATGCAATAATTCTGAACTTTGTAAAATATTCAAACTTCATATTTCTTAACTTTTAAGAACAAAGATTTTCTGCACTTTCACATATATAAGAACAGAAATCTTTGAGCATTTTCTAACCATTGTGTTACAGTTTGAATTGCTTACAAGAGAAGAAAGAAGAAACTTCATTGAAGTCACTCTATGTGATCAACATCTTTCAAGAAATCATTTTTCATAGAATTATACTAAGTGTAACTTATTTCCAGGATTGTTGGAATTAAGTATTAGAATACTTTTGTACCTTGTTGTCCATTGTTGGAAACAAGAGGTATCTTTTGAGAGGATTGTTCTCAAGAGACTTATTGGAAATCCAAGAGGGTGTTCTTGGTATTTGTTAGTGTCTTTAGTTGATAAGACTAGGAAGAGTCTTGTAAAAGTTCTAACAAAATAGTGAAATCTCTTGCATGTTTGCAAGGGGACTGGACGTACTTCCGGGGTGTGGAAGGAACCAGGATAAATCTCCGTGTCTCTTTACTTTCTGCACTTTACCGTTTTCCATAGCACTAAAACAAAACCAGAAAGTGTAAAATAAATCAAAAATCGACCACCACCTAATTCACCCCCCTCTTAGGCGCAATCTTAAACTTACAATTTACTCTGCTGTGATCATCTCTTCTGGAGTAGCAGTCAGGGAGAGACATTCTGATTCTGTTTGAACTTCATCTAAGGGATGATGCTCTGACCAGGGAGCATTATCCAGAGGGAGTATATCCTTCTTCAGCAGATGGATCAGAACTTTGTCTTCAAAAGCCTTTAGCTTAGCACTGAAATTTCGCTGAACCTGTTCATAACTCTATTCCTTTAGCTTTAGTGTTTCAGAACTCAGCCAGTTTCTGAATCTTGTCCATATAATCAGAAGCAGTAGGATTAGTCATCTCTAGACTAGCATACCTCAAGGAATTTATCCATTCCTGTACCCTTGTTTCAAAAATCAACAAATTTGTACCAACATCTGATGTGGTTTCAGTTGGTTTTGGTTTGGGAATGGAAGTTTTGTAAAAGATAGCAGCTAGTCTTTCCAGCGCAATTGGATTAATGACAAGTCTTACGTTGTCAGTTGGACTGCTATTGGGTGAAGGAGTGGAAGAGTCAGGTATGATGATTGGACTGGCAGGGGATTTTGGTGGTGTGGATTCCAGCGATGAAGGAGTTTATGGAATGTCGTGGATGGTGAGAGGCATGCGAATGGCAAGTGGTTCAGTGATTCCAGGTATTGGGATTGTATCAGAATCTGAATGAGGTTCTTCAGATTGGTTTGTTGAAACATGGTGATGTTCTGGTTCATGGATATTAGAGGATTGATTCTCAAAAGGTTGAGCTTCTGGTTGTTGTTGTTCAGGTTGAGGTGATGGTGAATGAGGAATATTTTGTTGTGGAGAGAGAGGTTGTGGAATATCTGATGTGGTATCAGAGTTTGGATTATCAGGGAGTTGAGGATTTGGATTTTATGGTATGGGAGCTGAAAGGTCTTGGTCAAATGAATTAATATAAGACAGAACTTTGGCAAGTTCTGGTTGAGTTTGTTCAGGGTTTGGATTATGAGAAAGGGGGTGAGTTTCATTCAGACCTAGAGTTTCTAATGGATCAAACCCTATGTCAAAGTCTTCAAATGTTTGTGGGGTTGGATGTTCTGGTTGAGTAGTTATGGTTTCAGATGTTGATAAATTAATTGATTCTAAAACAGGAACAGAGGAAGGATTACCTTTCTTTTTGGCAGCTTTTGGAGTCCTCTGAGATGGTCCTTCTGCTGCAGCTTTCCTCTTCTTGGTCTTCTTCAGAATAACTTCTGGAGCAGCCTGATGCAAGTCATGGATATTGATTTCTGGTGCAGTACCATCTGCCTTACAAGCATCCATATATCTGACTATTATTTCTGGCTTGGAGTCAATCTCAGAGAAAAGAGGAAAATCATCCAGAGGAATTCTTCTTGAAGTGATGGTTGCAAAAGAAGTAACGTTGGGTTCCTTCTTGATATTCTCAATGATTTTCATCTTCTTCAAATTTTTTGCGTTCAGAGGCCTCCCAGCAGTTGCTTCCAGTGAGCCGATTTCCCGAGCTTCAGTCAAATGCTCTATCAGTCTATTCTCTGTCAGAATATCTGATATGAGTCTTCCTAGGGGTATCCAGTCCCTTTTGGTACGTTCATCTTCTCTAGTTTCCTTTACACTAGTTCTAAGATGATTAAACAACAAGTGTGAGAGGTTTACCTTAGTCTTCTTTGAATTAAAATAGATCAGAAACTGCTGATCAATGTTGATATAATCAAGAGAGCTAGTTGGCTTCCTGTGGTTGATACACCCCAGAATTATTTTAGCCCAAATTATGTGATGATCCTTCAGATCTCTGATTTTGCTAGAGGGAAGTCCAAGAGTAAATATTTCCCTTTCAATAAAGGCTACATTGGAGGATCTTTCAACCATGTCAATACATCTGACACCTCCACCATTGTAACCAATAAGCCTTGAAATTAGGTCTTCTCTAATGACAATTTTCTTCCCCATGACATAAGAGGTAACTTGATGATTTGAAGAAGAAGCATGTATCCAAAATTCTTTGACAAGAATTGGAAATGTTGGCCCTAGAAGACGGTCAAAGTATCTGTTCCAACCTTGAGCATTGACGTCTTCATACAGACTGAAGCCATTTTCTTGCAAGCTTTCAAAGTCAATAATCAGTTCTGAAAGAACTTCCAGATTTTCAATGGGAGTGAGTAGCGTTCTGTAAGGTTCTTTGTACTGTTCCATTGAAGTAGTTTCCTGAGTTATGATGTTTTGGACGCTTGAAGAAGCCATTGTTCACACAAGATTTGAGAAATATGAAAAGGTTTTTGAAAGTAAGAACTAGAAACGATAGAAAGTATTGAGAGAGTAAAAGTGAAGGAATGTAAAGAGTAAAATTTGAGTTTAAATAGTTTTTCTTGAAAACATAAACAGTAAGAAAGAGAAATAATTAGTCATGATTATAAGCATTAATGACAGCTGAAATTAGGGGATTCAGAAAGATACTGGAACGGTTACCCATGACGTGTGTCTCAATGCACCCAATCAACGCTTTTGACCTTTCAGAAAAGTGAACGCGTGTTCAGCCTCAGAAAGTGGCTGATGAATGGATGACAACTGTTTGATTATATGAACAGCACACTTCTATCCTTGAAATGAAACGTTCAGATTTTTATGGATAGATTCTGATGCAATCTGTACTTTTAAAACTCTGAAGGCAGGTTGATCAGTAGTTCACAGAAAATAACAAAATTGATGGTTTAAGATATGTAAATAAAACAATTTATTCTGGGCATAACTTCATGCTGAGATGCTTCAGAATGAAGTTAAACCTATCTTCAGAAAGAGGTTTTGTAAAGACATCAGCCCATTGATGGTCTGTGTCAATGAATTTTAAGTTAAGAATCCCTTTCTGAATATAGTCCCTAATAAAATGATGTTTTTATTTTTATATGCTTAGCCCTAAAATGCAGAATTGGATTTTTACTTAGACAAATAGCAGAAGTATTGTCACAGAGGATAGGAATGTTATTCTCAAATATATTGAAGTCTTCAAGTTGACTTTTCATCCAGAGCATTTGCGTACTACATCCAGCAGCTACTATGTATTCAGCTTCTGCTGTTGATAGTGCTATTGTGGATTGTCTCTTGCTGGACCATGAGATCAGATTTTATCCCAGAAACTGGAAGCTTCCAGAAGTGATTTTACGTTCTACTCTGTCTCCAGCGAAGTCAACATCAAAATATCCTACTAAGCTGTAATCATTTGATTTTCTATAAAAAAAAACCCAGATTAGCAGTACCTTTCAGATACTTGAAAATTCGCTTAACTTCTGTTAAGTGAGATTCTCTAGGATCTGATTGGAATCTAGCACAAATGCAAACAATGAATAAAATGTCAGGCCTTGAAGCCGTCAGATAGAGAAGAGAACCAATCATACCTTTGTAGACCTTCTGTTCTACCTTTTTACTTACCTCTTCCTTTTCCAGAATGTACGTGGGATGCATTGGAATCTTTGAGGGCTTACATTCTGAGAGATCAAATTTCTTCATAAGTTCTCTGACATATTTGCTCTGATGAATGTAAGTTCCTTCTGGAGTTTGGTTTATCTGAATGCCCATAAAGAATTTGAGTTCCCCCATTAGGCTCATCTAAAACTCTTCCTGCATACATTTAGCAAACTCTCTTCCCAGAGAGGGTTTAGTAGATCCAAATATAATGTCATCAACATAAATATGACATACTGACATGTCATTCTTAACTATCTTACAGAATAAGGTTGTGTCCACTTTCCCTCTAGTGAATTCCTTTTCTAACAGAAAGTTACTTAGTCTTTCATACCAAGCTCTGGGAGCTTGTTTCAGACCATATAGTGACTTCTTTAGTTTGAAAACATATTCTGGATTTCTGTAATTCTCAAAACCAGGAGGTTGGTGCACATATACCTCTTCATCTATATAGCCATTTAAGAATGCGCTTTTGATATCCATCTGATACAGAGTGATGGCTTTATTAACAACAAATGATATTAAAAGTATGATAAATTCTAACCTGGCGACTGAAGCAAAGGTTTCTGTATAGTCTATCCCCTCTTGCTGACTATAACCTTGTGCTACCAGTCGTGCTTTGTTTCTGATGACTTCACCTTGTTCGTTCAGTTTGTTTCTGAACACCCATTTTGTACCAATGACGTTGAATCTTTTGGTTTGAGAACCAGATCCCATACGTCATTTCTGGTGAATTGATTTAGTTCCTCTTGCATTGCCAGAATCCAGTCATTGTACAAAAGTGCTTCATCAATTGTTGTTGGTTCAATCAAAGAGACCAGTCCCATGAGGGATTCTTTAGAGTTTCTGAATGTTGATCTTGTTCTGATTGGATCATCCTTCTTTCCCAGTATTGTATCTTCTGGGTGATCAATGCTGCTTCTGGGTAGTCTTTTCTGGAGTTGATCAACAGAAGGTGCTGGATTGCTTGCAGTGACTCTTTCTGATGTTGAGGGAGTGTCTCTGTTGAGAACTTCTGATGAATTATCTTCAGTACCTGTGAGTTCAACTTCCATTCCTGCAAGGAGTTCATTCTGCTTTGACTCTTGAGAGTCAAGCTTATCATCAAACCTAACACTGATTGACTCTTCAACAATCTGTGTTTCTGTATTGTATACTTTGTACCCTCTTAAGCGTTCAGAGTATCCTAACATAATAAACTTTTGTGCTTTAGAGTCAAACTTGTTCAAATAATTTTTTGTATTCAGAATAAAACATGTACATCCAAATGGATGAAAATAAGAAATGTTGGGCTTTCTGTTCTTCCACAATTCATATGGAGTCTTTTCCATAATAGGTCTTATGGAGATTCTATTCTGAATGTAACACGCTATGTTAATTGCCTCTGCCCAGAAGATCTTAGCAACGTTGGTCTCGTTGATCATGGTTCTGGCCATTTCTTGCAATGTTCAGTTCTTTCGTTCTACAACTCCATTTTGATGAGGAGTTCTAGGACAAGAGAAGTCATGCAAAATGCCTTTTTCATTAAAGAATAATTCAAAATTTTTATTTTCAAATTCTCCACCATGATCACTTCTGATTTTGACAATTCTAAGATCCTTTTCATTCTGAACTTGGTTGCAGAAGGTAACAAACACAAAGTCTAACTCGTCCTTGTGTCTTAAGAACTTTACCCATGTCCATCTGCTATAGTCATCTACGATTACTAACCCATACTTCTTGCCACTGACTGAAGCAGTTTTTACTGGTCCAAATAAGTCAATGTGCAGAAGTTATAATGGCTTAGAGGTGGAAGCAACATTTTTGGATTTGAAAGCAGGTTTTGCAAATTTTCCTTTCTGACATGCTTCACACAGAGCATCTGAGTTGAACTTCAAATTAGGAAGTCCTCTGACCAGATTGAGTTTGTTGATCTGAGATATTCTTCTCATACTAACATGCCCCAATCTTCTGTGCCAGACCCATTGCTCGTTGTTAACAGAAAGTAGACATTTTACATTCTGACTCTTTAGTTCATAAAGTTTTATTTTATAAATGTTGTTTTTCCTCTTTCTATTAAATAGGATAGTCCCATCTTTCTGACTAACAGCTTTGCATGAATTTTGATTGAAGATTATATCATAACCATTATCACTTAATTGACTTATGGATAACAGGTTATGCATTAATCCATCAACTAATAAAACATTACTTATAGAGGGAAGATTTCCATTACCTACTGTTCCAGAGCCAATGATTTTTCCTCTCTGATTTCCTCCAAAGCCCACGTAGCCTCCAGGCTTAAGTTCCAGGCTTTGGAACATATGCCTTCTTCCCATCATGTGTCGCGAGCAGCCAGAGTCCAGGTACCATGATTGGTGTTTTAGCCTTGCTGCTAAAGATATCTGCCATATGTATGATTTTATCCTTAGGTACCCACATTTTCTTGGGTCCTGATTTGTTAGTTTTACCAAAATTCTGATTGAATTTTGGTTTGACAGAATAATCAATACTTGTGTATTTTATGTCATGTGTGTGCCCATATATAAAATGTGAATTGAGTGGTGTGAATTTTATAACTAAGTCCATGGCATTTTTTTGTGTGGCTACCTTACCTTGATATCCTATCCCTTTTCTGCCATTTCTGCTAACTCTATAGATCATTGAAGCCATTTTGCTTCTGTCTATGTTTTTAGATAGAAACTTCTGAAAGCTATTATCATACTCTTTGATGATCTCATCAGCATTGCTGGGAGTTTCAGAGATTGTTTCCTTCTAAGAGTTTTGCAAATCATTTTCTAATTTTGAAATTTTTTTCTCTTAACTCAGAATTCTCCAATCTGAGACTCTCAGACTTTTCAGAGTCAGAAGCAAGATTCCTTTTCAGGTTCCTGAATTTGACTCTAATTTGCAGACATCTTTCCAAAATTTCATTTAGACTTTCTGCGAGTTCAGCCTTAGTAAAGTTTATGGTAAAGTCAGGGAATACCTCTTCAGTGTCTGATTCTGAGTCTGAACCAGATGCTTCACTGTCTTCTGATACGTTTGCCATGAGAGCTATGTTTGCTCTTTCATCATCTGATTCTGAGTCAGCTTCAGATGTGTCTGAATCATCCCATGTAGCCATGAGGCTTTTCTTCTCTTCCTTTAGAAACTTCTTTTTGGGCTTTTCCTTCTGAAGCTTTGGGTAATCACTTTTGTAGTGCCCTTGCTCGTTACACTCATAGCAGATGATGTCCTTGTTTGTTTGGCTTTCTGTATCCTGAAGAACCTTTAGATCTTCTGTGTCCAGAGGAAGACTCAGATTTTTTGCATCTGGAGGAGGATTCATTCCGATTCTCTGATCTTATGGGATTTCTGAACTTCCTTTGTCTCTGCTTCCACAGTTGGTTCACCCTTCTGGAGAGTAGAGACATTTCATCTTCTTCTGATGAGGATCCATCAGAGGTTTCTTCCACAGCCTGCAAAACCTTAGAGTCAGATTTTCTGTTAGATTTTAAAGCTAATGGCTTACCTTGCTTTTGAGGCTTATCTTCTTCTAGCTCTATCTCATGACTTCTGAGGGAGCTAACAAGTTCCTCCAGAGAAATTTTGTTGAGATCTTTGGCTAGCTTAAGTGTTGTGACCATTGGCCTCCATTGTTTGGGCAAGCTTCTAATGATCTTCTTAACGTGATCAGCAGTAGAATACCCTTTGTCAAGAACCTTTAGTCCAACAACTAGAATTTGAAATCTTGAAAACATAGTTTCTATTGATTCACTATCTTTCATCTTGAATGCCTCATACTTCTGAATGAGCACAAGGTACTTGGTTTCTTTGACTTGAATGTTGCCTTCATGCGTCATTCTCAGAGAGTCAAACATGTTCTTGGAAATTTCTATGTTTGATATTTTCTCATATTTTGAATATGAGATGGCGTTGAGGAGAATTGTTCTGGCCTTATGGTGGTTTCTGAATTCACGCTTTTACTGATCAGATATCATTTTCCTGTCTATCTTCTGACCACGTCCATCCACTGGATACGTGAATCCATCATTCACCATGTCCCACAGATCGACATCATGGGCCATAAAGAAACTCTCAATTCTTTCTTTCCAGTAGTCAAAGTTCTCCATCAAAGACTGGAGGTTTGCCACTGAATCTGTCCTTGTCTTCATGGTTGTCATTGCTGATGTTTTGGCTTGGTCCCACCATAGTGTTTTTCTGAAGCTTGGATCTTGTACTGACACAATTAAGTGTTTAAGCTCAGAACCAGGCGCTCTGATGCCAATTGAAGATGTGAAAAACACAAGATGGAGGGGGGGGGGGGGGTGAATTGAAAACTTGAATCTAAATGCTTAATGACACAGTATTTTTATCCTGGTTCGTTTGATCTCAAACTACTCTAGTCCACCCGTCAAGGTGATTTCGCCTCTCTCCAACGAGGTCTTAATCCACTAATCTCAACAAGATTACAAAAGCTACTTTAATAACTGTTAAAGTCTTCTTGAGTACAACCACAATCCGATTAATCTTAAGGGACACTTTTTCAATATAATTATACAATATGTGTGATGTTGTTTTTCTAACAAAAATTGTTTATCACAACTGTGATAAATTACACAGGATTATAGCTTAGAAAAGTAAAATGAAATTGCTTGCAGCTTTGAATATGCGTGAGTGGTTATGTAGCAAATCTACTTGATTTTGGAAGATGACTATGTTTAAATAGGCAGTGGAATGACGTTGATCATAAAGCATATTTAATGTCATTAACACACTTTCCTTTTGGAGAAGATCCTGTCTGAAAGAAGCCGTTGGAATTGATGTTGTCTTGAATGATCAGTAACGCTTTAGAATCTTATCTCCTTTCTTGCTGATGACGCTTCAGAATACTGATGACTTGGATTGGTATGTTCTTGTTCAGAATCAAAGTTTACTTTGATTAAGCGCAGGTTCTGGTCATCAATCTTCAGCGTATGTTCTGATTGCTTTAGCGTGTAACACTTATGGCTTATCTTCTGATGCTGATATGATCAGAACTTTTTCATACATAAAACATAATTTTTAAGGTGCATATTTTTTCTTTGTATTTTATATTTTATTATGTGTATTTGTTATCATCAAAACTCTAATTAAGGGTTGTAGAATCAAACTATGTCCTAACAGACATTGTGATCAAAGCTTGCTTTACAAGAATGAAAGTGTTATCTTTTTTCCTTAAATGGCCAAATGGATTGGATAATACTTGAATCACTTGGATAATGGCTCAAATGTTTGAGTAATCTTCTGATTATGGATTTATTTGGAGGTTAGAAGCCTGTAAAGTAAGATTATGCATCATGGCTTGAAGATTTGGTTATGAACTTGTCACAAAAAATGACCTATAAAGCAACCTTAGATACCCAACTTCATCTCTTCGAAACTTCTAGCTCAAGTATGATAAAATTGCATTCTTAGACATTTTGGAAAGCTTGAAACATTTTCTACAACTTTCATGTTGTTAGTTTTGGCTAAATCAAATGGGATCTTGGTGAAAAATGGCCATGAATTTGGGACAAAAAACTGATCAAAACTTGTAAATTTTTTTTCTAAGTGTTGGATAAAAAACATCATAACTTCATGGGCTTATATCTCTTAAATTAAGAACTTTTTGGAAATCAACCCTCATTGACAAAGTTGTAGAATTCATCAAACCCTACAACTTTCATGTTAAAAGTTTTCTTTGAATTAACTTGGATCTTAGTGAAAAATGGCTATGAAGTTAGGACTTTTGTTAAGAATAAAAACACTTAGAATTTTTCTAAGTGTTAGAAAATTTTCCAAAATTTTGACTTTTGTTGACTTTTTGATTCTTGATGATCAAGTTTGATAGTTTTTAATATCTTGATGATTCTTGACTTTTGTATTCCAATGTTGACCAAAAAGTCAAAGTTTGACTTTTGTGTGATTGTTGACTTTTATCAGTTGATTCAATTTCTTCAACTATAAATCACTTGCATCTTTGGAAATGTCTTGAGTTATTTAATTAGGTCAAAATGTTGTATTTGAGCCCTTAAGATCATGCTTCAGCCATTAGGTCATGCATTAGGTCATGCATTAGGCCAAAAGTAATGATCAGTCATCCTCAATCAAAACCCTAATTTTGGCAATTTTTGACCTTTGATGATTTGAGGGATTTTCTTAAGGAATCATGGTCAACCCTTGATCAAATGATGAACATCACCTCAAAATGTTGATGTTGACAAAAATCTTGAAGTTTGACTATATGTTGACCACAATTGACTTTTTGTCTAATACACTTAATTTTCAGTCATCTGAGCAATTGAATGAGAAAACTTGTGACGCAAGACTTTAATTTGACACAAGCATTATTGAATACCTATGATGAACCATGAAATTCATTTGAGACCTTTGCAAACCAATTTTCTTTGAGAAGAACAAAACCCTAATTGAAGACCCTTTCTTAGGAGGAGGTTTTGACCAATCAACTCTTGAGTATTTGAGAACCCTAGAAGAATGTCTTGAAGAAAATGGGAGGCCAAATTTTCAGGTACAACAACTGCCCCTATTCAATCTTCTTAAACCTGAAGAGTTAGATTGGCATGTCCGCTATTCGTGACTTGAAGGTGGAAGATGATTGAATACAGAAGTGCCCAGAAATTTGCACTCACTTGTGCACGAAGTAACATTGTTGGTTGATGTAATACTGGGAATGGGATTAAAGATGCCATTTGGGAGAAGTAATGGAGAATAGTCATAGATGGGCATATAGATGCCATCTAAAGTAACTGTTGATAGAGCTTAGACTACGTCTACACTCGACTTCAACTAGAAGAAGTATCAGAATGAATCCATGCTTGATCTATTTTGAGCCATAAGAGGTCTACCAGAAGAAGTATTAGAATAAATCTATGGTCGATTTAATCTGAGCCAGAAAATGTCTCATGGATGAAGTATCAGAATAAATCTATGTTTGATTTAATCTGAGCCAGAAGATGTTTACGTTCGTATTTAACTGGGAGAAGTATCAGAATAAATCTATGGTCGATTTAATCTAAGCCAAAAAATGTCTACTGGAAGAAGTATCAGAATAAATCTACGCTTGATTTAATCTGAGCCAGAAGATGTTTACGTTTGTCTTTAACTGGGAGAAGTATCAGAATAAATGTTTTGTCGATTTAATCTGAGCCATAAAAATGTCTACTGGGAGAAGTATCAGAATAAATCTACACTTGATTTAATCTAAGCCGAAATATGTATGCGTTCGTCTTTAGCTGGAAGAAGTGTCAGAATAAATCTTTGGTCAATTTAATCTGAGCCATAAAAAGTCTACTGGAAGAAGTATCAGAATAAATCTATGGTCAATTTAATCTGAGCCAGAAGATGTATACGCCTGTCTTTAACTAGAAGAAGTATCAAAATAAATCTTTGGTCGATTTAATTTGAGCCAAAAGAGGTATTTTTGTCTTTAACTGAAAGAAGTATAAAAATAAATCTATAGTAGATTTAATCTGAGCTGGAAGATGTCTATGCTTCTATTAAACTGAAAGAAGTATCGGAATAAATCTTTGGTTGATTTAATCTAAGCCAGAAGAGGTCTTTTTGTCTTTAACTGGAAGAAGTATCAAAATAAATCTATGGTCAATTTAATCTGAGCCAGAAAAGTCTACTGGAAGAAGTATCAGAATAAATCTATGTCAATTTAATCTGAGCCAGAGGTTTTTTTTAGAATGATCCTCTGAGGAAATTGCTGAAATAACCCTTTATCAGATGTAGCCTTGGAGAAGACTGTCGGGTTATATAAGTAGTTGATGACGTTTGTCTGTTGATTGATCTTTCATGAAAAGGTAAAGAGTTAGTTTCATGTGATGTCATGATGTATGAAATGTATTGCGTAATAATGTTCTCAAAATAAATGAGACGGTGCTATATGCGTTTCATATGCATATGTTATGATATTGATGAATGATGTATGAATATGAATAACTCCGTATGACGTCTTGCCACGAAAAATGAATCCCTGACTGGCTTTGGAGATGAATAACATATGTAATCTTCAAATTTGTCTAGAATGCTTCTGCTGGGGATTCCTGCTTGCTGTTTGAGGAAACTCCACTGAGGAATGTTGACTTCTGTTTGGGGAAAAGAGTTTAGGAACATTAGTTGTTCATCGCTCTACTGGAGAGTTTAATTCTTACATACCCTGACTGGGGATAAAAGAGATGGATAACCTTCTAACTCGTCGTGGGAATTTAATTCTTATATACCCTGACTAGAGATAAAAGATATGGATAACCTTCTGACTCTTCTAGGGAGTCTAATTCTTATATACCCTAACTGGGGATAAAAGAGATGGATAACCTTCCGACTCATCTGGGGAGGATAAAGTTAGTTGATATCTGATTCGATTCCAAGTTTCGTAGCAAATATCTGGGGATAGTGGCGGTTTACCTAGGAAGATGAATTTTGCTCGTGATTTGTAGCCACCTGAGGAATATACTTAAGCTGGGGAGACTGTAATCTGTTGGGGAAATAAACCCTGTTGGGGAGAAATACTCTACTGAGGAAACAAGCTTTTGCTAGAGAGGAGAAATCTGTAGGGAGATTTACAGTTTTGGAGGAATAAACTCAGCTGGGGAAGAGAACTTCCATGAACTGTACTGATTAGGACTCCGTAGGTAGGTGATATTACCGGGAAAAAGATTTGTTGGGGAAATTGCGGGGAATGTATTTTCATTAAAGATGAATTTGTGAAGATTACTCTGTGGGGATAATCTCATGAAAGTGACTTTGTGGGGATTTGTAGACGGCTTGAACGTCATCCCAACTCCTAGAGTCTTAAGTAAATGCTTATTCCTGTTATTATGTATATATTTGTTAATAGTTAATCGTGTTCATATGCATATGTTCATTCAATTTATTGGACGTTTTTGCAAACAAAACAGAAAAATTAAAAACAGAAAGTTTTGAATTTTAGGGTGTACTTGTATTAATAATTTGCCTAAACAGGCGATTTTGTACAAAGAGACATAAATCCCAGTAAGAGGAGATTGTCGTGAAATGAAAAGAGTATAAAGTAAAAACAAAACATATATCTATGTGGAAATGATCTCGTTGGGTTCCAACTCCGCTATTTCCCCTATGTCTTCGAACATCTCATCCCTTGATGTCGGAAGAAGTTGATTGAACTGATCTGTATCATTTGAACTTTTGACTTTGGTAATAAAGCATGCAGAAGTGTTCCAACGGGACATAGTCGTACACTTTTAATCCCTAACTTTTTCCTGGACCGCCCTTTCGGGTTTTCAGTCCACCGGGATACCCTTTCTTGCCTAAGCCGTATTTTCAGGTTTTCGACTTCTCGGGTGTACAATCTTTTATATATATATATATATATATATATATATATATATATATATATATATATATATATATATATATATATATATATATCCCTAACTTTTTTCCGAAACCTTTTGGTTCACCGGGATGCCCTTTTTTTTCCTAGGCCAGTCAACCTAGCGTGTCGTTTTCATGCGCAATATCTTTTGACTATGTCCACATACATAGGGTGTTGAAAATCTTCACTGTCCATGATTGTTAGTATCATAGAACCACCCAAAAATACTTTCTTGACAACAAATGGCCCTTCGTAGGTGGGAGTCCATTTTCCCCTAGGATCACCTTGCGGTAGAATAATGCGCTTTATTACCAAGTCACCAGCCTGATATACTCGATGTTTGATTTTCTTGTTGAATACCTTGATCATACATTTCTGATACATCTGATCGTGATAAACATTCACAAGCCTCTTTTTGCCAATCAGATTGAACTGATCCAACCTGGTTTGAATCCATTCATCTTCGTCTAAGTCTGCATCTTTCATAATCCTCAGAGAAGGAACCTAAACTTCGACAGGTAGGACAATTTCCATACCATAGACTAGAGATAAAGGGGTTTCCCCGGTAGATGTTCGCACTAAAGTGCGATAGCCATGAAGAGAAAACGGTAACATCTCATGCCAGTCTTTGTAAGTTACAACCATCTTCTGTATGATCTTCTTAATATTTTTTTGGCGGCTTCCACTGCGCAATTCATATTCGGTTGATACGGAAAAGAGTTGTGGTGCTTGATCTTGAATTACGTCCAGAGTTCAGTGATCATAGTGTTGTTGAGAATTGTACCATTATCTGTAATGATTCTCTCGAGGATACCATACCGACAGACAAGGTCATGCTTGATGAACCAGGCCACCACATTCTTGGTAACGGAGGAAAATGAGGCTGCTTCAACCCATTTTGTAAAGTAGTCAATAACAATGAGAATGAAACAATGTCCATTAGAAGCAGTCAGCTTGATTTCTCCGATTATATCGATGCCCCACTGTGATGCGGTGGGATAACTGACTTGAGGTTTGCGTTTGTGTTTGCAAATGTTGCGGTTAGCAAGAGTCGCCACCGACTTTTCTTTTATCCAAAAGGAAAGGTAAAAAAGCACAGGAAAGACCTTTGAGATGTTTTCTTGAGTTCGGGGGGTAGATTATGAAAAGGGAAGGTGCTAGCACCCTTTTCATCCATGGTTTTCCATGGGCTCTTAGTTACTTATTTAGATCACTTGCTTTGCTTTTGAAATTGTTTGAAATGGTGCTTTTTGTGTTTTTGAAAGTATTTTGAAAAGAGGCCTTTGTTTAGGCAATCTTTGTAATGATTCTCGTTCGTAAGAATGTATACAAAGATGTTTGTCTTTTGAAAAAATGTTCCAATGTTTTGTAAGATGTTAGGAAATGTTTTAAAAATGTGTGTGTTTGTTTTTGAAAATAGCAAGGATTGTTTTGAAATTATCAAGTAACTCGAAGCTATCTACCTACTCAAAAGTCTTTTTTGTGCATTTTTATTCTTTTGACATTGTTGATTTACCATTGATTTGGTATACAACCCTATCTTTGGATGTTAAACGGGACGAGCGTGGGTTATCGTATGACCATGATAGCAATGTTGCCAAGTATCTTTAGCATTTTGAGGGACCAAGATCATTTGTTTAGGCAACCTTTTGATAGCGTCATCGAGGGACTATGATCTTATTTTGTTTTGTTTTTCCAAGATACTTCGCGTGCGTAACATGGCCATTTTGTTTTAGGCAACCAAGTTGGTGAAACCCTAAGGGTGCTTGTGTGCAATGTGTGTCATTTTTCATGCATTTGTCTTGTATTGTATTGTATTAGGTCTTTCTATTTGTTTGTTTTTGGTCTTATCATGCAAAACCTTAATTTACTACACAAATATATAAAGCGATAAATTACGTAAATGTAAACTAAGCTATTACAACAATTATTATGGGAGGGGGGATACAAGTTTTTTGAATGGGGATATTGCACAAAATAAACCCTAAAATACTATTACAACCCAATTGAATTATGTGCGAAATAAATAAATATACAAATATTTAAATATGCAATAAAAATGTATTTATGCAAAAAATGTTTTATGTTTGATTTTTTGTATAAGAAAATTGATATTAATTAACCCTAGAAAAAGGGAAAAAATAATAGTATTGTTTTTGAAAGGGTGAAACCCTAGTTTTTGATTTAAAAGAAACTAATGTTTTGTATTATTATTTGTCTATTTTTGTACAAGAAAATAATATATAAATATTAAAAAATAAAATATGTATGAAAATAATATTTTACGTGTATAAATAATAAAAATAAAAATGTATGATATTTTAAAATGTATTTACAATTTATATAAGAAAATAAAATATATTACCCTAATAAACTATTTTTTCATGCAAAAAATAATAGAAAAAATAAAATAAAATGCAAAAAATAAAGAAATTATTTTTTATGATTTTTTATGACTCAGAAAAATAAATAAAAGCAATAAATATAAAAATGAAAAGAAAATATGAAAAATATAGAAAATAAAGCCAGGGGGTGCAAATATCAAGTCAGGGGGTGTAAAAATCAAAAACAACAAGCCCAAGGCGCGCCAAGGCCTAGACAGGTCATCCCTGTCCTCCAGCTTCCTCCCTGCGCGCGTTTCTGCTTCAAATCTGTAACTCTCTATTGCTTGCATAAAAACAAAAACCCATAACATAAAACATGTAGCTTGTAATCTCACGATTCCAATGATATAAAATTTGTAACCTAACTCTCAAAGATCAGAGAGAATTTTATAACCCCTAATTTCTGACCTAATTTTTTCAGCATGTTCAACATTCAAATTCTCTTGGCTCAGTTAATATAAATGGAAAGTATGCATATGTATAGCTTCACCATGTTAGAGACTACATTTTTGCTTCACAAATCGTGGCTTGAGGATGCCTAAATAGAGAGATAGAGTTTTGAAAAATACCTCATTCAGATGGATTTGGATATGGCAATGTGGGGACTTTGAGTGAGGCCTGAGGATCGTGTGAGCTTCCTCTGAGTTTGAATTTAATTATGGAGTGTAGAATGAGTTTAGGACCTGTAATGCAAGGTACAAGCATCATGGATCTTATTTGCAACTTGATGCATTGTGAAAATGGCTTGAACAAAAGTGACAAAATGCCAATTTCTCTTCTTCGATTCTCCCTAACCACAAATGATCTTGGAGATTTCTTGGACATTTTAGAAAGCTTGCAATGTGATCTAAAATCCATCTTTGAAATGCACTTTGAGATACCTCTTGGAACTAGGTAAAAATGTCCATGAAGTTGAGTCAAAAACCTGCCTAAATTAGGGCAAATTTTCACTAAGTCATTTAGTTCATGGACCTCTATTCACAAATTCATAAATTGAGATCCAAGAATCTTTTGGGAAAAGTTTGTGAAGAAAAGTTATAGATTTAATGGGGGACTATAACTTTCATGTTGGAATTTTTCTTTGAATCAAATTGCATCATGGTGAAAAAGTGGTGAAAAGTTGGGAAAAAATAAGAACATTTCCATAGAAAAATTCTAAGTTATGAAAATTTTCAAATTCAAAACCCTAATTTTCAAAATTGGTTTTCATGGTCAACAAGTTTCATGTTTTGACATATCTTGATGAATTATGACCCTTGGCACTTGATTTTGACCAAAAAGTCAAAGTTTGACTTTTCAATGCATAGTTGACTTTTGATCAGTTGACTGGAAAATTCATCTGTCAATCCAATGAACTTGAGATCCTTTGAACTATGTAATTAGGTCAAGATGATGCGATTGAGTCCTTGAAATCATGTTTGAACCCAATTGGCCATTGGCTAGGTTAAAAATCAGAAATTTCATTTTCTCAGTCAAAACCCTAATTTTGACCATTTTGCCCTTTTGATGATCTGATCAAATTTCTTGAGGAGTTGTGATCCAAACTTGATAAAATGGGTCATATGAGTCTAAAATGTTATTGTGGATCAAAAATTATGAAGTTTGACTGTAAATTGGCCATGGTTGACTTTTTCCCCAATACAACTGATTTTTAGGTCAACTATCCAATTGACTGAGCAAAAATGTGATTCAAAGCTTGAAACTTAACATGAGCAATCTTAGGGGTCCAAGATGGTGTATTAAAGTCACATGAAGCATTGATGGTCCAAAAATCCTTGTGCAAACTCAAACCCTAATTTTGGGGTATCAGTGCAAGATGAGATGTCTTGAGCTGACCAACCCTAATCTTGTCTTGAGTCCAAGAAGTCTTGTGAGAAAAGTCTTGACAAATGAGAGGGCAAATTTTGGGGTACAACACCCACATTGCAAATGGACAAGGAGAAGTCATGATGTTCAAAGGTACCGGAGGCACATGAACCTTATCAACATAGATCTGACACTTATGATAAGTTCTCGAGTGGTGGTGGCAATCAGTTTCCATGGTCGACCAATAGTAACTTGCTCTCAAGATTTTCTTAGCCATAGTATGTCCACTGGAATAAGTACCAAAGCCTTCGTGCATATCTTCCATAACTTTCTCTGCTTCCTTCTTATCCACACAACAAAGCAGAGTTGAATCATGATTACGCTTGTATAAAATTCCATCGCTCAGGAAGAACTTAGCCGAGAACCTCCGTAGGAATTTATTGTCATTGATCGATGCCCCTTTAGGGTATACTTGAGCTTCAAGGTACCTTTTCACTTCATGAAACCAAGGTTTTTCTTCTACTCCATCAGTATCGATTTCGTAGCAGTGTGCCGGTTCGTCGAATCTTTCAATGGTAATTATAGGAGCCTCATTGTCCCACTTGACTTTGAACATAGATGACATGGTAGCTAATGTGTCTGCCAACTGATTCTATTCTCTTGGGATATGCTCAAAAGTAATCTCTTCGAAGTACGGAATCAGGGTTAGCACATGTTCTCGGGTAAGGGGTAAGATTCAGATGCTTTGTATCCCAATCTCCCTTGACCTGACTGATTACCATGGCTGAATCCCCATATACACTCAGGAATTTGATTCTTAGGTTAATAGCAGCCATAATACCAATGATGCATGCTTCGTACTCAGCCAAATTGTTGGTGTAGTCAAAGCAAAGTCTAGAAGTGAAAGGCGTATGACAACCTTGAGGAGATATAATTACAGCACCAATTCCATTGCCAAGTGCGTTAGAAGCTCCATCGAAAACCATAGTCCATCGGGATCTTAGCTCAGGTCCTTCATACGGTCCAGGTTCTTCACAATCTATAATTAGCATGATGTTCTCATATGGGAATTCGAAGTTCATAGATTGGTATTCGTCTACAGCTTGATGCACCAAATTATCTACCAATACACTTCCTTTGATTGCCTTTTGAGTGGTGTACTGAATGCCATATTCTGTTAAGATCATTTTCCATCAGGCTATTCTTCCGGAGAGAGTTGGCTTTTTAAATATGTACTTGATGGGATCCATTTTAGAGATCAATAAAGTAGTATGGGTCAACATATACTGTCTTAGTCGGCGAGCAGCCTATGCCAAAGCGCAACAAGTTTTCTCGAGCAATGAATATCTTTTTTCACAATCGGTAAATTTTTTGCTAAGGTAGTATATTGCATGATCTTTTCGACTAGACTCGTCATGCTTCCACAATACACACCCCATTGAATTCATAACCTCGACTTTGATCTTCTCTGACATCTCAGGGCGCATGCGCTGAAATTTTTGTTTAATCGGAGAACAACCCACTTTCATCTGCAAACGGTGAACCACAATATTAGTATCGAGCCCTGGCATGTCTTCGTATGACCAAGCAAATACCTCAACATAGTCATGCAACATTTGAGTTAATTTGTTCTTGACACTTTCCTCTAAGTTGGCGCCTATCTTGACCTCTTTTCTGTCTATCTTAGAACCCAAGTTTACAACTTCGACTGGCTCTTCATGTGGTCGGATAGCCTTTTCTTCTTATATTAAGAGTCTGGCAAGTTCTCCAGGTATTTCACAATCTTATTCACCTTCGTCCTCAGCTTGGTAGATTGGATTTTCAAAGTCATAAGTGGCAATAGCAGAACCGTTATCAACGAGATCCAGAGTGGATGGGAATCTGCAATGTAGTGTGTGGTTGTGTGTAAGAACACATAACTATTTGAAAATGCAGTAAAGTAAAAGAAAGACAAATAGTACGAAATTTGAATACAAAACGTCCAATATTTTCATTAAATGAAAATATGACATATGAAATGACAACCCTTAACAAATGAACCATTGTGCCCCGGGCAAGACACAAGGTTTAAAGTCATTATTTTAAAAGGAATTACATAACCAACCTTCTTAAAGCGATAAAACAAGAAATAGTTATTACTCCTGACTAAAGCAGACAGAGATAATGTCTTCTGCTTTCCAATTGTCGAGTCCGTTGCCAATGGTAGGAAAAATCCAGCTATCGAGATCACAATCACTGTCAGCATCTTTTATTGCGTTGACTCCATTGTTGCTGACACAGAATAGAGGTCTTTCAGCTCGAGCACGAAGAACGGCCCTTTGACCTTCTGCAGTAAAGCCCATACCAAACTTATCAGATTTGTAGGGGATATTAGGAAGCTGACCCCAAATTGTGTAACCACCCTCTTCTATAGTAGCTTTGGCATCTTTTAAGGAAGTCATATTGTGCGGAACCCTGGTAGTCTTCGGAATGGAAGAAACTTCTTTAATAGCAGCAGGGGAAATTCCTTTGAAAGCTTGGCAGGGAGTCTCGATAAATTCTCCATCTATTTCCACGCATCAGAACGAATTCAGATGGATCACCATATACTCCTCTTCTCCGCAGATAGTAACAATCTTCCCTTTCAAATGATACTTTAGTTTCTGGTGCAAGGTGGAGGTAACATCGCCTGCCCCATGGATCCAGGGGCGTCCTAACAGACAAGAATAAGCTGGTTGGATGTCCATTATATAAAAGGTGGATTCAAATATTTGTGAAGCTACTTTGATCGGGAGGTCCACTTCTCCATGTACCATTCTTTTTTATCCGTTAAAGGCTCGAACTATGATGTCGCTAGGTTTCAGTACAACCCCTTTACAATCCAGTATGTCGAGAGCACCCTTTGGCAGAACATTTTGAGAAGAGCCAATATCAACCAACACATGAGCCAATATAGTGCCTCTGCATTCAATGGAGACATATAGGGTCGTATTATGATTTCTCCCCTCCGGAGTCAGGTCAGCATCGGAGAAACCTAATCCATTTTCAGTCGTTAATCTAGAAACATAGCTTCCAAATTGATCGGAAGAAATCTCTCGTGGTACATGAGCAGTCTTAAAAATTTTCATTAAAGCTTGCGCACGGGCTTCAAAATATAGTAGTAAAGATAACATGGAGATTTTGGACAGGGTCTTCCCCAGCTGTTCAAAATTTTTGTAATCGCTTCTACGAATGATCTTCAAAACCTCTTCCATATCTTGTCCAGAGGTATCCTTGATTGTAGCTTCTTTTGGTGCCTCCGTCCGGGAAAGCTCTATCATTGGCTCTTTACCTCGAGCTTTGACAGTTGTCTTGATTACGTAACTTGAACAAGTGGAGAGAGTTTTAGATAGAAAATCCTTGCACTTCTAGTAATTTTGTTGGTCCCTGCAATATTGTCAATGTTGGGATCAACCTCTTCATCAGACAACTCTTTTTTAACACCATGGTAATAGACGCCAGACCCATAATTCCATGGAATATCCTTCTCCGAGGAATATGGGATGGGCCCATGTTTTTTAATGATTAAGGGGGCATCTTTTGGATTGGCAGTAATCCTTATAGGACCCTTGGAAGTGATCTTGAAAGGAGGAGCAGATATGACAGACAAATCTCGGCACAAATTTTCAGCATACGAAACTTTTTCAATCAAAATTACATGTTCATCCATCAGGCGTTGAATGCCTTCCTTCAGTAACCCGCAACCATTGGGTTAGACTGCACAACAATAACATTCTTTAACACAACCCATAAATAAATTGGCTTGTAGAAAATTATTCTTGACGATTAAGAGAGGAGTAACAACATCATTTACAGAGGCAACATACAAAACATCTTCAATAGCGCTTATGCCTTTGTCATACTTCGGCATAGGAGCACTAATCACGTTCAGAGTCTCAGGAGGGTTGAACTCAATTTGCTTGTTATCAATCATGTCTTGAACTTTGTTTTTCAGGGTCCAAAATTGTTGGTGTCATGCCCATGACTGTTTGAATGATAGGCACATATTGCATTTGGATTGTACTTCAGAGATGATGTGTTTGGATTAGGAGGAGGATCCCGAAGTGTTATGAGATCAACCTTTACCAAATGTTTCAATCCTTGAGCCAATGACATATTAGTACTAGTAAACTGCCTCCTTGGAGAATCTGACCTATGTTGGTTGCCTTGTTGTTGTTGTTGTTGAACATGCGCTAAATGTGAGATCAACACCGCTCACACAGACTGATGACAGTCACTTTTACTACGACTTTTCTGGCCATAGACAATTTTATTTTCTTTCTTACCAATGAACGACTTCTTCACAACATTAGAAGTTGTAGCCATTGGAATCTTCCCGCTCTTGATACCACTTTTAACTCGTTCTCTAGTCAGAATCAACTCAGTAAACCCTAATGAAGAACTCCCAATTAGTAAATTAAAGAATGGGCCCGTCAGATTTCCCATGAACATATCCACTAATTCTCGGTCAGTCAAAGGCGGTTGCAATCTTCCAGCTAGGTCCCTCCATTTTTGTGCATACTCCTTGAACCCTTCATTTGAGCCCATCGACATGTTTTTCAACTGCACACGAGTCGGCACCAGGTCAGCATTATATTGATAATTCTTGTACAAAGCAGCAACTAAGTCTTCCCATGTGTGAATAATAGTTCCCTCCAGCTTATAGAACCATTCCAGTTAAGTTCCAGCCAAACTTTCTTGAAAGAAATGGACCCATAATTTCCTATCGGTAGTATGAGGTTGGATTTTTCGAACATACGGCCTCATATGAAGTTTGGGACAAGAGACCCCATCATATTTAGCAAAGATAGGGACCTTGAATTTGTGAGGGATGATTACCCCCAGGATCAGAACTAACTCTCCGAAATCCAATCCTGGCACTTTCTGGATTTCCACAGCTTTGAGTCGGTCTTCCAACTACTTATATTTGTCATCTGCAGGAGGGTACTGTTCGTCGGAGTAGTCTTCATCTTCGGAACCCTGATTGTTTCTATCTTCACCTCTGAAACTTCTACCATCCTCCTCTTGGTTGTCGTCTTCCTCAGAGGAAACATCTTGAACCGGTTAAGCAAGACCTTTGTATCTTCTTCCTATGTTGAGGATAACAACCCGCTTCTTAGTCTTCTTTTTCATGGTGAGGAACGCCATCATCTCTTGTTACCTTTTGGCCAGATTCAGAGGAGTCTCTTGAAATTGTGCATGCTGAGTTTGGAGATCCTTGACAGTTAGCTCGAGATCCATCTTATACTGAAATAAACAGTAAATAGATGAGGAAACCTATATTGGAAAACCTGCTTATAAAATGATGCATGATATGTAAATGCAATGTTTTCAAGGACCGTAAGAGACTTAAATTTGCTAGCCAAAAGGAAACAAAAACAATGATTTTTGATTAATAAGTTCAAAATTACAATTTCCTTTTAGGTTTAAAATGAAAAGCAAAAAAGGGTCTCAAGGAGACAACAATATAAACTCCTAAAACCCAAGACTCAAGTCTCCCATAGACGCTTCCTCTTTGTGTCGATGTATGCATTAAGGCTTTGCACCTCGTGAAGTTGCTTTATGAGCTCCAACAATTTCTTTTCACTTGCGTATAATTGAGCTTCAAAGGTGTCACGTTCTTCCTTGAGTTGAATCTATAACTTCTGCAATTCTTCGAGGTTAGTAGGCATGTCCGGATGGATGATGATACGAGAAACGTCTCCTTCGACCACAAGCTATAAAACACTGGTAAAATAATTGGATATGGAATCATGAGGTTTTGAGCGCGAGCTCGTACCCATTTGAGATAGGGCTCCAAAGGGATAAAATTATTTTGTCCTAAAGTCTTGCTATCAACCTTGTTTACCATGCCCCAAGCATGTATAAACCTTTGACGATAACCTTGAGGATCATTTTTGTAGTCAAACACAATACCCTAGATAAGTGCATGATGAGGACCATCTCTTTGAGCATAACCAAATTGTCGTAGAGCAAGAGAAGGGTTGTAGGTAATACCCCCCCTAATGCTAAGGAGTGGAACATTAGGGAATTCCCTACAGTGGTCAATGATAGTAACATCTTCTAGAGATCGGGAACACCAATAGATATCTGAATGAGAAAGCGACATCATCCTTTGAGACCACCTCAAACCTTGTTCATTCTTTATTACTGATCGGGGAAGGTGCAAAATAAACCACCTTGATAGTAGAGGTATGCAACACATAAGAGTCCATCGCTTCCTCATAGTATGAGTGTGAAGAGAATGCAAAATGTCTCTGAGCAAAGTAGGCACAGGGTTACGAGAAAGAAATATCTTGATGGCATTCACATCTATGAGTTGGTCTGGATTAGGGAATATCACCAAATCATAGATTAGAAAAGCCAATATTTCTTCGAAATCTTGAAAACTCATAGCATCCAAAAACAGTTGAGCCTTCTCTAACAAAAATTTAGCTAGAAAACCCTTGACTCCACTCCTTGTTTCCCAATTTAATACAATATCAGACCACTTTAGATGTAAGGCTGCTGCAATTTTTTCAAGTTATGGATCTTTCTCTAAATCAATGAAAGGTATTTGATTGAGAATAGGTATAGGGTCAACTGATAATTAGGAAAGGTGAAGCAGTGATGTACAGGGTCAAAGAACTGGAATAGAACACTGATCATGTCTTCTTTAAAACCCAGGGTAACCAAACTGAGTTTTCGACCATGCCTTTTGGTGAATGGAGAACTTTTGAGAACCCTTGAGACTAACTCCTTAAGTTGAGAAGGTATCCTCACAAAACTGATCCGGATAGTGTTTCTGTGAGCAAAAGCCATAACCCATAAAACATAACAAAGATAAATCCCTAGTTCCTTGAAATGGTTAGTGAACATGATGTGTGTAATGATGTCATGATGTTATGGTGTCATGTTCGAACAATTAATCATACACAAACAAAACACACAAGGTCTTAGGTATAAGCTTTCATGGAGTTCATAGGTAAGTACTGTAGCGGTAGACATATTGATACTAAGCCATTGGATTGACTTGACTCGCACAGATCAAATAAAAATCGCCACTGCGCTTTATTGTTTCCAAAAGAATGGGAAAAAAGTGAATAACCTAAAAAAACAGAGAGAATCTAAGTTCGGGGGTTGGTTATGCAAAGGGAAGGTATTAGCACCCTAAACATCTACGGTACTCCACATGAACCTCTTTTTACAATGGAACATCCTCGAGAATCCCTGCAGCAAACCAGACAAGATCCATAGTGGTGCTCTACCTGACCAGTCATGTGGTAGAAAGTAGCGTGCAATTGCACGAGATCATCATTCATATGGTCCACATCAAAGATCCGAAACTTTCTGGGACATACAAATACCATGTTCACTTCTTCCTTATATTCTGACCTAGGCCTAATTATATGGATGAGGCCCTCATTCATCATCTCTTACAAATCAGCCTTTATCTTATCGCAACCTTGTATATCAGTACTACAGATACCACAACCAGCGTGGTCATGAGTATAATAAAAAAACTCGCAAAGGTCTGCATGAATCTTTACCAAGTCTCCTATGACCAAGTTGATATCATAAATTCAGAAGTACCTTGGACAACCAGCAACCATGTTGACAGTATTCGCTCCTCCATGCTTTGGTAGAGGATTATCTTTGACATTAGGGATGATATCCTTAAAGGACAAAAGGCCAAACCTCACCATTTTCTGTACCTCCGATTTCAGGGGATAATAGTTTTCAAAATTATGCCCTGGGTCACCCTGATGGAAAGCCCACATCTGATATGCCTTATAGTACCAAGGCAAAGGTGAGGGTATAGCAGCGGGTGGTCTAGTCTGGACCAACTTTTTTTGGATCAATGCTGGGAGTAACTCTACATAACTCATGGGGATATAGTCAAAAGCCTAACTTATTTGATTCCTCCCTTGATTTCCTTGAGGGGTTGGTCTTTGATAAGGGACTGTAGTCGGAGCTGTATTAACAACTAGAGTTATCGATACAACCTGTTGTTGGCAATGATGATTTCTCCTAGGAGGATTAACCCTTCTCTCTTGAATAACAGAATTTGCCTCTCCTTCTTTCTTTTTGGAAAATCCATATGATGGTTTCTTCACACAACCAAAATTTTCACTTCTGGTCAGACGACCTTCTCTTACAGCTTCTCCAAAGGGACGCCCATTCCCACTATCTCGGTAAAATCACTGGGTGCACTCGCCACCACTCTTTCATAATAGAATGAGCCTAGGGTCTTCAGAAAATATTTGTCATCTCTTTTTCTTCCATTGGAGGAATTACCTGGGCGACTACTTCACGCCATCTCTGTGCATATTCCTTAAATGACTCTTTGTCCTTCTGGACCATTGTCCTGAGTTGATCACAGTCAGGTGCCATGTCCACATTGTATTTGTATTGTCTGATAAATGCTTCACCCAAGTCATTAAAAGAATGAATATTGGCACTGTCCAGGCTCATGTACCATTTTAACACTACACCAGTCAAACTGTCTTACAAGAAATGAATCAACAAGCGTTGATCATCGGTATGAGTAGACATTCTCCTCACATACATCACTAAGTGAGAACGAGGGAAAGTGTTGACCTTGTACATTTAAAACTCCGGTACTTTGAACTTTGCAGGTATTTTCACATTTGGAACCAAACACATATCATTCACATTCTGCCCAAACAATTCTTTTCCTCTTAGGGCCTTTATCTCTTTCTGCATATTATCAAACTGATCCTGAAAATCGTCCATCCGATCATAGAAACCCAAGATTTCACTTGGTTCAGGAATGGGGCAATACACTTTATCATTAGAAAATGGTACAACATTCACCGAGGGAGGTGCAACATAGTGAATCTCATTTCTAGCAGCAGGGGTAATATGCAGCACAGGAGGTGCAGGAGCAGTAGTAGCCTCAGAAAGTGGAGCAAATTGAGCATCCTGATTAAAAACTTCTGACATAAAGTTCTCTGGAATTCCCCAGGGATAACCTTGAGGCAAATGATTCTGAACAACAACAGCTGGAGTAGCAGAAATAGGAACAGTCAGAGCTTCAGTAGTAACTATTATCTGTTGAGGATGAGCAAGTGGTGGCTGATTTTGAGTAACCACCAAAGATTCCATTAGAGCAGTCAGATTTTCCATACCGGCCTTCAGAGTAGAAACTTCTTCACGTAGCTCGTGATTCTCTTGTTCTAGATTATCCATACTCCTTCTGAAATTGGCCCGAGTATTGCATTGATGAGATATCTTGCTATATGAAGTAAAGAATCTCAGTAAGACACCTGGATATGCACAAAAAATGCAAGAAGTATGTGCAATGTGATGCATGATATGCAATGCATATGATTTATTTTATTATTAATATTTCAAGGAACTCAAAGATTTATAGACAATTTTGCAAATATCAAAGTACTAACACATTTGAAATACTCAAAATCTCATTATAATAACTTCAAAACGAATTACAACTTTTCAGTATAAGTTTCAATAATCCCATGTACAAGGTGAAGATAAATCCTAAAAACCCTATAAAAGCAAAGCTGATGGAGATCACTCTTCACGCTGACGCTTTCTTGTGAGTCTTGCAATCTGAGTCTTCAACCTCTGGTTATCTTCCGCATATCAGTTGGAAACCTCTTTCCAATCATCAGAGTTGGGAGGTGAGCAACTAAGGCCCAATTGTGGCTTAGAGGAAAATAAATCCTCTTGCCTTTTTGTCGCCTCTACAACATGACTCTCAAGAATCTCGATCAGATCATCTTTCTCGTTCAGGTATGCTCGGTAAGACACCTCTATAGTATGACAATTATTCTTCCAAGCTTCCTTTTCTTGCTGCATCCTGACTAAGGAAAGCTGGAGCTCTTCCACATCATCCAATAGGGGAGGAGTGGTCTTCACAAACATATCAGGCATAGGTGCTTCACGGGAATATGGCATCTTCAACTGGACGGCTCTTGCTTGTACCCATTGAAGATAAGGCTCTAAATAAACAACCCCTCTAGGTCCCAAGTCCTTCCTACTCTTCCTGTGAATATGATGCCAATCCTTCACAATCTCCTCTTTAGCTTCCTTATGAACCTCTCCCTCTTTAAGGAAGAAACCACTCAGATGAATACTATTTGGCTTATCCCTCATCGGATATCCAAGCTGTCGTCGTGCAAGAATATGGTTGTAGTTAATTTCTCCCTTTGTACTAAGAAGAGGTACATTGGGGAAACTACCATAATTGTCGACAATCTCTACATCATGGTATGCCTGATGATACCAAACAATATCTGAATGAGTGAGGGACATAATCTTTGGAGCCCAATGAGGTTCCTTCCAGACATCCCAGAAAGCATCAGAATGATGCAAGTGAGAAATAAACCACTGATACAACAAAGGCGTGTAACATATGATCACCCCTCCATGATAAGAATCCCGAATATGAATAGAGTAATATGCATCACCCAACAATGTATGGACTGGGTTCTCAATCATGAAGATTCTGATGGCATTGATATCCACAAATTTGTCGACATTGGGAAATAAGAACAACCCATAAGCAAGTAGAGCAAAGATGGCCTCAAAAGTAACCATACTCTTCATTATGGAAAAATAGCGAGCTTTCTCCAATAAGAACTGAGCTGGTAATCCTCTAATCCCTCCTTTGGTAGTCATGTGGGATTCAACCTCAAACTTCCCCAAATGGATCAAAGCAGCAATCTCATGGGATTTTGGCTCCCCCTCCAAACCAGTAAAAGGAACACGATTAGTAATAGGTAAACCCAACAGATAAGAGTACTCCTCTAATATAGGAATCAATTGATAATCAGGGAAAGTAAAACATCGATACGTCAGATCATAGAACTGGACCAAACTCGAGAGAAGACCCTCCTTCATACCGAGCTTCATAATAGAAATGATGGATCCATACTTGCTCCAAAAAACTGTAGAACTCTCGATCTCGGGTATTAGAATCATCAGCTCATCTATCTTGGGATATTTGAAACTGTACTTCTGAGTCTTTCTTTTTCCAGAATCCATGGTCAAAAGTACCTGAGATATTCACAAAGAGTCAACTTTTAAGTCCCTTGAAATAGAATGTCTTTAGAAGATGCTCATGGGTGCATGAATGCATGATGCAATAATCTCACAAAAGATCACAAACATAGGGTTCATAGGTTCGACGTCACGAGCATGAGGTTGAAGGTACTACCCATAAGGTATGATATAAAAGTTTATCACCTGCCAAACAAGGTTCTAGAGGTTCCCATAGTCTACATCCTTCCTTCGTATATTACCAACGTCCCGATTGACTCGGTAATTAGTAATATTCTCAAGAAAAACTCGTCCGAGCGTAGTATCGCGTGACAAGCATTTTCAGATTATTCTGTCATAGCTTCCGCACTACACCTAAAAGGCCAAGATGGGTTAAAGGTTCTACGATCCTCAGTTTCAGCAGGCTCCCAGGTCGAAAGTAGCACGTCTTGCCGATTACTCGGTAAACGTCACTACAATCAAAAGGGCCTTCACTGAGTGGGGGATATCATGCCTTCTTTTTTGGGATTACTCCCTCAAAGTTAACATGACTATACCGTCCGTCCTATCGTAAGTTTACCCAAGTTCAGGTATAGGACATATGAGAAATCACCAATCACCCTGAGAACTAGGAAAATCCATACAAACATATATACAACAAATAATAATACATACACAAATATAAACAAAGATAGGCTCAACCCACTTAGGGATGGACCACCAGGAGGTCAATCTTTCCCTGGTGTCATACCCCAAATTTTTCCTACCTGTTTTACTTTTGTCTAGCTTAGAATTCGTATTTCATCTACATCATCTTCACTAGTTCATTTGCATATCATGCATTTCATTGAATAAAGACACATGAGGTCCAAGAGTTCAGTGGTTGTGCAATAATAAAGTTTCAGTGATTTCAGGAAACTAGGATTTTTACTTCAAGGTCACATTGAGCTTTATCTCCTTCTACAAGTCAATTTCTTATCAAGAGGTTTAAGGGGTGAAACCAAGTAAGTCTTCTCATATAGATTAAAATTTTATTTGAGAAGTTTCTTGAGGGACTAAATTTTGAACCAAGATGGCATCTATCATTTTCAAAGTGGTTTGAATTCGTCATGAAGATTCGAAATTGAAAGAGAAAGAAAGCTTGGATTTAAATTGAAAATTGGAAATAATGGAAATTTTTATTTCATACTGTTGTACCCCAAAATTTACCCTCTCATTTATCAAGATTTTCTCACAAGATCTCTTTTATTCAAGACTGGATTAGGGTTTGATCAGCTCAAGACAACTCCTTATGCACTAATGACCAAAATTAGGGTTTGGGATTGCACAAGGATTTTTGGACTATCAATGTTTCATATGGATTTCAAGTATCATTATGGACTCCTAAGATTACACATGTCAATTTTCAAGCCTTGAATCACATTTTTGATCAGTCAATTTGACAGTTGACCTAAAAATCAGTTGTATTGGAAAAAAGTCAACCATGGCCAATTTACAGTCAAAATTCATAAGTTTTGATCCACATCAACATTTTAGACTCATATGTATCATTTGATCAAGTTTGGACCATAATTCCTCAAGAAATTTGATCAAATCATCAAAAGGGGAAAATGGTCAAAATTAGGGTTTTGACTAAGAAAGGGCAATTTCTGATTTTTGACCTAGAAAATGACCAATTAGTTTGAAGAATGATTTCAAGGGTTCATTTTCATCATCATGACCTAATTACATGGTTCAAAATATTGCAAATTCATTGGATTGACAGATGAAATTTACAGTCAACTGATCAAAGGTCAACTGTATATTGAAAAGTCAAACTTTGACTTTTTGGCCAAAATCAAATGCCAAGGATCACAATTCATGTCAAAATGTGAAACTTGTTCATCAAGAAATAAAATATTCAAGATTTTGTTTTGAAATTTGAAAATTTCTTAACTTAGAAATTTTTCTAAGTATAGAAAATTTCTTATATTTTCTCAACTTTAAGCCAAATTCTCACTATGATACAAGATGATTCAAAGGAAGTTCCCAACATGAAAGTTGTAGATCTCCATGAAATATACAACTTTGATTCACAAATTTTTCCCTAAATATGCTTGGATATCAAGATATAATTTTGTGAATACATGCCCATGAACTAAAATAACTTAGTGAAATTTTGCCCTAATTTAGGCAGGTTTTTGACCTAACTTCATGGAAATTTTTCACCTAGTTCCAAGAGGAATCTTGAAATGCATTTCAAATATGAGTTATATGTAACATTTCAAGCTTTCTAAAATGTCCAAGAACTCCTTATGATCATTTTTTAGTAGAGAGAATCAAAGAGAAGAAGTTGACAATTTCTCACTTTGATTTCAAGCCATTTCTTGAAGAACAAAATTCAAATCTGAATCTATGCTGCCTAATCTTTGCTTTACAGGTCTCAAAATTGTTTCTCACTTCATAATTTAATGCTTACACAGTTGATAAAGCCTTAACCCAAGCATAAGAGTCTTTGCCCATGTTTTAATTCCATAAATGGCACAAAGTTGCCATTGGCATTTTAGAAAAGCATAAATTTTGCATTTGTCAACTCCTTGAGCATTGGACCTGTTTTCTCTGCACACACAAGTCCTATAAACCAAAAGATATTTGTCTAGAACTTGTACAAACTCTAAGCAGGCATGTACAAGCATGAGGAGAGTTGTCTCTTCACTTTTCTTAAAAGGCAAGCAATAGAGCAAAAAGCCTACATTTGAGAAATCTGTTGTGAAGCTGACATGAAACCTTCTCTATACTTATACACAAAGACCTTGCAACTTACACACGATTGCTCAAGGCCAGAAACTCTCTAAAACTCCCGATCACCAAAAACCTGTCATAACTTGCAGTTTGAGACCAAGCATAGCAATCCAAAAATCTACTCGTGCGTTTCAAGTTCTAATCACTCAAACACTTAAACCTACCTCATATCTAAGTGTTCCAGACCATCACCCCTTCACTGTAACTCCTCCTTCTCTATCTACCATTTTTGTTTTTTAAGCTTGCAGGTTGACTTGGATATGGAGATTCAGGCACTTTCAAGATAAGGTAAAGATTGGAATATACTCAGGGAGGTTTAGGCAAGCTAAAGGGATCTTCAGGCCTTCATAAAACTCAGTCAAACTCCATTCACGATATCAGCTGAAGAAGGTAAGAAATCTAACTTCTATCTCTTCATACAGACATCCATTGGTCTCGATTTGTGAAGGAAAAATGTAAATATTATTGTGCTAAAGCCAACCATGTGCATAGATTTCATTTATGTTCATTGTGTGTAGAGAATTTTAGATTTCAAATTTCTGTAAAAATTAGGTTTAAAATTAGGGCCATTTAAATTAGCTTTGATCTTTGACTGATAGTTTACATGAGTTACATGGTTGAAATCGTGGGAAAAAGTACTACGATTTTCATGTTTCAAGTTTCCATTTTTATGGAGAAATGAGAGAGATACGATTGGTCTGGCTAGCTTGAGGAAGAAGATGAAGTACAAAGCAAGGAGGCGTTATGTGTTATGTATTTTATATTTCATATGAACTAACGGATGTACAGCCACCCCAGTGGCAAGGTAGCGCACTGAGAATGCCAAGGTCATGGGTTCGAGCCTTGGTACCTGCCTTTTGCATATTTTCTCATTTTTTCCATTTTTCTCATTTTTGCAGCGCTGGGCTTTTGCTCATTCGGGCTTGTATTTTTCTTTCTAATGTCACCTCCTGATTACTCAGGACACCCCTGACCCAATTTATTTTCATTCATTTATTTTATTTTTGTTTATTTCATTAAATATATATTTTTTTGCATAAAAAATCATAAAAAATATAAAACATGATAAATATTGCATTTTTATTTATTTTATTTTATTTTCACATAAAAAATATTTTTATTAAATTATATACTAACTATTTTTCTTAAATAAACTTGTAAAATAAAACAGACTTAGGTATATTTTTATCCCTTTTTCTTCATACTTGTAAATATTTATTTTGACACATAGAAAGACTAAATATATTCATAAATATTATTTATTATTTTAAGACAAAAAATATACAAAAATAATACTTAAAGAACTCTATTTTCTTTTAAATTAGAAATTAGGGTTAATCACTTTTCAAGAAATAATTTCCCTTTTTTAATATTATTAGGATTAGGTCAAAACTCTTTTGCACATGAAAAAAACAAAGCAAATTTCTTTTTCTTGCATATATATAACATTGTATATTTAATTTATATTGTATATTATTTATTCAAATATTTGTACAAATTCGATTTGGTTGTAATAACTTAATTAGATTTACATTATTGCAAATCCCCATTCATAATTTGTATATCCCCCTCCCATACAATGTTTTAATAGTGTAGTAATCTTTAAATTATGCAATTTACCGCTTTCATATAACATGCTAGTAATTAGGGTTTGAATGGCAAGACAAAAACAATCAAATAGAAAACCCTAATCCAAGACAAAATCAAGCATGAAAATAACACACTTGCACACAAGCATCCTTAGGGTTACTCCACTTGGTTTCCTTACACAAAAATGGCCATATTACGCATGCGAAGTATCTTGGCAAAAACAAACAAATATAAGATCATAAGTCCCTCGATGACGCTATTCAAAGTCCCCTTACAAAATGATCTTGGTCCCACAAAAATGCTAAGATACTTTGCAACATTGCTAATCATGGTTATACGATTACCCACGCCCGTCCCGTTTACATCCAAAGATAGGGTTGCTTACCAAATCAATGGTAAGACAACAATGTCAAAGGAATAGAAAATGAACAAGAAAGACATTTGAGTAGGTAGGTTACTTTTAGTTACTTGCTCCTTTTTAAAGCAACTATCCTTTCTATTTTCCAAAACAAACACCAACACTTTCAAAAAAATCTTTCAAAATTGAAACATTTTCAAAAGATCAACATCTTTGTATACATTCTTACGAACGAGAATCATCACAAAGATTTCCTAAACAATGGACTCTTTTAGAAAATACTTTCAAAAACCACACAAAGCGCAATTTCAAAACAAAAGAAAGTGATCTAGCAAGTAACTAAGAGCCCATGGAAAACCATGGATGAAAAGGGTGCTAATACCTTCCCTTTTCATAATCTACCCCCGAACTCAAGAAACAATCTCAAAGGTCTTTCCTGTGCTTTTTCACCTTTCCTTTTGGATAAAAGAAAAGTCCGCAGCGACTCTTGCTAACGGCAACATTTGCGATAAAATGCAAAACCCTCAAGTCAGTTCTCCCACCGTATCACAAAACTGGCAACTCTGCTGGGGAAAATTTTAAAAGTGGGGTTACCTTAGGGCTAGATCACATTTATTTGCTTACATTGTTTGACTTGTATGCTTTACATTACGGATCTTTGTTTGGGTTTGAAATCCTCTACCCGAATTTGGGATACATTATAGGTAAATAGCAATAAGTTGTGGAAACTGTGCGGGGTATACCGACATGGTCTAAGCAATAGCTATGTTAGTGCGACATATTTGTGGGTACCGGTAGCCTTTGAGTTAATCAAAGAGAATACGGGGCTGCTGAGTGATGTCATGAAGCACTAATGAACTTCTAGAACCCTTACTTGACCAACTTGGCCTTTAGGATGTAGTGAGATGACCGGATTTGGTGCAGTCCGAAGTTGGTAGATACTCGATACTACACTCATTGAGGTTTGGTTTCTTGGGATATTTCCGTCGCCATTAAAGAGGCTCGAGCTTAAACAATGACCAAGGAAACAATCCAGTGATCTTGAGCTCCTTAGAACCCGGTTACTATTATTAGGACAAGTTTAAGCCAACTAAACTTCAAGAGGGTACTTACCTATAAAACCCCATGCAAGCCTAAACTAAGGACTTGTTTGCTTTTCTTGTATATACATACTTGTACATAACATCATGGACATCATGAACATCACATACATCTACTAACCATTTCAAGGATTTTTGAGATTCATCTTTGTTCTTGTTTTGTAGGATATGAATTCACTTCGCTGGAAAACTATCCAAGTCAACCTTGTAAGAATTCCTCCACAATTTAAGGAACTAACTTTAAATATCCCTGAGAACTCTCCATTCACCGAGAGGCATGGTCGTCTACTCAACTTGGTCACCTCCAACACAGATGAGGACATGATGAGGGTGCTCTTTCAGTTCTTTTATCCTTTGCACCATTGCTTCACATTTCCCGACTATCAGCTTGTGCCTACTTTGGAAGAATTCTCTCAACTCTTGAGGATTCCCATTCTCAATCAACTACCATTCAACAGTACAGAAAGAGACCCAAAGCCAGAAGAGATTTCTCAAGCTCTGCACTTGCACTCATCTGATGTCACAACCCATTGGGAAACTAGAAGTGGTGTTAAAGGCTTCTAAGCAAAGTTCCTGTTTGAGAAAGCCCAAAGCTGTTGGAATTCCTTAGAATTGCAAGCCTTCGAGGAAATTGTGGCTCTTCTTATCTATGGGATGGTCTTATTTCCCAATTCTGACCAACTCATAGATGTGAGCACCGTCAAAATCTTCATGTCACGCAATCTGGTGCCTACGTTGCTAGGGGATATCCTACACTCTTTTCACACTCGCACAATGAGGAAAAGAGGTGTCCTTATGTGTTGCACCCCTCTCCCGGCAAGATGGTTTATTTCTCATCTTCCCCAATCAATCTTAAAGAAGGAGCAAGGTTTAAGGTGGTCACAAAGGTTGTTGACGCTCAAACATTCAGACATTCATTGGTGCTCCCGATCCAAAGAGAATGTTATCATTGTCGACCATTGTAGGGAATTCCCTAATGTCCCTCTACTTAGAATTAGGGGTGGCATCGCATACAATCCATGTTTAGCTTTAAGACAGTTTGGTTACGCCCGAAGGGATGCCCCGCACGAGATGCTGATTCAAGGTTTGGTATTCGACTACGACAACGACAATCAAGGTCTTCTCCAGAGATTCATCCGAGCTTGGAGGATGCTAAACAATATGGATAGCAAGACTTTGGGACAAAATAATTCCATCCCTCTTGAGCCTTACCTCAAATGGGTACGAACCCGCGCTCAAAGTCTTATGATGCCTTATCCTTCCATCCTTCCGGTGATCATTGAGCCTGTTAAGGAAGAAGATGTTCCATACACTATCCTACATCCTGACATGCCCACATCTCTGGAAGACCTACAAAGGGATTGGATACAGCTTAAAGGAGAGCGAGATACTTTCGAAGCCCAATTCTACGCAAGCGAGAAGAAGGTTTTGGAACTCACTAAGCTACTTCATGAGGAGCAGACTCTAAATGCCTACATTGCACCAAAGAGGATGCGCACTACTTTTTTATCTTAGAGTTTTGTATTGTTTTGTCCTAGGGGCATTGGTGTACTCAAAATTTATCTTATTAATATAACGTATGTTTCTTTTGTCTGAAACGAATTTGAATCTTTGAAATCCTAGAAAACATTGCATATGCACATATCATTCATCCTAACATAAACAGGTCTTTTGCAACAAGTTTCCTCATCTCTCTACTGTTTATTTCAGTAAGATAGATCTCGAAGAAACAATCAAAGATCTCCAAGCTCAAAACATGAAGTTTCAACAATTGCTCATGACCCTAGCCAAGGGGAAAGAAGAGTTGAAGACTTTGCTGGCTGAGGAAAGGAAAAAGAAAACAAAGAAGGTCACCGGGGTCTTAAACATGGGGAGAAGATTTCAGGGGCAGACTAGAAGAACCTTGAATTTTGCAACAACATCTGGTGAAGGAGAGGGGAAAGGAAAGGAAACAGCTGTCCCGTCAGAATCTGAAGAGGAGAAAGAAGAGGAAGACTACTCTGAGGAACAATATCCTCCAGCTGATGATAAGTACAGACTTCTCGAAGAGCGTTTGAGCGCCATGGAAATACAAAAGGTGCCAGGTCTAGACTTTGAAGAATTAGGACTAGTGTTGGGGATTGTGATTCCTCCGAAATTCAAAGTGCCTTTGTTTGCAAAATATGATGGGGTGTCATGTCCTAAGATGCACCTCCAATCATATGTGAGAAAGATCCAACCACACTCCGCTGATAAAGACTTGTGGGAGCATTTTTTTCCAAGATAGCCTATCTGGAACACAACTCGACTAGTTTTACCAATTAGAAAGAGCCAACGTCCATAATTGGGAAGATCTTTCCGCAACTTTCTACAAGCAATATCAATATAATGCTGATTTGGCGCCAACCCGTACTCAACTTCATAGTATGGTTATGGCTTCCAATGAGGGTTTCAAGGATTACACGCAGAAATGGAGAGATCTGGCTGGGAGAGTGCAACCCCCTCTATCTGAAAGGGAATTGGTGGACATGTTCTTAGGCACTTTGTCAGTCCCTTTCTTCAACCATTTGATTCGGAGCTCATCTGCAGGATTTACTGAGCTAATACTGACCGGAGAGAGGGTGGAAGCTGGCATAAAAAGTGGAAACATTCAGAAGGATTCATCTGCCTCTGCAGCTGTGAGGAAGCCTTTTATTGGGAAGAAAAAGGTAGCTGTTGTTTATCCACAAAGGAACAGAGGGAGAGCCGAACACCGACCAATGGTAGGGGCTGTTATGATTCCAAAGCCTACATCTGATCAACAAAGAAATAATCAACCGAGGGTGAAAAGGTCGGTCCGACAATTCAACAGAATCAATATGACTCTGTCCCAAGTATTACCGCATCTTCTGAAATCCAATTTGGCAACTTTGAAGGAAGCTCCAAAAAACCCCAACACAATGTCCCCTCATTATCACCCCAATGCCCGTTGCGCATATCACTCCTAAAGTCCGGGTCACGATACTAACAACTGTTGGGCCTTGAAAAACAAAGTTCAAAACCTTATTGAAGCGAAATAAATTGAGTTTGACGCGCCTGAGAAGCCAAATGTCATTTATGCTCCTATGCTCAGACATGGTCACAACACCAATGCTATTGAATAAAATTTGTTTGTTACCGCAGTTGATGAACTCTTGACTCCAATCCTAATCATTAAGATAAACTTGTTGAAAGCCGGTGTATTCCCGGGTTGTAATAAAGACTGCCACCTCTGCTTATCCTCACCAACTGTTTGCCCTTTGTTGAAAACAAGCATTCAACGCTTGATAGATAACAAAGAGATTCTGTTTGAAAGTAGTCCTGTTTCACCTATTCCTATTGAAGATATTTCAATCATTACCATCTCCGCCAGTTTGAAAGTACTCCTGTTTCACCTGTTCCTGTTGAAGATATTTCAATCATTACCATCTTCGCCAATTCTTCCAGGGTCTCCAAAAGACCCATTAGAATTACATCTGTTCCAAAAGCAACCCCTCTAATAATCACAATGCCTGGGCCAGTCCAATACGAATCAACAAAACTGTGCCGTGGAATTACGGTGGGGACATTTATTACCATGGCATCAAACAAGTTGGACTGGCCACCGAAGAGATAAAATCCGAAGAAGAAGATTACGACATTAGCAATATTGCTGAAACTAGTAAGATTACCCGAAGCGGTAGAATATTTTCTCTAGAAATTTCCCCCCCAAAGGCAGTTTTTGGACCCGTGGCTGCTCCAAAGGTTACACCCGTACCAATAATCATCTCTGCAAGTGCTTCTATTGACGAAGACGATACAACCCCTGTTATCATTCCTACCAACACTCCTGCAGCTGAAACTCGAGGAAAAGGTATTCAAGTAGAGTCTGTCAGGACGAAGGCTCAACCACTGACTATCCCCGAGACCTCCAAAAAAGAAATGGAGGAGATCCTGAGAATCATAAAGAGGAGCGACTACGATGTAGTTGAACAGTTGGGGAAAAATCCCTCCAAAATCTCCATGCTGGCATTATTACTGTGTTCCGGGGAACATGCGAAAGCCTTGGTGAAGTTCCAAAAGACAGCCCATATGCCTCAAGAGACGTCTGCTGATCAATTTTAAGATTGCGTGGCCAGCTTGACAGTGGATAACGACCTAGGCTTCTCGGATGCTGATGTGACACCAAAAGGAAGAAGGCACAACGAGGCATTGCATGTCTCTGTGGAATGTAGAGGAACAAATCTGGCCCATGTCTTGGTGGACACTAGCTCATCTTTGAATGTTTTACCGAAGAAAGCTCTCGACAGACTTAACTGCGAAGGACTGACGTTAAAGCCGAGTAACATAGTGGTTGGGGAATTTGATGGCTCGAAGAGGATGGTTCACGGGGAGGTGGATATCCCCATAAAGGTTGGGACTCAAAGTTTTAATTCAACCTTTTATGTAATGAACATTCGCCCCTCTTACTCATGTCTGCTAGGACGGCCATGGATCCATAATGTTGGCGCTGTCACCTCTACCTTGCACCAGATGTTGAAATATCCAGGTTCAAGGAAAGATTATCACTGTCCACGAAGAAGAAGAATATATGATTAGCCATTTCAATTCCTTCAGGTATGTGGAATTGGACGACGAGTTCATTGAAACTCCTTTTCAACATTTCGAAGAGGTCCCCCAAGAGGTAGCAGTGACAAAGACTGTGTCCCAGATTCCAAAGATTACAAGACCTCCACTCCGGATGTCATCTCTAAAGGACGCCAAAGAAGTAGTAGAGGAGGGTGGATGCACCATTTGGGGGAAACTTCCGGATATCCCGTATAAGTCTGATAAGTTTGGCTTAAGTTTCACTTCAAGTGCTTAGAAGGCTGTACACCGTGCCCGTGCTGGAGGGCCACCCTTGAAGATTAGCAATCGAGACGTAAATGTGGTAGAAGATGGTGAAGAGGATTGCAACTTGGAGGATTGGATATTTCCAACTGTCAACGGAAGACTCAACAATTGGGAGGCCAGAGACTTTGTCCCAATAACTTTCATCCCTCAGTAATTTATCTCTACATTTTGATTAGACTTGTAATATTCAAAAACAATTCGCACTCTTAAAACCTTGTGTCTTTCCCGAGGAACAATGGTCCATTTGTAAGGGTTATTATTTCATCTTCATATGACATTCAATGAATCATGGACGTTTTTCGCATACAAACTTTTGTGCTCATTGTTTTTATTTTACATTTTATTTTTAAGGATGGCTATACCCTTACATACACCCACACTCACAAATGCAGGCACCCCTCCATTCTGGATCCCATGGGTAACGATACTGCTATAGACTTTTGTGACTCTGAGGATCTAATCTACCAAGCCGAAGACGAAGGTGAGGAAGATTGTGAAGTACACGGGGAACTGGCCAAACTACTACAACAAGAGGAAACAACCATTCAGCCTCACGAGGAACCTGTGGATACAATCAACCTGGGTACCGAGGAAGATAAAAAAGAGGTCAAGGTGGGTGTCAATCTGGAACCCAGTGTCAAGGAGCGTCTAATTCAACTGTTACATGATTATGTTGAGATCTATTCCTGGTCATATGAAGACATGCCAGGACTTGATACAAACATCATGGTACATCGCCTGCCTATAAGAGAAGATTGTCCGCCAGTAAAACAAAAGGTTCGCCATATGAGACCTGATATGTCAGAGAAGATCAAAGAAGAGGTCATGAAGCAATTTAATGCTGGATTTTTGGCTGTCACTTCCTACCCTAAATGGGTTGCCAACATTGTTCCCGTACCTAAAAAAGACGGCAAAGTACGAATGTGCATGGACTATAGAGATTTGAATAGGGCCAGCCCTAAAGATGATTTTCCACTCCCCCACATCGATATCCTGGTTGACAATACGGCCCAACACAAAGTGTTTTCCTTCATGGACAGATTCTCAGTTTACAACCAAATCAAAATGGCACCTGAGGACATGGAGAAAACAACATTTGTCACACAGTGGGGCACTTTCTACTACAAGGTGATGCCATTCGGACTGAAGAATGTTGGGGAAACCTATCAGCGCGCCATGGTAGTGTTGTACCCCAAAATTTGACCTCCCATACTTCTCAAAACATTGCAAGAAAGATCTCCAAATTGCTCAAGATAGCCCAAGGGTTGGCCATACAAGCTCTCTCCTAAGGCAGTCTACCCTAAATTAGGGTTTTGTATTGCATCAAGATCCTTGAGTCCAAGTGACCCCAAGTGCTCACCAATGTCCTAATATGTTCTCAAGATCATCCATGTCAAGTTTCAAGCCTTGCAGAGGAAGTTTGCTCAGTCAATTGCTCAAAGGTCCAAAAATCGACTGTGCTAGGGCAAAAGTCAACTGTGACCTACATACAGTCAAATTTCAAGATTTTTTTTTCAACATCCTCATTTTGAAGAATATTTCGTAATTTGATCAAGGGTTGATCATGATTCATCAAGGATTGCTTACAATTCATCAAGATTCAAAAGTTGCTAAATTAGGGTTTTGCGGGAAAAGTCAACCCAACTTTGACCAATCATAACTTTCTCATACTTTATGATAAATGACCCATCCAAAGCTCATTTTGAATAGGATGCAATTCCCTACAATCCATCTTCATATCCCAAGATCAAAATATGCATACACAAAAAGTTATGAATTTGGACATTATAGGTCATTTTGAAAAGTCAACAAAAACACCTTTTTTGTCAAAACTTCATACTTGAGCATGGAATATCAAATTGAGATTAGACCAAAAGGGTTGGTTAGAGGACATCTCAAGCTTTCTAAAAAGTCCAAGAACACCTCCAAAGGTTCAAAATTGAGGAAGTTATGCATTATTGAAGTTGGACTTTTTTGCAAAATTGCCAAAAGTCAACTATCCCCAAAACTTCAAATTTTGCCAAATGGGCCCATTCTTTTTCACTTGTTTTGAGTTGGCATTATTGCCCACGTTCTATAGCTTTTGCCATGTGTCCATATCATATTTTTATTATTTAATTTGGTTTTTATTTGAATTAATTCATTTTAAATCAAAAACATTGAAAACTAAAGATCTTGTGATCATTTCAGGTCTTGTTATACAGCTAGCACCCTTCCAAACTCGTATCAAGGCAGTTGTGTACAAAAAGATTCAAATCAAGCCAAATTTGGAAGGTTGTAAAAGAGAATCAAATCAAATATCAAAGCATTGAAAGAGAGAGATTTGGACTGAGTTTGCAACCCTAATGCATTGTATAATACATAAGGAGGCGAGGCAAACCAAAATAAGGGTTGAAAATCAACCATAGAGCCAGAACCAAATTTGCAAAAAACAAGAAAAAAGTGTGAGATCGAAATAGGGCTTAGAGGCATCCTCAAGGCTTGGTACGTGTCTCAATCTCTTCCTGGCAATCTCAGGAACCTAAAGCAAGCAAAACCACACGCTTTCAGACCCTCCCAAGCACTGTAAGTCATTCACAAAGCCGCCATGTTCTTGATTTCGTATTTTGAAAATTAGGCATTGTTAACATGAAATAATTGCATATTCTAGATCACCATCTCATTTGCAAGATTTTTGCAATAACCAATTTCATTTATATGACCTATATCATAGATCACCATTGCTAGGGTTTTGTGTTTGGTTTTAGGGCTTTTCGTTTCAGGAAAAATTGGCCATAATAATGGGCATGGCTGCATTCAGAAGAAGGAGACTAACTCAACCATGGCGCTAGTTTCCATTTATATTGCATGTGGAAGAACTTAGAGTGAAGCTACGATATTAGCTGCGGATAAAATCCGCAGGTAAAAGTTCCTGTTTTTAGAGGACAGGGATGATACGCTGGCACTCCCCCGTTTGTCCATTCAAACGAGCGCGCGCTTTTTTATATTTTCTGTCCATTAATATTTGTTTTATATATTATTACTGATTTGTATTATATTAACAAAACAAGTCAAGCAGCGTAGTGGCAAGCATAGCGTTGGAATCTTCCTTGGGGTCTGGGTTCGAATCCCAGGTCCCCCTATTTTCTCAATAACATTTTCTTGCAGGTAATCATGTGCACGCCTAAGCTGGAGATCCACCATGCGCCTTCTTCATCAAGCGTGCCAGATGGCCAGATGGCCAGATCTGGTGGCCAGCATTGAAGGTGTACCATAGGCCAAGTCAATACACGCGCGCTGGATCAGAAAAGTCAAACGGACTGCATGTCAATTGGGCCAATATTCTTGCCTTCTGCACCCTCCAATCAGGCCCAATCTCTCTACTTTATTTTACATTTTGTTTATTTTATTTAATTATTTTATTTTGTTTGATTTATTTACTAACCAATAGAATAATTTCTTTTTATAAAAAAAAATCACAAAAAATATTTTATGTCCAATTAAATTTCAGAACTTTATTTTTTCTTTAATAAATATTAACTAAATTAATTAGGATATTAATTTTTATATAACTTTCATTTATTTTGTAAATATTTAAAATTAATTAGAATTTAATAGGTTTTAACCCTAATTTATTTATTTTATTTTCTTTCCTAAAATATCAAAAACTCCAAAAATATGTCATTTAATATTTTTCATTAATTAATTAATTTAATAATTAATTTAGCATTTAATTTTAGGATTTAATTTCTTAAAAATAAAAACAACAAAAACATTTTCTTTAATCAAAAGGGTCAAAACCCTAATTTCGCATTCGATTTAATTCCGCATCGCACACTTTATTTTTCTTTATCCAATTAATGTATCTGCTCCCGGTTTGTAATAATTAATTAGGATATTTATTTTTCCGCTTTTAAATTTCAAAGGGTTTCTTTTGGCGATATAAATACCCGACGCCTTGTAATAATTTAGTTTAATTTCCGCACCTTTAATTTTTGCAAATATACAACTGCTAGATGTTTGATAATAGGGTTTGCATGACAAGAATGAATGTTTAAATTAAAATCAATTAGATCACCCTAAACATGTGCAAAGATAAAAATAACCGAAATCAACACATTCGCACATGCGCACTCCTAGGGTACACTCCCACTTGGTTGCCTTTGTACACGGTCATTGAGTATAGGTTATTTTAGAGGTCTCCCTCTTGTCTAAAAGATCATAAGTTGCCTCGGAAAGGTTGCCTCGAATATTGTTGCATCGAACAAATGATTTAAGACATTAGGGTTACCACTAAGACGTCCTAACATTGCTTTAGTGACCGTATGTCCCTCTTTCGAATTGACCCTTAAACTCCAACGACGGTGCTACCTACTCACTAATAGTGGGATAGCATTATCTAAAGGAAATAAACATAGAAAGATTCTTTTTCGAGTAGGTAGATTAGTTCTTAGATACTTGCTTAATCAAAACAAACTTTTTTCACACTTACACTTTTACAAACAAGTTTTCAAAAAACACTTCATTACACTCTTGAAGACAGAAGCAAGAGTTAAATCGAAGTTAAAAACAAAACTTTTCAAAACCCACAAGCACAAAGAAAACATTTTGAAAATGATGAGAAAGTACCTAAGAGCCCGTAGATAACTACAGATAAAAGGGTGCTAATACCTTCCCTTTCTATAATCTACCCCCCGTAATTAGAAATATCTCAAAAAAGGAATTTTTCTGTTCTTTTTTCCTTTCCTTGTTGGATAAAATAAAAGTCGGTGGCGACTCTTGCTTACCTCGACATTTTGCGAATATAAAACGCAAAACGCGAACCAGCATTCCAAAAACAGTCAGTTCTTCCCACCATATCACAGAACTGGCGACTCTGCTGGGGACATTTTTAAGTGGGGTGTACCTTAGGAATAGTTCATCATAATGTTTTCAATTGCTTGATTTGTATGCTTTATCTTTGTGGGTTTGAATCGGAGTTACTATAGATCCTAACCTGGATCTGGGGGACACCTTTTAGGTAAGTAGAAATAGACTGTGAGGGAACTGTACGACGTAGACCGATACGGTTGAAGCAGTAGCTATGTTGGTGTGGCATTTTAGTTTGTACCGATATCCCTCGTGGTGGAACAAGGAGAATATGGGTCAGCTAAGGGGTCATTAAGCACCAAATGACCTTAGAACCTATAATTGACCAACTTGGACATAGAAAAGTAGCAGTATGCTACACTCATTGAGACCAAACTCTCGCGACGATTCTGGCTGCAAGAAAAGGTTTCCAAACTGGAATTATGACCGATCGAGGGTGGTCAGTGATATTGAGATCCTCTAGAACCCGATTACTATTACTAGGACAGGTTGAACCAACTAAACTGAAAGAGGGTAATACCTAAAATCCATGCCAGCCTGAAATCTAAGGGCTACTGTGTGACTTGTGTGCCCTTACCATGTTTTCTATCTGTGAACACTTGTGGTGTGTTTCTATCATAACATCATGCATCATGACATTGCATGCATCTTGCATCAGACTAACCCATTTCAAAGACAGAGGGGATTCATATTTGTTCTGTTTTGTAGGTCATGGCCTCTATGTGTAGAAACACTATTCGGATCAACTTTGTACAGATTCCTACTCAGGTTAGAGATTTGGTTTCCAAGGTTCCAGATACGTCCTCCTTTATCAGAAGACATGGTCACCTCCTTGGTTTAGTCACTTCCAAGATGGATGAGCAAATGTTGAGTGTCTTGTGCCAGTTCTTTGACCCATTGCACCACTGCTTCACCTTCTAGGACTATCAGTTGGTCCCTACCTTGGAAGAGTTCTCTGATCTACTTGGTATTTCTATTCTAGAGCAGACACCATTTACAGGTTGGGAGAAAGCTCTTAGGCCAGAGGATGTTGCTACAACCCTACATTTGACAAAGGCTGAGGTAATGTCCAATTGGGAGACTTGGAGTGGTACAAAAGGCTTCTTGGCTAAGTTCTTGGTTGATCAGGTTAATCAGTTCTGGGACAGTTTAGACTTTCAAGCATTCAAAGACACCCTGGCACTTCTCATATATGGCTTGGTTTTGTTCCCTAATTCAGATTCTTTCGTCGACGTGAACGCAGTGAAGATCTTCATGTCCTGTAATCCGGTGCCTACTCTCTTAGGTGACATCCTGCATGCTCTTTATGCCCGTACTGCTCGGAAACGGGGAACCCTTATGTGTTGTGCACCATTGTTGGCGAGGTGGTTTATTTCTCACCTCCCCAAATCTGTTTTGAAGAACAAGGAAGGTATGAGATGGGCCTATAAAATTATGTCCCTTTCTCATACGAACATTATCTGGAGCACTAAAGACATGGAAGAAGTAGCTGTTATCCACCGGTGCGGAGAATACCCCAATGTTCCTTTGCTTGGAATTAGGGGAGGGATTACCTATAATCCTTGTCTAGCCTTACGACAGTTTGGGAGAGCTAGAAAGGACGGTCCTCATGAGTTGCTAATTCCGAGCATTGTCTTTAACTTCCAAGGGGATAGTGAGGGACATCGTTGCAGATTTATACGAGCTTGGAATAGGGTTAACAGGTATGATCCGCACGAGCTAGGAGCGAAGACTTCTCTTCCGATGGATTTGTATCTCCGGTGGGTTCGGACCCGTGCCCAAAAGCTGGGGATGCCGTACGAAGCTATCTTACCGGTAATTGTTGAGAGTGCTGATGAAGAAGGGGTTCCTCATACTCTCCTCCATCCATACATGCCTACTGACATTGGGGCATTAAAGAGATCGTGGATCCAGTTAAGATAAGAACGGGATACTTACAGAGAAAAATATCATGAGCAGGACCAGAAGATTCTAAAGCTTACAAGACAGCTGGAGAATGAAAAGGTCCTCAGCGATTATGTCAGCACCAACAGAAAACGACCATGGGAGCGCTGATGTCTTTTGTTATTTCTAGTTTTGATTTACTTTTTCAGTTTTTCTTTTTGTAACGCCTTAAAGGCATTTGTCAAACATTGTTTCCAGTTTTTAATCTAATAAAAGTGTGTTTCCTTTTGGTTTACGAATTTGAATCCCTAAAGTATTTAAAATCATATCATACGCATTCCATTCCCATGCACCTCATAACAGGTACCCTTACAGGTCTGTTATCTTCTTCACTGTTTATTTCAGCACTCATCATGTCTACTGAAACATCCACTGATCAAGCTATTAAGGCTCTTCAAGCTCAAAACGCTCAGTTCCAGGAAATGTTCATGAACCTGGCCAAGGGGAAGAAAGATCTAAAGACTCTTATCTTGAAGGATAAAAAGAAGAAGAAGAAGAAGAAGACAGTCCTCCTGAATATGGGTCATAGGTTTGGAAACAGGTTGCGGGAAGAAGTTGATTTGTCTCACTCATTTGGAGGGGGAGGAAATCAGGAAGAAAGGAGGGCTCCTAGCCCTGTGGTTTCTGACAACGAGACTGACTTTAATGAAGACCAGTATCCTCCTACCGAGGATAGGTATAAAACAGCTTGAAGACCGGTTAAGCGCGATGGAGATCCAGAAGATACCAGGACTAAATTTTGGAGAATTGGGTCTAGCATCTGGGGTGGTGATTCCCCACAAGTTTAAAGCACCAGTCTTTGATAAGTACGACGGGGTCTCCTGCCCAAAACTACACCTCCGTTCGTATGTTAGAAAGATTCATCCATATACTGCTGACAAGAACCTCTGGATCCACTTCTTTCAAAATAGTATTTCAGGGACTCAACTTGAGTGGTTCTATCAGCTAGAAGGAGCTAGTGTCCATAACTGGGAGGACCTTGCTGCTGCTTTTTACAAGCAGTACCAATATAATGCCGACCTCGCTCCTACGCGTACCTAACTTCAGGGTATGTCTATGGGTGCGAGTGAAGGTTTCAAAGATTACGCTCAGAAGTGGAGGGATGTTGCTGGTAGAGTCCAACCCCCGCTGGCTAACAGGGAGTTGGTGGATATGTTTCTAGGGACCCTGTCTGGTCCGTTTTTCAACCATTTGATCGGAAGTTCATCGTCAGGTTTCACTGAGTTAATCATGATTGGGGAGAGAATTGAAGCCGGTATAAAGAGAAGCAAGTTACAGAAAGGTGCTTCGTCAAGTACCAAGAAGAAGCCCTTCAAGAAGGAGCCTAGTGCAGTTTACAGCTCTAGGAACCAAAGTCGACCCGAGCGCCACCAAGCAGTCAATGCGGTAGTTATTTCAAGACGAATTGTTGCCACACAACGCAACACTCAGCAAAGAGCAGAGAGGCCTCAAAGACAGTTTACTCGGTTCAGTATGGCTCTATCTCAAATTCTGCTGCAGTTGTTGAAGACTAATTTGGTGACTCCGAGGAAAGCTCCGAAGAATCCCAACACTACCTCACCGTTGTACAATCCAAACGTCCGCTGTGCTTATCACTCTGATAGCCCGGGGCATGATACCAATAATTGATGGGCCTTGAAGAATAAGGTACAGGACTTGATTGACGCTAAGGAGATTGAGTTCGAAGCGCCAGAAAAGCCTAATGTCATGACTGCTCCTATGCTAAATCACGGAGTAAATGCTGTGGATGATGATGTGTTTGTATCTTCTGTGAAAGACATTGCTACTCCATTAATGACTGTGAAGAAGAACCTTTTGTTAGCCGGTTTATTTCCGGGCTGTGGCGAAGGTTTCCATCTGTGTTTCGTCCTACCTACTGGTTGCCAGCTATTGAAGTCAGGTGTCCAACGCCTGATGGATAATAAAGAAATATTGTTCGAGAAAGTTGTTGTTCCCTTGGTTCCTATTGAAGAAGTTTCTATAATCACCATTTTCGCCAATTCTTCCAAGGATTCCTCGAGAAAGCCTGTTAGAATTACATCTGTTATGAGAATTGCTCCTTTGATCATTACTGTTCCTGGACCTATCCTCTATACGTCAGATAAGGCTGTCCTGTGGAACTATGGGGCCGACGTATATTATCACGGGGTTAAACAAGACTTGAAAGATGAAGAGGCTGATACTGATGTCAGCAATATTGTTGGATCTAGTAAAGTCACCTGAAGCAGAAGACTTTTCTCCCCTGAAATCTCTCCACCAACTGTTCGGAAGCCTGTTGTCATTACACCTTCCAGTACATCTGCTACTGTCCCTGTTCATGTTCCAATCCTTACCCCTGTCGCCGAGTCACCTGATACTCGGGGCAAATGGATCACCGGTGAGCCTGCCCAGATGGAGGCACCAAAGAAGATTACTGTTGAAGCCTCTAGGCAAGAGATAGAGGAAATCTTAAAGATCATCAAGAAAAGCGATACAATGTAGTCGAACAGCTGGGGAAAACCCGGTCGAAGATCTCTATGTTGTCTTTATTGCTGTGTTCAGAGGCCCATGCTAGGGCTCTGATTGCTTTCCTAAAAACTGCGCATGTGCCCCAGGAAACATCTGCTGACCAGTTTAGAGATTGTGTGGCTAGTCTGACAGCAGATAATGGTTTGGGTTTCTCCGACGCAGATTTGACCGCCAAGGGGAAGAATCACAATGACGCCCTGCACGTCTCCATTGAGTGAAGGGGCACTACTCTAGCTCACGTATTGGTGGATACTGGATCCTCATTAAACGTGTTGCCTAAGAAAGCTTTAGACCGGTTAGACTGCAAAGGGTTGAAGTTGAAGCCGAGTAACATCGTGGTTAGGGCCTTTGACGGGTCCAAGAGGATGGTACATAGAGAGGTGGATATTCCGGTTAAGGTTGGTTCTCAGATCTTCGCATATACATTCTATGTGATGGACATTCGTCCATCTTATTCTTGTTTGCTGGGTCGCTCGTGGATCCATAAAGTTAGGGCAGTAACTTCTACGCTCCACCAGATGTTGAAATACCCAGTGAAGGGGAAAATTATTACGGTGCGAGGAGAAGAGGAGTACATGGTGAGACACCTCAACTCTTTCCAGTATGTGGAGATGGATGGGGAGTTCGTTGAGACCCCGTGTCAACATTTTGAAGAAGTCCCCCAGACATTGGTATCAACTGAAACTGTCACTGACGATCCTCCAATGAAGATGGCTTCCCTAAAGGATGCCCGGGCTGTTATTGAGAAAGGTGGGTGTGCGAATTGGGGACAACTCCATGACTTTGCACATAAGACTGACAAGTTTGACTTGGGTTTCACTACAGAATCTCAACGGGCTGTTCGGTGGGCGTGGATTGGAAGACCTCCCCTGCGCATTACTAATCCTGAAGTGAACATGATTGAAGACGATGATGAAGAGTCTGAGTTTGATAGCTGGATTTACCCGACTACTGACGGCGGACTAAGCAACTGGACAGCGAAGGACTTCGTGCCAATTTCTTTTATCACACTGTAATAGACTTTTGTTTCGAATTTGTAACATACAATTTTTTTTAAAACTTTACAGCCCGGTGCCTTATTTGAGACACCGTGGCTTTGTTTGTGAGGGCTTTATGTGTGTCATTTCCATATATCATTAATAAAAGCATTGGACGTATTTCTTGCATTTCAAATTTTGCACTCCTTGTTTTTCTTTTTTATCTTGCAAAACATCTATTTTACAAACACTCACATATACAGGTCTACATCCACTCTGGATCCCACTGATAACGATTCTGCTACTGCCAGTTATGTATTTGATAGTCCGATCAACCAAGCCGAGGAAGAAGGTGAGAATGATTGCGAAGTGCCTGGTGAACTTTCTAGACTGTTACTTTAGGAAGAGAGGGCTATACATCCGCATGAAAAGCCAGTGGAAACGGTAAATCTGGGTACAGAGGAGGACAAGAAAGAGGTCAAGATCGATGCAAATCTGGAGTCTAGTGTTAAGCAACGGTTGATTCAGATGCTGCGTGATTATGTGGAGATCTTTGCCTGGTCTTATGAAGATATGCCTGGGTATGATACCTATATCGTGGTTCACCGATTTCCTACCAAGGAAGACTGTCCTCCAGTGAAACAGAAGGTTCGCCGAATGCGCCCAGAGATGTCTGAGAAAATCAAGGCTTAGGTTATGAAACCGTTTGATGCCGATTTTCTAGCAGTTACTTCTTACCCACAGTGGGTGGCCAACGTGGTTCTGGTTCCGAAGAAGGATGGTAAGGTTCAGATGTGTGTTGACTATAGGGATCTGAATAGGGCAAGCCCCAAAGATGATTTCCCTCTTCCTCATATCGATGTTCTGGTTGACAACACCGCACAACATAAGGTCTTCTCCTTTATGGATGGTTTCTCCGGTTATAATCAGATTAAGATGGCTCCCGAGGATATGGAGAAGACAACCTTTGTTACTTAATGGGGTACGTTTTGCTACAAGGTTATGTCGTTTGGATTGAAGAATGCTGGGGCAACATATCAGCGCGCCATGGTCGCTTTGTTCCATGACATGATCCATCATGATATTGAAGTATACATTGATGACATGATTGCAAGATCCCAGACTGAGGAAGAACATCTTGACCATCTTCAGAAGCTTTTTGACAGGTTGAAGTTGTACAGACTGAGGTTAAACCCGAACAAGTGCACCTTCAGAGTGAGATCCGGTAAGCTGTTGGGTTTCGTCGTAAGTGATAAAGGTATTCAAGTGGATCCTACAAAGGTGAAGGCTATACAGGAAATGCCAGCTCCCCGAACAGAAAAAGAAGTCAGAGGCTTTCTGGGACGTTTGAACTATATTGCCCGATTCATCTCACACCTGACTGCTACTTGTGAGCCAATCTTCAAGTAACTGAAGAAAGATCAAGTGGTAAGATGGAACGATGAATGTCAAGCCGATTTCGAAAGGATTAAAGAATATCTCCAAGAGCCACCTATTCTGATGCCTCCAGTTGAAGGGAGACCTTTGATCTTATACTTGACAGTACTCGATAATTCAATGGGGTGTGTGTTGGGGAAGCATGACGAGTCTGGCCGAAAAGGGCATGGTATTTACTACCTTAGCAAAAAGTTTACCGACTACGAGACCCGATACTTGTTGCTTGAGAAAACTTGCTGCGCTTTGGCATGGGTTGCTCACCGGCTGAGACAGTATATGCTGACTCACACTACTCTATTGATATCAAAGATGGATCCAATCAAGTATATCTTCGAAAAGCCTGCCTTGTCCGGAAGAATAGCGAGATGGCAGATGATCTTGACTGAATACGACATCCAATACATGACCCAAAAGAAAATCAAGGAAAGTGTATTGGCAGATCATTTAGCGCATCAGGCAGTGGACGATTACCAGTCTATGAACTTTGAATTCCCGGATGAGAACATCATGTTGGTAACTGACTGTGAGACACCTGGACCAGATGAAGGACCTAAGGAAGGATACCAATGGTCTATGTACTTTGATGGAGCTTCAAACGCTTTGGGTAATGGCATTGGCACCATGATCATATCTCCTGAAGGCTCTCATACTCCATTCACCTCCCGATTATGTTTCAACTGCACCAATAACATGGCAGAGTATGAAGCATGTATTATGGGTCTTCGAGTAGCTATTGACCTAAGGATTAAGTTCTTAAGTGTTTTCGGAGATTCCGCTCTCGTGATCAGTTAGATCAAATGCGAGTGGGATACGAAGCACCCTAATCTTATTCCTTACAAGGAGTATGTATTGATGTTACTTCCATACTTCGAGGAGATAACCTTTGAACACTTCCCTAGAGAAGAGAATTAGTTGGCGGACGCGCTAGCTACGATGTCTTCTATGTTCAAGGTTAGATGGGACAATGAAGATCCCCAGATTACCATTGAGAGGTTGGATGAACCTTCACGTTGCTGTGATATTGAGACTGAAGAGGTAACAAATAAACCCTGGTTTCACGAGGTGAAAAGGTATCTTGAAGCTCAGGAATACCCTGAGGGTGCATCTGTTAATGATAAGAAGTTTCTGAGGAGGTTCGCAGCGAAGTTCTTCATCAGCAATGGCATCCTTTACAAACGTAACCACGACTCAACCTTACTGCGTTGTGTGGATAAGAACGAAGCAGAAAGAATTATGGTAGAGTTACATGAAGGTACTTTCGGAACTCATTCCAGTGGACACACCATGGCAAAGAAAATCCTACGGGCAGGATATTATTGGTCCACCATGGAAGCCGACTATTATCAGCATTCTCGGACCTATCACAAGTGCCAAGTCTATGCTGATAAGGTGCACATACCTCCAGTACCTCTGAACGTCTTGACAACTCCTTGGCCTTTTGCAATGTGGAGCATTGATATGATTGGTGATATCAGACTTACGGCGTCCAATGGGAATCGTTTCATCTTGGTAGCAATCGATTACATTATGAAGTTTATTGAGGCAACTTCTTTTGCTACTGTAACCAAGAACGTCGTGGCACGGTTTATTCGGCATAAACTGATTTGTCGATATGGTGTACCAGAGAGGATCATTACGGACAATGGTACAAATCTCAACAATAAGATGATCACCGAGCTCTGCAAGCAGTTCAAGATACAACATCACAACTCTTCTCCTTACCGGCCGAAGATGAATGGGGTTGTAGAAGCGGCTAATAAGAACATTAAGAAGATTGTGCAGAAGATGACGGTGATGTACAAAGATTGGCACGAGGTGTTACCATTTTCTCTTCATGGGTACCGTACCTCAGCGCGGACGTCAACAAGGGAAACACCATATTCCTTGGTTTATGGCATGGAGGCCGTCTTGCCCATTGAAGTTCAGATACCCTCTCTTTGAATTATGAAGGATGCAGGTTTGAGCGAAGATGACTGGATCCAGACCCGGCTTGATTAGTTGAACTTAATTTATGAAAAGAGACTTACTGCTATTTGTCATGGTCAAACGTATCAAAAGCGGATGATCAAGGCATTTAACACAAAAGTCAGATGAAAAGAGTATCAAGTTGGGGATCTGGTGATCAAACGCATCATACTTCCGCAAGGTGATCCCAAGGGCAAATGGACCCCTACTTACAAAGGGCCATTTGTGGTTAAGAACATTTTCTCAAGAGGAGCTATGATTCTAGCCACCATGGGTGGTGACGACCTTCCCCATCCCGTCAATGCATACATAGTGAAAAAATACTACGCATAATCAAAGACCCGCTAGGTTGACTGGCCTAGGCAAAAATAAGGGCTTCCCAGCTGTTGTACCCCAAAATTTGCCCTCCCATTTCTCATTGATTTCTCACCACAAAGCCCTTGAAGCTCAAGATCCAGTTAGGGTTTCATCTGCTCAAGACTTCTCCTTGCACTGTTGACCCAAATTAGGGTTTGTGTTTGCACAAGGATGTTTTGACCTAAAATGCCTAAGATGACTTTCTTGCTTCATGTTGGACCCCCAAGTTTATCCATACCAAGTTTCAAGTCTTGATTCCAAGTTTTGCCCAGTCAATTGGACAGTTGACCTAGAAATCAGCTGTATTGGGGGAAAAGTCAGCTGTGGCCAATTGACAGTCAAACCTCATGAAAATTGACCCACATCAACATTATGAACTCATATGAATCATTTGATCAAGTTTGGATCACAATTCCACAAGAAATTTGATCAGATCACCAAAAGGGCAAAATGGTCATTTTTAGGGTTTTGACTGCACAAAGGCAATTTTTGACTGTTTGACCCAACCAATGGCAAACCAAGCTCACACATAGACTCAAGGACCCCATGGAATTGTCTTGACATGCTTAACAAGTTCAAAAGTTCCCAAATACACAAGATTAACAGTTGAATTTCCCAGTCAATTGATCAATTTTGACTGTATACTGAAAAGTCAAAACTTTGACTTTTTGGTCAAAATCAAGAGTCAAGATTCATTTTTCATCAAAACATGCCAAATCATGGAACTTGTTCACCAAGAAATCACAAAATGCAAATTAGGGTTAGAAATTAGAATTTTTCATAACTTAGAATTTTTCTAAGTTATGAAAAACCCTAATTTTTTCCCAACTTTGCCCCACTTTCTCACCAAGATCCATTTGGATTCAAATAAAAGTCAAAACATGAAAGTTGTAGCTTGTTGCATAATCTACAACTTTGATTCACAAAGTTTTCCCAAATGAGGCTTGTATCTCAAGTTACAAATTTTTGAATATGGGCACTAAACCATTCTTAACTTAGTGAATTTTTGACCTATTTTGACAAGGTTTTCTACCCAACTTCAAGGCCATTTTCCATACACTTCCACTTGGAATTTAAATTTTCATTTCAAAGATGGATTGTAGTACACATTCCAAGCTTTCCAAAATGTCCAAGAACTCATCAAACAACCTCATAACTTGAGAGAATCGAATTTCACAACATGGCCAAAACTCACTTTTGAATTGATCATGAACATGTTCATAACTTAGGCCATTTTTAAGTCAGCATAGTTTGTGCTAAATTACATGTCCTAAAACCCTTTGACACTCAATAATTCAATGCAAAACCTTTGTGCCAAGACCATGTTTTGTGTGTTCAAGCATTGCCTAGAGGATTAATCCCAAAATAGATAAAGCATTTCTTCCATTTTTGCAAAAGGTAACTTTATGTCCAATTGAAAATCCAAGCAGTACAAATGAGATCTAATTGGCACAAGATTATGAGCAAAAAACTCTGATCAAGGAGAGATTATGCAGCTCATTAGGGGCCCTCTACTGACCTAGAACACAACTTGGGCATTTGTTGCTTAAAGTGTAAGTAACTTGGCATAACTGGTAACAACTCTCATATCAGCTTGCAAACACAAAAGTAAACTTGTGAAACACACTCAAGACATCCCAACCAAGCTAGTGCACGATCCTAACATCCCTCATACACCCCAAATCCCAAAATCACCTTCAAACTGCAAGAACAGGGCAAGGCCTGCAGTTTGAGTGCCATCTCCCATTTCTCTCAAGCTTTCTTGCCCAAACCAGTTCACATACATTCCCTAGCATCTATACAAGCTAACCATGACTTGAAACACGACCTGTAATCCCCCTAACCAGTTCCACCATTTTCAGTTTCTTGTTTTGCAGGTGAAGTGCTCTAGCACGATTCAAAAGCTTTCAAGACAAAGTAAACATTGGAATAGCATCCCTGGACCTCAAGGAAGCTGTACCAATCATCACCTTGCACTGAAAGCTCCCCCATTGCCAGATAGAACTTCAACTGAACAGGTATTTTGGTGAACTTCTATCTCTCTTATTAGGCATCATTAGCTCTAAGTTTGTGAATAAGCAATGTTCTACTCATGCCACTGAACATGTACATGCTTTTACTTTTCATTTCTTTTGCCTGAGCTGTGAGAATTTAAGGTTTGAAAATGGCAGAAAACTTAGGTCAGGATTTGGGATTGTTAAAATTCTCTCTCATTTCTGAGAGTTAGGAGATGTTCTTTATATATTTGGAATCGTGGTTTCATGCTTAACATTTTTTGTGTTGAAAGTTTGTGCAAAAGATCAAAGGATCAGGATGTTTGAACTGGAAGAAACAGGCGCGCGTTTTGGACAGTTTGTTGTCTGAAGGTTGAAGAAGAAGCCACATGGGCTGGGCCTGTGTGGTCTTTTCTTTTTACACCCTATTTCCATTTTCATACCCCCTGAGCCCATTTGCTTGATTTAATGTTTTTTTTTTATTTTTCTTTTTTCATTTTGACTCATTTATTTTTTCTAACAATGTTTAAAACTTGAAAAATCATTTTTGCACCATTTTTGCATTTTTTAAGTATTTATTTGTTTATATATACTATTATACATAGATATATATATATATATTATTATTTAGGAATATTACTAATAATGTAAATATATTGTATTTCTGATTTTTTATTTCATTTTTCCCTTTTGAAACATTTTGTATAAAAAATACTTTTTTTTATAAAATTAAATATTATTATTTTTTTGCATATTTAAATATATCTTGTAAATAATATAAATATACATATATTAATACATTTAGGGTAAAATATCAAAAATATACCTATTTTTATTTTTATTAATATTTAACACTAAAAAAACATTTTTATAAATATACTATATTTTATTTTATTTTTGTATGTAAATAATAAATATTATGTAAATTAAATAATTAATATCCTTTTTGATTAAAATTAGGGTTTTGCCCTAAATATGAAAATACTCCAAAAAAAATAATACCTTTTTATTTCTTTTTATTTTACATAAATTATACTTTTTTCATACACATAAAAATTCCTTTTGCATTCTTGCATATTTGTTTTTATTTCCATTTAATTATGCAATTATTTGTCTTGTAAATATTCAAAGAAAATGATGTAATAGTTAGGTTTAATTTCTTGTCTAAATAATCCCCATTTGAGACATTTGTACCCCCCTCCCCATATTATTATGTTGTAATAGTGTAGGAATTTAATTTTCGCACTTTATCGCTTTCTAAATATACTATGCTAGAGTTAGGGTTTGTATGCGAATAAAATGAACAAATTAGTTTGACCTAATCTCAAGATAATCAAGCATGAAAATGGACAACACATCTCACACTTGCACCCCTAGGGTATTCCACTTTGTTGCCTTCAAATAATTGGGCCATATTGTATGTTGAATTTCTTTGGGTAAAACAACAATCAAATGATCATAGTCCCTCGATGACGCTTTCGAAAAGTTTCCTAAAATGATCAAGTCCATTTTAAAGAGAAATTGCCTAAAGACATTTAACACCATTGCAATCATGGTCTAAACGAAGACCCGCGCCCGTCCCTTTCACCTCCTAAGACAAGATTGTCCACCAAATGCAATGGTGGAACAAAATTGTCAAAAGGTTTAAAACATAACAAAAATCTTTGAGAAAACTTTAAGGTAGATAACTCTTAAGTACTTGTCAATTTGCCAAGAAAACACTTGCCTAATTTCAAACTACACCTCACAAACACTTTCAAAACAAACTTTCAAAAACCTTGAAACATCTTTTCAAAAGACAAACACCTCTTGTAAAACATTCGAGTAAAGAATTGTTACAAGGGTAGCCTATACAAGGCATCTTTTCAAAACATTTTCAAAACCACACACCAAGCACCATTTCAAATAATTGAAAACCAAGGCAAGTTGATCTAAGCAAGTACCTAAGAGCCCATGGATAACCATGGATAGAAAGGGTGCTAATACCTTCCCTTTCTATAATCTACTCCCCGAACCCAAGAAAAATCTCAAAGGTTTTTGCTGTGCTTTTTAAACCTTTCCTTAGGATAAAATAAAAAGTCGGTGGCGACTCTTGCTCAACCGAAACATTTGCGAAAACAAACGCAAAACCCTAGTCAGTTCTCCCACCGTACCACACCAGCGAACCAAAAGGGTTCGGGCAAAAATAAGGGATGAAAATGAAAAATCTGTACACCCGGCAAGTCGAAAACCTGAAAAGGCGGCTTGGGCAAAAAAGGGTATCCCGGTGGACTGAAAACCTGAAAGGGCGGTCCAGGAAAAAGTTAGGGATTAAAGTGTAACACTATGTCTCATTGGATCACCTTGCAACCAGACTTCGGTATCTACTATCAAGCTCGGACGACACTAATCAATCTGATCTACCTTCAACCAAGTAGCAAAGTGATGAGATGCTCGAGCACATAAAGGCAATAGCAGAGTTGGAACCCAGTGGGATTATTCACATAGCTGTTTTTTTGTGTTTTTCACAAATTGTATAAATTCTATTTGTTCGGCGGCGTTCTCTTACTAGGACGTCAACCTCTTGTACAAAAAACGCCTATTTACAGGCCAAACTTCAAAATCAATATAAGTCATTTTTACGACTAAATTTCAAATTGTTTTCCTTTTTCTGTTTTGTTTTGCAAAGAACGTCCAATGTTCAATTTTTGATATATGCATTTTACATAGATTGCTGCTCATAAATATTTATATGCGAAATAAAAGACGGTTACTTGTAATATCAGAAACAGGGGAAAACGAGAAATGTCCAAATCGTGCAATTGCCCTGTCCACTAGGTATAGGGATAGATCTAGTTGGAAGAAACAATTGAAAAAAACATTCATTCCCCACAGAGTAAGAGAAAGACAGTAATGTTAACTCTCCCCAGCCAAGACTCGCAACTGTAACTGAATCGGTAACATTCTCCCCAAGCATAATTTATCTACCATCAACACTAAGAAGTCTTGTCATCGCCAGCGGAGTATAAATAAAATTTATCCCCAGTGGAGTTTGAAGAATTGTCCCCAGTAGACTTCGGAAGATTATCCCCAATAGAATCTAAAAGGGCTATCCCCAGTAAGGCCGCTACTGGAAAATCATCCCCAGCGGAGTTCTTTCCTTTCATAAAACAGGAATTCAATCCCAACAAGGTTCATTATCACCAGCAACATTAATTTATCCCTAGCTAAATTCGTCAGTAGAATCCTCAACAGAGCATCTCTTCCCCACAGAGTCATTCTCTCATCAGTTTATTCCCCAGCGGAATTATCTTCTCCTGCAGGTTTATTCTCACAATCATCACCGTTCACTATCTCCGGCAGAAACGAAGAATTCAACTCTTTTCTCCAGCAGCTATTCGGGATTTATTTTCCCCAACTAAAAACATCACATTTTCATACATCATGACATGCATACGCATCATATAACACAATCTCGTTTATTTTGAGAACATCATTGCTTGGTACATATCATGCATTACATACGGTTAACCTTTACCTTTCAGGAAAGATTTTCACAAAATTCAAGCTATGAAGCTTTTACATCAGTTGAATTACGGACGATGTTCCTAAATCTCAGCAAAGTAGTTGAATTACAGACGAGTTCCTAAATCTCAACAAAGTTGTTCTCAAGAAGAATTACAGACAAGCTCCTAAATCTCAGCGAAGTTGTTGAATTACGGACGAGTTCCTAAATCTCAGCAGATATTACCTCAGTCGAATTATGGATGAGCTCCTAAATCTCGATAGATATTTCCTCAGTTGAATTACGGACGATGTTCCTAAATATCAGCAGAGATGTTTCTCCAAGTTGAATTACGGACAAGCTCCTAAATCTCAGCGAAGTTATTCCCCAAGTTGAATTACGGACATGCTCCTAAATCTCAGCGAAGTTGTTGAATTACGAACGAGTTCCTAAATCTCAGCAGATATTACCTCAGTCGAATTACAAATGAGCTCCTAAATCTCGACAGATATTTCCTCAGTTGAATTACGGACGATGTTCCTAAATCTCAGCAGAGATTTTTCTCCAAGTTGAATTACGGACAAGCTCCTAAATCTCAGCGAAGTTATTCCCCCAGTTGAATTACGAACAAGTTCCTAAATCTCAGCAAAGTTGTTGAATTACGGTCAAGTTCCTAAATCTCGACAGATATGTTCCTCGGTTGAATTACGGACAAGTTCCAAAATCTCAGCAAAGATGTTTCCTCAGTTGAATTACGGACAAGCTCCTAAATCTCGACAAAATCAGTTGAATTACAGACAAGCTCCTAAATCTCGACAAAATCAGTAGAATTACGGACAAGCTCCTAAATCTCGACAAAATCAGTTGAATTACGGACAAGCTCCTAAATCTCGACAAAATCAATTGAATTACGGACTAGCTCCTAAATCTCAGCAAAGATGTTTTCTTAGTTGAATTACGGACGAGCTCCTAAGTCTCAGCAAAAGTTGTTCCCTCAGTTGAGTATGGACGATTGAAGTTCCTAAATATCAACAGAGACGACTCACCAGCAGAATGACAGACGACGAAGCTCCTAAATTTCTACCTCTCTCCACGAAAGATCAGACTTCCCCAGCGGAATCTTCCTCAACATTAGGTATACAAGCTCTCGCTAAGGAATCCCTTATGCGATCGACACTTCTCCAAATGGCATCTGTAAGCCCATTCCCGACATCACCACTTCATACGAGTGCAAATTTCTGGGCACTCTAGTGTTCAATCTTCTTCCACCTTCGGATCACGAAAGGCACGAAAGCCAATCTACATCCTCAGGTTTAAGAAAATTGAAACAGGGGCAGCTGTTGTACCCCAAAACTTGCCCTCCCATACTTCTCAAAACATTGCAAGGAAGATCTCCAAATTGCTCAAGATAGCCCAAGGGTTGGCCAGACAAGCTCTCTCCTAAGGCAGTCTACCCCAAATTAGGGTTTTGTGTTGCATCAAGATCCTTGAGTCCAAGTGACCCCAAGTGATCACCAATGTCTGAATATGTTCTCAAGATCATCCATGTCAAGTTTCAAGCCTTGCAGAGGAAGTTTGCTCAGTCAATTGCTCAAAGGTCCAAAAATCGACTATGCTAAGGCAAAAGTCAATTGTGACCTACATACAGTCAAACTTCAAGATTTTTTGTCAACATCCTCATTTTGAAGAATATTTTATCATTTTATCAAGGGTTGATCATGATTCATCAAGGATTGCTTACAATTCATCAAGATTCAAAAGTTGCTAAATTAGGGTTTTGTAGGAAAAGTCAACCCAACTTTGACCAAGCATAACTTTCTCATACTTTATGAGAAATGACACATCCAAAGCTCATTTTTAAGAGGATGCAATTCCATCAATCCATATTCATATCCAAAGATCAAAATATACACACACAAGAAGTTATGAATTTGGACATTATAGGTCATTTTGAAAAGTCAACAAAAACACCTTTTTTGTCAAAACTTAATACTTAATCATGGAAGATCAAATTAAGCTGAGACCAAAAGGGTTGGTTATAGGACATCTCAAGATTTCTAAAAAGTCCAAGAACACCTCCAAAGGTTCAAAATTGAGGAAGTTATGCATTGTTGAAGTTGGACTTTTTTGCAAAATTGCCAAAAGTCAACTATCCCCAAAACTTCAAATTTTGCCAAATGGGCCCATTCGTTTTCACTTGTTGAGTTGGAACTATTTCCCACGTGCTCTAGCTTTGGCCATGTGTCCATATCATATTTTCATTATTTAATTTGGTTTTTATTTGAATTAATTCATTTTAAATCAAATAAAATAAAAAACATTGAAAACTAAAGATCTTGTGATCATTTCATGTCTTGTTATACAGCTAGCACCCTTCCAAACTCGTATCAAGGAAGTTGTGTACAAAAGGATTCAAATAAAGCCAAATTTGGAAGGTTGTAAAAGAGAATCAAATCAAATATCAAAGCATTGAAAGATAGAGATTTGGACTGAGTTTGCAACCCTAATGCATTGTACAATACATAAGGAGGCGAGGCAGACCAAAATAAGGGTTGAAGATCAAGCATAGAGCCAGAACCATATTTTCAAAAAACAAGAAAAAAGAGTGAGATCGAAACAGGGCTTAGAGACATCCTCAAGGCTTGGTATGTGTCTCAATCTCTTCCTGGCAATCTCAGGAACCTAAAGCAAGCAAAACCACACGCTTTCAGACCCTCCCAAGCGCTGTAAGTCATTCACGAAGCCGCCCTATTCTTGATTTCGTATTTTGAAAATTAGGCATTGTTAACAAGAAATAATTGCATATTCTGGATCACCATATCATTTGAAAGCTTTTTGCAATAACCAATTTCATTTATATGACCTATATCATGGATCACCATTTCTAGGGTTTTGTGTTTGGTTTTAGGGCTTTTCGTTTCAGGAAAAATTGGCCCTAATAATGGGCATGGATGCGTTCAGAAGAAGGAGACTAACTCAACCATGGCGCTAGTTTCCATTTATATTGCCTGTGGAAGAACTTAGAGTGAAGCTACGATATTAGTTGCGGATAAAATCCGCATGTAAAAGTTCCAGTTTTTAGAGGACAGGGACGATGCGTTGGCACTCCCCCATTTGTCCATTCAAACGAGCGCGCGCTTTTTTATATTTTCTGTCCATTATTTTTTGTTTTATATATTATTACTAATTTGTATTATATTAACAAAACAAGTCAAGCAGCGTAGTGGCAAGCATAGCGTTGGAATCTGCCTTGGGGCCTGGGTTCGAATCCCATGTCCCCCTATTTTCTCAATAACATTTTCTTGCAGGTAATCATGTGCACGCCTAAGTTGGAGATCCACCATGCGCCTTCCTCATCAAGCATGCCAGATGGCCAGATGGCCAGATCTGGTGGCCAGCATTGAAGGTGTACCATAGGCCAAGTTAATACACGCGCGCTGGATCAGAAAAGTCAAACGGACTGCATGTCAATTGGGCCAATATTCTTGCTTTCCGCACCCTCCAATCAGGCCCAATCTCTCTACTTTCTTTTACATTTTGTTTATTTTATTTAATTATTTTATTTTGTTTGATTTATTTACTAACCAATAGAATAATTTCTTTTTATAAAAAAAATCACACAAAATATTTTATGTCCAATTAAATTTTAGAACTTTATTTTTTCTTTAATAAATATTAATTAAATTAATTAGGATATTAATTTTTAGATAACTTTCAATTATTTTGTAAATATTTAAAATTAATTAGAATTTAATAGGTTTTAACCCTAATTTATTTATTTTATTTTCTTTCCTAAAATATCAAAAACTCCAAAAATATGTCATTTAATATTTTTCATTAATTAATTTATTTAATAATTAATTTAGCATTTAATTTTAGGATTTAATTTCTTTTCTTAAAAATAAAAACAACAAAAACATTTTCTTTAATCAAAAGGGTCAAAACCCTAATTTCACATTCGATTTAATTCCGCATCACACGCTTTATTTTTCGTTATCCAATTAATGTATCTGCTCCCGGTTTATAATAATTAATAGGATATTTATTTTTCCGCTTTTAAATTTCAAAGGGTTGCTTTTGGTGATGTAAATACCTGACGCCTTTTAATAATTTAGTTTAATATCCGCACCTTTAATTTTTGCAAATATACAACTGCTAGATGTTTGATAATAGGGTTTGCATGACAAGAATGAATGTTTAAATTAAAATCAATTAGATCACCCTAAACATGTGCAAAGATAAAAATAACCGAAATCAACACATTCGCACATGCGCACTCCTAGGGTACACTCCCACTTGGTTGCCTTCGTACACGGTCATTGAGTATAGGTTATTTTAGAGGTCGCCTTCTTGTCTAAAAGATCATAAGTTTCCTCGGAAAGGTTGCCTCGGATATTGTTGCCTCGAACAAATGATATAAGACATTAGGGTTACCACTAAGACGTCCTAACATTGCTTTAGTGACCGTATGTCCCTCTTTAGAATTGACCCTCAAACTCCAACGACGGTGCTACCTACTCACTAATAGTGGGATAGCATTATCTAAAGGAAATAAACATAGAACGATTCCTTTTTCGAGTAGGTAGATTAGTTCTTAGATACTTGCTCAATCAAAACAAACTTTTTTCACACTTACACTTTTACAAACAAGTTTTCAAAAAACACTTCATTACACTCTTGAAGACAGAAGCAAGAGTTAAATCGAAGTTAAAAACAAAACTTTTCAAAACCCATAAGCACAAAGAAAACATTTTGAAAATGATGAGCAAGTACCTAAGAGCCTGTAGATAACTACGGATAGAAAGGGTGCTAATACCTTCCCTTTCTATAATCTACCCCCCGTACTCAGAAATATCTTAAAAAAGGAATTTTTCTGTGCTTTTTTCCTTTCCTTGTTGGATAAAATAAAAGTCGGTGGCGACTCTTGCTTATCGCGACATTTTGCGAATATAAAACGCAAAACGCCAACCAACATTCCAAAAACAGTCAGTTCTTCCCACCATATCACAGGTAGCTTTATTTCACGACATGATACATCATGAAATAGAGGTCTACATAGACGATATGATAGCCTGATCAAAAACAGAAGAAGAACACCTTGATCACCTACAAAAGTTGTTTGAGAGACTGAAGAAGTACAGGATGAGGTTAAATCCAAACAAGTGCACATTCGGAGTACGGTCCGGTAAACTCATAGGGTTTGTCGTCAGTAATAAGGGTATTGAAGTCGATCCTGCCAAAGTTAAAGCAATACAAGATATGCCTTCTCCTTATACTGAGAAGGAAGTCAGAGGATTCTTGGGACGCTTGAACTATATTTCCAGATTCATCTCTCACCTAACAGCTACTTGTGAGCCAATCTTCAAACTATTGAAGAAAGATCAAGTAATCAGTTGGAATGATGAATGCCAGGTTGCTTTTGACAAAATCCAGGAATACTTACAAGAACCTCCTGTATTGATGCCACTAGTCGAGGGAAGACCATTGATCATGTATCTGACTGTTTTAGAAAACTCAATGGGGTGTGTATTGGGGCAGCATGACGAGTCTAGCCGAAAAGAGCACGCTATTTATTACCTGAGCAAAAAGTTTACCGACTGTGAAACCAGATATTCACTGCTCGAGAAAACTTACTGTGCTCTGGCATGGGCTGCTCGCCAGCTAAGACAGTATATGCTGACTCATACTACCTTATTGATATCTAAGATGGATCCGATAAAGTACATCTTCGAAAAGCCTGCTCTTTCTGGAAAAAATAGCGAGATGGAAGATGATCCTAACGGAGTACGACATACAGTATTCTACCAAAAAATCTATAAAGGGCAGTGTATTGGATGATCACCTTGCTCACCAAGCTGTAGAAGACTATCAGTCTATGAAGTTTGAATTCCCAGATGAAGACATCATGACATTAGACAACTGTGAAGAAATCAGACCATATGACGGACCTGAACAAGGATCCTGATGGACCCTGTTCTTTGATGGAGCATCCAATGCACTTGGTAACGGCATCGGGCTATACTCATATCTCCAGAAGGGTGTCATACTCCCTTTACTTCCAGACTTTGCTTCAACTGTACAAATAACATGGCAGAGTATGAAGCATGCATCTTTGGTCTCAGAGCTTCCATAGACTTGGGAATCAAATCCTTAGATGTGTTTGGAGATTCAGCTTTGGTCATCAGTCAGATCAAAGGGGAATGGGACACTAAGCACCCAAACCTTATCCCTTACAAAGAAAATGTTTTGACATTACTACCACATTTTAAGAAGATTACCTTCGAGCATTTCCCGTGAGAAGAAAAATCAACTAGCAAACGCTCTAGCCACAATGTCATCTATGTTTAAACTTAATTAGGATAACGAGGCTCCCCAATTCACCATCGAACGAATGGCTGAACCAGCACACTGCCACGAGATTAATACTGAAGAGATAATGGACCAGCCTTGGTTTCATGAAGTCAAGAGGTATCTCGAGGCTCAAGAATATCCAGAAGGAGCTTCAATCAATGATAAGAAGTTCTTAAGGAGATTCTCTGCTAAATTTTTCCTTAGTAATGGCATCATGTACAAGGGAAATCATGACTCCATTTTGCTTCGGTGCGTGGATAAGGTTAAAGCTGAAAAGATCATGGTTGAATTACATGAAGGTACTTTTGGCACCCACTCCAGTGGGAATACGATGGCGAAGAAAATCCTACGGGCAGGCTATTACTGGTCTACCATGGAAGCATATTGCTATCAACACTCTCGAACCTGCCATAAGTGTCAAATTTATGCTGACAAGATGCACGTACCTCCGGTTCCTCTGAATGTCTTGACGGCTCCTTAGCCCTTTTCTATGTGGGGAATTGATATAATTGGAGAGATCAAGCCTACATCCTCCAATGGACACCGCTTCATCCTAGTGGCCATTGACTATTTTACAAAGTGGGTCGAACCAGCTTCCTTCGCTTCCGTTACTAAGAATGTTATTGCCCGCTTCATCAAGCAAAATCTCTTTTGCCGGTATGGTATCCCAGAAAGGATCATTACTGACAACAATACAAATCTTAACAACACTATGATCACCGCCTTGTGCGAGCAATTCAAGATTCAGCATCACAATTTCTCTCCCTATCGGCAAAAGATGAATGGTGCTGTTAAAGCTGCGAATAAAAACATTAAGAGGATCATACAGAAAATGACAGTCACATGCAAAGACTGGCATGAGATGCTACCAGTCACTCTCCATGGGTATCGTACTACGGCTCGCACATCAACTGGGGCAACACCCTATTCTTTGGTATACGGCATGGAGGTTGTCCTACCTGTTGAGGTTTAGATCCCCTCTCTAAGAATTATGAAGGATGCAGGGTTGAATGAAGACGATTGGATCCAAACTCGACTTGATCAATTAAACTTAATTGATGAAAAGAGACTTACTGCTGTTTTCCATGGTCAAATGTATCAAAAACGAATGATGAAGGCTTTCAACAAGAAAGTCAGACGCCAAGTATATCAAGTTGGGGACCTAGTGATCAAACGTATCATCTTACCACAAAGTGATCCCAGGGGAAAATGGACTCCTACCTATAAAGGACCATTTATAATCAAAAACATATTCTCCGGTGGGGCGATGATCTTGACTACCATGGATGGAGACGACCTGCCACACCCTGCGAACATGGACATAGTCAAAAGATACTACGCATAAGAGACCTGCTAGGTTGACCCACCTAGGAAAAACAAAGGGAATCCCGGCGAACCAAAAGGTTCGGGCAAAAATTAGGGATGAAATGAAAAAAAATTGTACACCCGGCAAGTTGAAAACCCTAAAGGGTGACTTGGGCCAAAAAGGGTTTCCCGGTGGACTAAAAACCCGAAAGGGCAGTCCAGGAAAAAGTTAGGGAATTAAAGCGTATGGCTATGTCCCGTCGGATCACTTGACGGACAACCTTTGGCTTCCACTGACAAACTCAGAGTTTCTGATCAATTCAATCATCTTCGGACAAGGCAAATAGACAAATTACTCAGAGATATGAAGGCTATAGCAGAATGGAAACCCCATGGGATTTTTTGTACACATAGCTATATTTTCTTTGTATCAAATTTTTTCTCTTTTACGACAACATTCTCTTACTAGAATGTTGGTCTCCTTGTATAAAAAATACTTATTCAAAGTCAATACAAAATATTCCTTTGAAAGTGATAAAACTATTTGTCTTTTCTTTATGCTTGTTTTGTTTACAAAAACATCCAATGATTCATTGTTGAGCATATGCATTTGAACATAATTACTGTTTACAAATAAACAAAATAAAAAGAGGCAATTACTGATAGGTTGAAAGGATAGGAAAATATCTCTAGGATATCCCATAAGTAATCCCCTACAGTACATCATTTAAATCCCCATTGGAACAAAACTTCAAGTTTTTAATCCCCAGTAGAAATCGTCAAATTTCTCAGGATTCTCCAAACAGATCTTACAAGTAGTACATGGCATTGCCCTCACAACAGAATTTACTTCTCTCAACAAAAATTTATCAACACTTAGACTTCACAACAGGAAGACTTATGCTTACATATCCTCAGTAGCATTCAGGGATTTATTTTCCTCAATCAAGCAGCAATACAGCAAATCAGTTCACATGCGCATACATTGCATCCATATATCATAAACATTGATAAAGCAAATACACTGCATCATACATTTCATGCAACATAACTTTGTGTTTTAGCTATCATTTTACCCTTTCCAGGATAAGATTAACAGTTACCATTAACGACATGCAACCTTGATACAATACGGATACGCCCCAGACACGGATTCCATTCTGATACTCATTCAGATACAACTTTCAGATACAGTTCAGATACGCCCCAGATACATATGCCATTCTGATACTCATTCAGATACAACATTTAGATACAGTTCAGATACGCTCCAGACACATATGCTATTCTGATACTCATTCAGATACAACTTTCAGATACAGTTCAGATACGCTCCAGACACGGATGCTATTCTGATACTCATTCAGATATAACTTTCAGATATAGTTTAGATACACCCCAGACATGGATGCCATTCTGATACTCATTCAGATACCACTTTTAGATACAGTTCAGATATGCTCCAGACAGAGATGCCATTCTGATACTCATTCAGATACAACTTTCAGACACAGTTCAGATACGCTCTAGACACGGATTCCATTCTGATACTTAGTCAAAATCAACTCCCAGATATAATTCAGGTACGCTCCAAACATGAACGCCATTCTGATACTCATTCTTTCGGCTCACAAGTTACAAATCAACAAACATTCTTGGGTGGCATCTACAAGCCCATATCCAACAAGATTCTATCACCTCTCCAAATGGCATCTTTAAGCCCATTCCCTCAACCACACGTCGTCGAGTGCAAATTTCTGGGTACTCTAGTGTCCAATCATTCTTTCACCTTCGAGTTACAAATGGTAAAAATCGCCAATCTAACTCTTCAAGTTTAAGAAGATTGAACAGGGGAAGCTGTTGTACCCCAAAATTTACCCTCTCATTTATCAAGATTTTCTCACAAGATCTCTTTGATTCAAGACTGGATTAGGGTTTGATCAGCTCAAGACACCTCCTTATACACTGATGACCAAAATTAGGGTTTGGGATTGCACAAGGATTTTTGGACTATCAATGTTTCATATGGCTTTCAAGTATCATTATGGACCCCTAAGATTACACATGTCAAGTTTCAAGCCTTGAATCACATTTTTGATAAGTCAATTGGACAGTTGACCTAAAAATCAGCTGTATTGGAAAAAAGTCAACCATGGCCAATTTACAGTCAAATTTCATAAGTTTTGATCCACATCAACATTTTAGACTCATGTGTATCATTTGATCAAGTTTGGAACACAATTCCTCAAGAAATTTGATCAAATCATCAAAAGGGCAAAATGGTCAAAATTAGTGTTTTGACTGAGAAAGGGCAATTTCTGATTTTTGACCTAGAAAATGACCAATTGGTTTGAAGCATGATTTCAAGGGTTCATTTGCATCATCATGACCTAATGACATGGTTCAAAACATTACAAATCCATTGGATTGATAGATGAAATTTGCAGTCAACTGATCAAAGGTCAACTGTATACTGAAAAGTCAAACTTTGACTTTTTGGTCAAAATCAAATGCCAAGGATCACAATTCATGTCAAAATGTGAAACTTGTTCATCAAGAAATCAAAGATTGAAGATTTTTTTTTGAAATTTGAAATTTTCTTAACTTCGAAATTTTTCTAAGTATAGAAAATTTCTTATTTTCCTCAACTTTAAGCCAAATTCTCACCATGATACAAGATGACTCAAAGGAAGTTCCAAACATGAAAGTTGTAGATCTCCATGAAATATACAACTTTGATTCACACATTTTTCCCTAAAGATTCTTGGATCTCAAGATATAATTTTGTGAATACATGCCCATGAACTAAAATAACTTAGTGAAATTTTGCCCTAATTTAGGCAGGTTTCTGACCTAACTTCATGGCAATTTTTAACCTAGTTCCAAGAGGAATCTTTAAATGCATTTCAAAGATGATTTATAGGGAACATTGCAAGCTTTCCAAAATGTCCAATAACTCCTTAAGATCATTTTTGAGTAGAGAGAATCGAAGAGAAAAAGTTGGCAATTTCTCACTTTGATTTCAAGCAATTTCATGAAGAACAAAATTCAAATTTGAACCTATGCTGCCTAATCTTTGCTTTACAGGTCTCAAACTTGTTTCTCACTTCATAATTTAATTCTTACACAGTTGATAAAGCCATAACCCAAGCATAAGAGTCTTTGTCCAAGTTTTAATTCCATAAATGGCACAAAGTTGCCATTCCCATTTTAGAAAAGCATAACTTTTGCATTTGTCAACTCCTTGAGCATTGGACCTGTTTTCTCTGAACACACAAGTCCTATAAACCAAAATCAATTTGTCTAGGACTTGTACCAACTTCAAGCAGGCCTGTACAAGCATGAGGAGAATTGTCTCTTCACTTTTCTTAAAAGGCAAGCAATAGAGCAAAAAGCCTACATTTGAGAAATCTATTGTGAAGCTGACTTGAAACCTTCTCTATACTTATACACAAACGCATTGCAACCTAACACACGATTGCTCAAGGCCAGAAACTCTCTAAAACTCCCTATCACCAAAAAGTTGTCATAACTTGCAGTTTGAGACCAAGCATAGCAATCCAAAAATCTACTCGTGCGTTTCAAATTCTAATCACTCAAACACTTAACCTACCTCATATCTAAGTGTTCCAGACCATCACCCCTTCACTGTAACTCCTCCTTCTCCATCTTCCATTTATGTTTTTTAAGCTTGCAGGTTGACTTGGATAGGGAGATTCAAGCACTTTCAAGACAAAGTAAAGATTGGAACATACTCAGGGAGGTTCAGGCAAGCTAAAGGTATCTTCAGGCCTTCATAAAACTCACTCAAACTCCATTCACGATATCAGTTGAAGAAGGTAAAAACTCTAACTTCTATCTCTTCATACAGACATCCATCGGTCTCGATTTATGAAGGAAAATGTAAATATTATTGTGCTAAAGCCAACCATGTGCATAGATTTCATTTATGTTCATTGTGTATAGAGAATTTTAGATTTTAATTTTTTGTAAAAATTAGGTTTAAAATTAGGGCCATTAAAATTATCTTTGATCTTTGACTGATAGTTTACATGAGTTACATGGTTGAAATCGTGGGAAAAAGTACTACGATTTTCATGTTTCAAGTTTCCATTTTTATGGAGAAATGAGAGAGATACGATTGGTCTGGCTAGCTTGAGGAAGAAGATGAAGTACAAAGCAAGGAGGCGTTATGTGTTATGTATTTTATATTTCATATGAACTAACGGATGTACAGCCACCCCAGTGGCAAGGTAGCGCACTGAGAATGCCAAGGTCATGGGTTTGTGCCTTGGTACCTGCCTTTTGCATATTTTCTCATTTTTTCCATTTTTCTCATTTTTGCAGCGCCGGGCTTTTGCTCATTTGGGCTTGTTTTTTTTTTCTAATGTCACCTCCTGATTACTCAGGACACCCCTGGCCCAATTTATTTTCATTCATTTATTTTATTTTTGTTTATTTCATTAAATATATTTCTTTTGCATAAAAAATCATAACAAATATAAAACATGATAAATATTGCATTTTTATTTTTTTTTATTTTATTTTCACATACAAATTTTTTTTATTAAATTATATACTAACTATTTTTCTTAAATAAACTTGTAAAATAAAATAGACTTAGGTATATTTTTATCCCTTTTTCTTCATACTTGTAAATATTTATTTTGACACATAGAAAGAATAAATATCTTCATAAATATTATTTATTATTTTAAGACAAAAAATATACAAAAATAATACTTAAAGAACTCTATTTTATTTTAAATTAGAAATTAGGGTTAATCATTTTTCAAGAAATAATTTCCCTTTTTTAACATTATTAGGATTAAGTCAAAACTCTTTTGCACATGAAAAAAACAAAGCAAATTTCTTTTTCTTGCATATATATAACATTGTATATTTAAATTATATTGTATATTATTTATTCAAATATTTATACAAATTATATTTGGTTGTAATAGCTTAATTATATTTACATTATTGCAAATCCCCATTCATAATTTGTATATCCCCCTTCCATACAATGTTGTAATAGTGTAGTAATCTTTAAATTACGCAATTTACCGCTTTCATATAAAATGCTAGTAATTAGGGTTTGAATGGCAAGATAAAAACAATCAAATAGAAAACTCTAATCCAAGACAAAATCAAGCATGAAAGTAACACACTTGCACACAAGCATCCTTAGGGTTACTCCACTTGGTTTCCTTACACAAAAATGGCCATATTACGCATGCGAAGTATCTTGGCAAAAACAAACAAATATAAGATCATAAGTCCCTCGATGACGCTATTCAAAGTTCCCTTACAAAATGATCTTGGTCCCACAAAAATGCTAAGATACTTTGCAACATTGCTAATCATGGTTATACGATGACCCACGCCCGTCCCGTTTACATCCAAAGATAGGGTTGCTTACCAAATTAATGGTAAGATAACAATGTCAAAGGAATAAAAAATGAACAAGAAAGACATTTGAGTAGGTAGGTTACTTTTAGTTACTTGCTCCGTTTTAAAGCAACTATCCTTGCTATTTTCCAAAACAAACACCAACACTTTCAAAAACATCTTTCCAACTTGAAACATTTTCAAAAGATCAACATCTTTGTATACATTCTTACGAACGAGAATCATCACAAAGATTGCCTAAACAATGGCCTCTTTTACAAAATACTTTCAAAAACCACACAAAGCACAATTTCAAAACAAAAGCAAGTGATCTAGAAAGTAACTAAGAGCCCATGGAAAACCATGGATGAAAAGGGTTCTAATACCTTCCCTTTTCATAATCTACCCCCCGAACTCAAGAAACAATCTCAAAGGTCTTTCTTGTGCTTTTTCACCTTTCCTTTTGGATAAAAGAAAAGTCAGTGGCGACTCTTGCTAACCGTAACATTTGCGATAAAACGCAAAACCCTCAAGTCAGTTCTCCTACCGTATCACACATACAATGTATTTGGTTCACAAGTCACCAATTCTTTACATCACAAGTTACTATATTCAAGATTCAAGCCACTATTGATTATCTTGCAATTATTTTTTGAGTTCATGCCATGACCATTTGAAACCATACAAAGGAATTTCTCATTACAAGTCCAAACTGTCCAAATATAATAGGCCCAAAACCAATCCAAACTATCAAAACCTACATAATAATATTGTCCAATTTGCTGCTGTATAAAGCCCAAAGTTTACACCAACTAGCCCCATAAAATTGTCCAAACTGCTGTTGTCCGTTCTGCTGTTGTCCATTCTGCTGCATACCAGTCCACAAACTTGCCCACTCCACTCCAAAACCTACACAAAAATAGTCCAAGCATATCAGTCCAAAACCAGTTGTTCCTATACCAAAATAGTCCATGCATAACAGTCCAAAAACCTGCAAAGATAGTCTGCTAAAACTGTCAAAGTTGCTGCCAACAAATGCCAAATATTACATAAAATAGAAGTCACCAAAATCTGTAATGAAAAAGTAGTGAAACAGCGTATCAAAACTGTTTAAAATCTCACAAACCTTTTCCCCCAATTTACACCTCTCAGCTGATATACAAATAATAGAATGGGCAGAGAAAAAAGGGGGAATACGGTAGCAATATTGAGGGACAGAGTTTTGTGTGAAAAAAAAGAAGAAAGAGAGACAATAGCAATATTTAGAGAAAAAAAGACAGCAGAGAAAAGAGAGAGAAAAACACAGAGAGGAAGAGAAGAAAAACACTGTAAGACCAGAAGAGAAAAACAACAATAACCATGAAACTATGTTGAACCATGAAACTCTTTTGAACCATAAAACAACAGCACCAAAAAACAGTAGCAACCCAAAGAAAAACAAAAACAGAAAAACCCTTCAACCCCCCTGTACAACCTTGCAGCTCTCAATATAAAGTAAGGATTGGAGAAACATCCTGGAGGTTCACTGAAGCCACTCTGATCATCACAGCCTCTTGAAAAGTATTCAAACTCATAACACAACTTTCAGTTTCAAGGTAAGTCTTCTTGACTTTGATAGCTTCATTTCAAGCATCATTAGTGATTCATTTTTGAAGATAAATATAGATATCATACTCTTGAAGCTAACCACATGCTTGCTTTTCATTTTTATCAATTATATGTTGAGAACTTACTTTTACATGTAACAGAGCAGTGTTAGAAACAAAAAACAATAGTATGGGCCGACACATATCCCTATGAGTCGATGCATATAAGGCACAAAATAGGTTTTGAGTCGACACAAAACGCGTATGTGTCGATACAAAATGGAAATGAGTCGACACAAACCCTTATGTGTCGACTCAAACTGTGTTGTTTTTTTGATTTCCAGGGGTAAGAAATGTGTATGAGTCAACACAAACAATAAATGAGTCGACACATACCATTATGAATCGACTCATACTGAGTTGATTTTTATTTTTTCAGAAATAGGAAGTGGCATGTGTCGATGCATAAGTATATGTGTCAATACATAAAGTTTGTTTTTCTTTCTTTATACACTATTTTCCTTTTTTGTATTTTTCTTTCTATTCAATATGGTTGTAATAATTTAATTAGGCTTGTATTTCATCCCCATTTATAAAGTTGTACCTGTGATACGGTGGAAGAACCGACTGTTTAATATTGGTTTCCGTTTTGCGTTTTATGTTTGCAAAATGTCGCGGTAAGAAAGAGTCGCCATCGACTTTTATTTTATCCAATCAGGAAAAGGAAAAAGAACAGAAAAAACCTTTTTTCGAGATATTTCTGAGTACGGGGTAGCTTATAGAAAGGGAAGGTGTTAGCACCCTTTCTATCCATGGTTTTCCATGGGCTCTTAGGTACTTACTCATTTTTCAAATTGCTTGTGTGTGTTTGTCTTGAAAATGTTTTACTTCGTGATAACCCTTGTATCAGTCCTCAAGGGTGTGACGAAGTTATTTTGAAAATTTGTTTTGAAAGGTGTTTGTGTGAAGAGTTTTTTTTGAGCAAGTACCTACTAGCATCTACCTACTCGAAAAAAGATCGTTTTTGTTCTATTTCCTTTAGACAGCGCTATCCCACTATTAAAGAGTAGGTAGTACCTTCGTTGGAGTTGTAAGGGACATTCGAAAAGGACAAGTACAATTACTAAAGCAACAGTTATAAAACTTTAGTAATAACCCTAGAGTATTAAGATCTTTCCAAGGAAACATTTCTGAGGCAACATTTTCGAGGCAACATTTTCGAGGCAACATTTCCGAGGAAACATTCGAATTGGACATTTTGATCTCGTTAGACTGGAGGGAAACCACTAAAATCTCCTATGCTTAATGATTGTTTACCGAAGGCAACGGAAATGAGGTAAACCCTAGGAGTGAACATGTGCGAGTGATTTGTTTTAGTTATTTTAATCTTTGCACATTAGGGTTTTCTAACTGTTTTAATTTTTCATGCGTTCTTGCCATACAATCCTATTAGCCATACATCTAACAATTAAATATTGCGGAAATTAAAAGTGCGAGGAAGTAAAACCTAGCTATTACAAGGCTTCGGGGAGGAGGATTAATTACATAACCAAAAATCGGGGATTTAAAGCAAGAAATAAAACCCTAATTTAGCTATTACAAACCCTGAACAGTTACAAAATAATGGAAAAAAATAATTAACAAGCGCGCGGCAAACTAAATACAAGGACGATAATTAATAACTTAAAATCCTAATTGAGAGGAAGAAGTTTTTGTGGATTTTTATTTGAGAAAACAATTTAATCACAAATTAATTAAACCTAATTTCTAATTGTTTTTAATTATGAAAGAAATTAAATTAACCTAATTTCTAATTGTTTTTAATTATGAAAGAAATTAAATTAATCTAATTTCCTAATTAAATTAATTAATTTATTATTAAAAAAATGTGTTTTTTGTATTTTGGTGATTTGTTGGTTTTATGATTAATTAAAAAAAATAATTAATTTTTTGGTGAAAAAAAAATAAAAAAAAATAATTAAAATAAGAGAAATAAATAAAGAAGAGAAAAAGAATGGGCCTGGAGTGATGAAGCAGACTAGAGGTGCATGCTGAACTTCTGAACCCCAGAAGGATGGCCCAGAGTCTGGCGCCTGATCCAATGAGACCATCTTCTAGGGACTCATGGTGGACCTGCGTGTGCTGGCGTTGGATCTGGATAGAGATGGATCCAGAGGATGAGATCAGAGGGTGCGTGATGATCCTCAGAAGGTGAGGTATGCTGGATCTGGCTGGAGATGGATCCAGAGGATGACGATCCTCAGAAGGTGGGGTGTGCTGGATTTGGCTGGAGATGGATCTATAGGATGACGATCCTCAGAAGGTGAGGTGTGTTGGATCTGGCTGGAGACAGGATCAGAGGATGATGATCCTCAGAAGGTGAGGTGTGCTGGATCTGGTGAAAATAATGGAGAAAATGCCAAAAGCTCACACCTGGGATCGAACCCAGGACACGAGCTTCATACTTCCTTCCTCTGACCAAATGCGCTGGAATTATTAGTTGTAAACATAATAAACAAATAAAAACAAAAGCCAAATCAAGTGTCCTGCCAGAAAAAAGGCGCGAAGTTTGAATGGACCAGTCACGCCTTGCCACACCATTGTCTTCTTCGCTGGGACTGTTGTCTTAGGTAACAACGTTTACCTACGGATTTTGGCCATGGCTATAACCATGTGCATCTCAACAATCATGTACAGGCAAGATAAATTAAATTGGTGACCATGAATCAACTGGGCTTGATGCCCTAATCATCATGGTACCCATCATTAGGCCTAATTTTGCTTAAATCACAAAACCCCAAATTGGAGCACGAAACCCTAGCAATGGAAAAAGCTTGTTCCTGCACTGTAACTTAAATCATACTATCAAGAAACATTACAAACATGATTATGAACACAAATATATGGGCAAAATACATTTATAATGCGTAAATCATAGAAATCGAATTTGAGTTCTTAGTGCAAACCGTGATGCTCTTGGGGACGATTTCTAGATGCTCTGAGACTTGCAAATGATGCTGTTAGCTTCCTGGGATGTCCTGGAATAAATTGGAATCTTTAAATCTCCGTGAGGATGGCTCTAGGATGGATTTTGATCTCACTTTTTTGTCCAAAATTTCAATTTCTCCCTCTGTTTCACGCCTCCAATCCTCCCTCTTATGGTATGGAATTGTTGTGTAGGTGTAGGAGACTAAATTAGGTTAACAAATTTGACATGAATCTTGAGAAATAATGGAGTTTTGATTTGATTTGCTTCATGTATGATTTCTTTCCAAAACTTTCTTCAATCCAATCTTTTTCAACCTTAATGAACCTTGCACGAATTGGCTGGCATGCTAGCCGTATATGGACTCAAAATGTGCACAAAAATTCCAAGATTTGATTTGTTTTCATTATTTTACCATTTAATTTGATTTATTTAGATTTAAATGAATAAAAAATCAAAATAAATGATAAAAGTAATAATAATATGTGGAAAATCTCATGGGTCATGGGTCCTATTAGAAACTTGTTTCAATCAAGAAAACACGGGCCCTGTGGAAAAAATGCAAATTTGATCAATGTTGACTTTTGACAATTTTTTCAAAAATTGCCAACTTTGACAATGCACAACTCTCTCAATTTTGACCATAGGAGGGTGTTCTTGGATTTTTTAGAAAGCTTAGGATGTCCCGTAACCAACCCTTTTGGTCTCATCTCCATTGGATCTTCCATGTTTATGTATGAAGCTTTGACCCAAAAGGTGTTTTTGTTGACTTTTCAAAATGACCTATAATGTCAAAATTAATATATTTTTGTGAGTGCATATGTTGAACTTGTGAGCTGAATATGAATTGTAGGGAATTGTATCCTCTTCAAAATGAGCTTTGGATGGAAAATTTATGATAAAGTATGAAGAAGTTATGCTTGGTCAAATTGGGTTGACTTTTCCTGCAAAACCCTAATTTAGCAACTTTTGGGTTTTGATGAATTTGGAGCATCCCTTGAGGAATAATGATCAACCCTTGATCAAATGATGGAAATTACTTCAAAATGTTGATGTTGACCAACAATATTGAGGTTTGACTATATGTGGACCACAATTGACTTTTGACCTAATACATATTAGGAACTTCTTATACAAGGCTTGAAACTTGGCATGGATGATCTTGGGAACATATTAGGAACTTGGGAAGTATTTGAGTCCCTTGTAGTTCACACATCTTGATGAAAAAGGAAACCCTAATCTGAGGTATACTGCCTTAGGAGAGAGTTTGTCTGGTCAACTCTTGGACTTGCTTGGGCAACTTGGGGACCTCAATTGACATTTGTTGAGTAAAATGAGAGGGAAATTTTTGGGGTACAACAGTACCCCCGTCCCATATGATTGTAATAGCTTTGGGTTTATTTTTTGTATGTTTTAATTGTTGCTTAATCATGCATATGTCATCCAATTAGAACATATGGCCTCCTCTTGGGCTCATAATCAATGAGCAGGTATCCACTTACAAATGCACACTTGCACACATTTCATAGTTTGGTCCTGGGCTTTTCTACAGCGACAACTATTCGATCGATTGTTTCAATTGGTCGTTTAGAATACTAGTGCCACGCTAGTGCCACTTTCTAGGAGCATGCATATAGCCACCTTGTATGGGCTTTTGATTTTTTATCTTATCCATTGAAGCAAATTCTCTCCCCTTGATTCACATACCAAGCATGTTCTTAAAGGGTCTCATAATTGAGTTTTGGCATGGCCATTCTCAGGAGGTTAATCAAGTCTTTCCCTTGGTTAACCATAACCCGAATCAACCACTTTTCTCCATATACCAAGTGTTTCCATGCACAAAGGGTCTCATGGTTGAGGGTAGGAGCACCCACTCTCAAGAGATTAATCAAGTGCACCCCTTGGTTAATCATCACCCAATTCAATTCCCATACGCCTAGCATTCTTACACCTTTCATTATACTGCTCATTTTGTCATCACTTTTTCCATGACAACCATACATGATCACTCTTCACAAACACCGTCTCCTTTCACATTATGTTTATAACATGCTCCCTTAGGATGATAGTTTCCTCTTCTTTAAGACGCGAACTAATTAGACCTTAGGTTGAAACCCATGCATGAAAACATTAGGGTAGACTTTCCCCTTTGACTTTTCTTTTGTAATTAAGATTAAAACTTCATTCACAAATCAAAAATCCAAAAACATTTAATCATTACACGAGTTCATTTTAAAAAACTCGCAAAACACTCAACCAATCAAAACTCCCCCCAAAGGGCATGTTATCTCTGTTCTACCGCGATATAGGCCGTGTCTATTGCTAGAATGTGTGCGTTAACGTCACCCATTAAAAAAACCAACTAACCAACATTTTTTAGAGGAACTACGATGTTATGATTCCTTCACTGGATACATAGGAAAAGGGTTGCGAAACCCTCTAGAACGCACTAATAAAAACCAGTTTCTTTTATCTTAGCAAGTATAGTTATAGATAAACACACCCTTAGAAGCAGACAAACAAAATGGATCCCGTTGAGTATAATGGATGCGATGGGTGCTAATACCTTCCCCTCGCATAACCGACTCCCTTACCCTTTCTCTTGGTCGCAAGACCATCTTATCCATCCTTTTATGGTTTTCTCGATATTTTCCCTTCCTTTGGGATAAATAAAGTTCGGTGGAGGGTCTCTGATTTTTTGCCGGTAGCTTCAGCTGGCGACTCTGCTGGGGAACTTTCTTTCGCGACTCTCTCCTAGTTTTATTTATTTGTCTCTTTGGGTGTTTATTTATTTGCTTTATTTGCTTTACCGCTTTATTTCTTTGCTTTATTGTTTGCTTTTGTATATATTGCATTATATTATTGCTACTCATATATTCTGGATATGATGTTTCTTTTGAGATGTTGGGTTGGGTGATTAGATTTGATAAGTCCTATAGCCGGACTTGGGTTACATATAGGATTAGGACGGGCGACATAGTCATGCTAACTTTGAGGGAGTAATCCCGAAGAAGGAGGCATGAAAATCCCCCACTCAATGGAGGTCCCCTTGAAAGTAGCATTATTTACCGAGTAATTGGGAAAACATTGTTGCTTTCAACCTGGGAACTAGAGAAGCTGAGAGCTGTAGAACCATTAACCCATCCTGACCTTTTTAGGTGTAGTGTGGAGACTATAACGGAGGAATCCAGAAATAGTTGTCACGCGATGCTGCACTCAGACAAGTTGTTTATTCTTAATATTACTGATTACCGAGTAATTTGGATGTCGATAATATCCAAAGGAAGAGTGTAGACTCTGAGGTTTCCCTAGAACCTTGTCCGGCAGGTGATACACCTCTAGTACATACCTTATGGGTGGTTACTTTGACTCCATGCCTGTGATGTCAGACTTTTGATCCTGTTTTTTTGAGTTTATGCAAAGGACTACACAGTGGTTATCTAGAATATGTGGAGCTGAAATTTCATGCCATAGCATACCATGACATTATACCATCATATATATACATCTCATATCTAAGGAATTCCAAAGACAAGTCTCGTTGGTCAAGCTCTTCAAAAATGAAAACAAAGTTTTTTAAAAGATAGACGAGTCTTTGGATTTCCTCGAAAATGAAGATAGAACATTCATTCATACTATCATGCATTCATTATTCACAACAGAAAATTATTGGGGGTCCCTTTTCCATCAGAATTCAATGAACAACAAAGACGACTTCTCCACATCCCTACCATACAAGAAGCAACCAACGAAGACTTATGGATCTTTTTGAAGAGAATCAGAATGCTCTCTGCCGAGATATGGACACCATGGGAAGTCGTATGGATCAGCTTATGGAAACTTTTCATACTGTCATCAAGGGTCAAGAAGAGCTACATCAAAGTTTTGCCAAGGTTGCTACTGCTTCCCCCTCCACTTCCGCAAATGGAAGGAATGATAATGCAAATGTTGAGACCCCTATTGGAGTTCCTCGGAATGATGTTGATGATCATCATGACGTCATTGATCTTGATGAACCCCACGTGAATCTTGCCGCTGGAGTTGCTGAAACTGCAAAGATATACCATGCTCTAGAAGAGCGTCTCAAAGCCATGGAGGGTATCAAGAATTCGAGATTCAATACTGCTACAATGTGTCTCATGCCTGGGGTAGTTATCCCTCCCAAGTTCAAGGTTCCCTATTTTGACAAATACAAAGGCACCTCCTGTCCAGAGACTCATCTTCGCTCCTACTATCGCAAGATGGCAGCCTATGCTGAAAATGAACCATTACTCATGCACTTCTTCCAAGATAGCTTGACTGAGGCACCATTGGGCTGGTATATGAAAATTGAAAGAACTCATGTCAATACTTGGGGAGAGCTTGTTGAGGCATTTTTGAAACATTACAATTATAATACTGCCATGGTTCCTAGCCGCACCCAGCTTCAAGGGATGATACAGAAATCTAAAGAATCATTCAAAGAGTACGCTCAAAGGTGGCGAACTGGATGCAGGGGTCCAATCTCCTCTCTTAGATCGTGAACTGATTGATTTATTCATGGGTACTCTATGAGGTCCTTATCTCCAACACATGCTCAGCAGTACCTATACTTCTTTCTTTGATATGGTCATTAGTGGAGAACATGTTGAAACTTGTATTAAGGTTGGAACGATCCAAGGTTTCCCTAACAATACCAACAACAATACTGGTATTTGTAGGAAGCTGTTTTCTGGTTTCTTCAAGAAGAAAGAGGGTGAGACTAGTGCTGTCACCATCAACCAAGGGAAAGCTCTTGCATATCCTCAAGTCGACTTCCTTATTTCCAAACACTTGCTGCAGTTCCTAATCAATTTGTTCCTCAAGTGTATGCTGCTACAACTCCAGCACCTTGGATGGCCCAACAACGACCTTTCACTACTCAACCACATTATCTTCCACAACAACAATTTGCACCACCTCAAAATTATCAACAACAGAATCAGCAACCTCAAGGTCTGAGAGCTCCATAAAGACAAAGAGAGCCTAAAAGAAGATTTGATCCCATTCCTATGTCCTATGCTCATCTTCTCCCTCAGTTACTTGCCAATCAGTTGGTTTAATTATGTGAACTTGGTCAACCACCTAATCCTCTCCCCAGGGGGTATGACATTAATGATCATTTAAAATTTCATTATGGAGCCCCAATCCATACGATTGAGAGTTGTAGAGAATTTAAATGTAGAGCATTCAACCATGTTTGTCCCAATACTTAGAATAATCCCATGCCTCCTCACCCAGGGGCAGCGGTCAATGCTATTGAAGAAAGTAGTGAACAGACTCTGGTAATCAAGGTAGACGAGATCGAGATACCATTAAGAATTGTTAGAGAAAATTTGTTAGAGCATAAGGTGCTGCAAGAACTCCATGATTTTTGCTTAAGATGTTCCTCTAAACCTGAAGTGTGTATTGGTTTAAAGACAACTATCCAACAGCTAATGGATGAAGGCGTCATACAACTAGAGAAGATATTCCAAGAAGAAGAGATTGATGTCTTGGAAAATCCTTATTATCCGAGAAGCATCTCAGTAACACCAGGCACCCCGTTGACAATTCAGGCTCCTGCTACCGTATTAATAATTCAAGCTTCAGTTACCCCCACAATAACTGAAGCTCCTATTCCTCCTCTATGTAACAACTCAAAAGTAGTTCCGTAGGAGTATAATGTGGTCTATATTCTTGGGAAGAATTACGAGTGTCCTCCAGTGGCTGACAAGAATATTACCAACATTGCCAGAACTAATAACATGACTCATAGTGGCAGGATCTTTTCTCCCCCACCACCGCTTCTCAAAGAAACTAACAGTGATGCTCTGGCTAAGGCTAGGGACAAACAAGTGATTGATAGTCAGCCTGAACTTTCTGTAGGACAAGAAGTAGAGAAGCTTTTGAGGATTCTTAAGCAAAGTGATTACAAAGTGGTGGATCAACTCAACCTGACGCTGTCCAAGATATCCATCTTGTCTCTTCTCTTGTGTTCGGAGACCCACCATAATTCTTTACTAAAGATTTTGTGTTCTGCCCATGTTACACAAGACATCTCTGTGGCCCAGTTTGAAGGGATCGTAACCAATATTTATGTAGGACATTGTTTGGGTTTCTGTGATGATGAGCTCCCAATTGAAGGCAGAGCCCACAACAAAGTTTTGCATGTTTCCTTGAAGTGTTTGGATACGGTTTTATCTCGAGTTTTGGTAGATACATATTCTTCACTCAATGTGATGCTTAAGGCTACTCTTTTTAAGTTGAATTTGGTAGGGGTGATGATGGAGACTTCCACCCTAAGTGTTCTAGCATTTGACGGTTCAAGGAGATCTGTGTAGGGAGAAGTGGACTTGCCTATCAAGATTGGTCCTAACACTTTCTATCTATCATTCTATGTTATGGACATTCGTCCATCCTACACTTTCCTTTTGGGTCGCCCATGGATCCATGTAGCAGGAGTTGTGACATCTACTCTTCATCAACGCCTAAAGTTCATTGTGGATGACAAAATTGTTGTCATTTATGAGAAGAGGACGTAGTGATTAAGAATCTGATAACCTACCGTTATCTGGAAGTGGAAGGTGAGGTGCATGAGTTTCCCTTTCAAGCTCTGGAGATTGTTTCTATCGACAAGTTCTCCATCATGGAAGGTAAGAAGTCTGAAGCACCCATGGCCTCTTTGAATGATGCCAAAGCCTTTATAGAAGCTAGATCTCCCCATGATGGCTGGGGAAAATTGATTGAAGTACCTGAGAAGAAAGATCGTTGTGGTCTTGGGTATCAACCATCGTCCTCCGTGCAAACTAGTTTGGTCCCTCTCAAAGGAAAGCAGGTTCCCCCAATTTCTGAAGTGTTCATCAGTGCTGGTACGAGAAAAGAAGGACAAGTTCTCTCAATAGATGATAAAGGTGACGATAAAGATGTTTCCATATTTATCTATCAGATTTCGCCAGACCAGGAGCTCAGTAATTGGAATGCCGTGGACATCCCTGAAGTTGTTTTCCTTGATGTGTAATTTTTTGTTTCTGTTGTCATATGCCCTGCCCAAGGCATAGAGACAACTTGTAGAAGGGGCCCCTTATGTTTCAATCTCCATTTAAAATTGAATGAAAATTTCACTTTCGCATACAATTTTATTCCCTGTCTTTTCTTTTTCTTTAAATTTTCAAAATAAAATGGCAACGCTTTTATTTTCATATTCTAAATTTTTTCTTGCACTTTCTAAAATAAAAATATAAAATCATCAATCATGCAGATCCGTCTCGAACTCCATAAAAAATGATAGTGCTATGGTTCATAATATCCTTGAGAATTCAGTTGACCATGCTAACGAGGATAGTGGAGAAGATTGTGAAGGCCCTGAAGAACTAGTAAGACTCTTGAGACAGGAAGAGAAAGTCATCCAGCCATATCAAGAAGAAACAAACATTATCAATCTCGGTACTAAAGAGGTAAAGAGAGAAGTCAAGATAGGTGATGCCTTGCAAAGTGAAGAAAAGAAGGGGTTGATTGAGCTGCTTCGAGAGTATGCTGACATCTTCGCCTGGTTGTATGAAGACATACTCGATTTAGATGCTGATATAGTGATGTGCAGATTGCCACTCAATCCAGAATGTTCTCCTGTAAAGTAGAATCCGCGAAGGAATAGATCCGACATGGCCTTGAAGATCAAAGATGAAGTTCATAAACAACTTGATGCAGGCTTCCTATCTGTAATAAGTTATCCGCCTTGGATTTCTAACATTGTGCCTATACCTAAGAAAGATGGTAAGGTACATATGTGTGTTGACTACCGAGACTTGAATAGAGCAAGCCCAAATGATGATTTCTCGTTTCCTCATATTGATGTATTGGTTGATAATATTGCTCAGTCTTCAGTGTTCTCTTTCATGGATGGTTTCTCGGGTTACAATCAGATAAAGATGGCTCCTGAAGACATGGATAAAACAACTTTCACAACTCTTTGGGGTACCTTTTTCTATAAGGTTATGCCTTTTGGTCTCAAAAATTCTGGCGTAACATATTAGCGAGCCATGGTGACTCTCTTTCATGACATGATTCATAAAGAGATTGAGGTGTATGTGGATGATATGATTGCAAAATCACAAACCGAGGAAGAAAATTTGGTCCATTTACAGAAGTTGTTTGATCGTCTATGAAAGTTTAGGTTAAGGCTTAATCCCAACAAGTACACCTTGGGGTTCGATCGGGCAAGTTACTTGGTTTTATCGTAAGTCAGTGAGGGATTATGGTAGATCCTAACAAAGTAAGAGCAATACAGGATATGCCAACACCAAAAAATGAAAAGGAAGTACGAGGTTTTCTTGGAAGGTTGAATTACATAGCCAGGTTCATTTCTCATCTTACGGCTACCAGTGAACCCATCTTTAAACTGCTACACAGGAATCAAGATGTCCATTGGGATGAAAGATGTCAAGAGGCCTTCGAAAATATTAAGCAATACCTTTAAGAACCACAATACTCATACCTCTAGTTCAAAGGAGACCTCTCATTATGTATTTGACTGTGCTTGAAGGATCTATGGGTTGTGTGCTCGGACAACATGATGATACTAGACGAAATGAACACGCCGTCTATTACCTGAGCAAGAAAATTACTGATTGTGAATCAAGGTATTCATTACTTGAGAAGACTTGTTGTGCTCTTATTTGGGCAGATCGAAATTTGAGGCAGTACATGTTGACGTATTCCACACTTTTGATATTTAAGATGGATCCGATAAAGTACATCTTCGAGAAACTAGCACTTACAAGAAGATTGGCTCGGTGGAAAATACTTTTGTATAAGTATGACATCCATACGTCACACAAAAGGCTATCAAAGGTAGAATTCTTGCTGATCATCTCGCCCACCAGCCATTGGAAGAGTATCAGTCAATTAAGTTCGATTTTCAAGACGAGGATGTTATGAAACTTGATGATAAAGAAAGACCCGAACCAGGGGAGCGATGGACTCTCACGTTCGATGGTGAGTCAAATGCTATGGGACATGGCATTGGGGAAGTTCTGACTTCTCCATGCAATAATCACGTACCTTTTACAACCACGCTATGTTTTGATTGTGCGAATAATGTCGCAGAATACATGTAGCAGTAGAAATGGTTAAGTCTAAGCCATTGGATTGACTAGACTTATACAGATCAAAATAAAAATCGCCACCGCGCTTTATTTTTTCCAAAGGAATGGGAAAAGAGCGAGTAACCCAAAAAGAGGGGGAAAGATTCAAGGTAAGGGGGTTGGTTATGCAAAGGGAAGGTATTAGCACCCTAAACATCTATGGAACTCCGCAGGAACCTCTTTGTAAAATCTGTATATTTTGGCTATAAAAATGGATGGTGGAGGTGAGAAAAGAAATATATTTTTATGGTTTTTGCACCCGCCGCAGTTCCGAACCTTTAGTGACTACGTACCACCTTTTGTGCAATAGGGGATCAGGGTACACATAGTTCCTATTTTAAACATTTTTAAACACAAGTGTGTTGGTTAATTTTATGAGATAAGACATCATTGTCATTGTCCGTATGGAAAACATACTTACTACCCACAGTCATGAGAAAGGAGAATTTGCATCATCTCAAAGTGGAGGATATGGCTTGGATCTTAAAATCAACAATTCCTCACTCAACACCCAAGTGGAAAATATCTCACTTCACTATATATTGTAGAAGTATAGTTGTTTGGATCACTACAAAGATTGACAAGAGTCCAATCTTTTGAGAAAAGTTTTAAAGTCAAAAGCCAAAGCGGAAAAACGGTTTGTAATGAGATTAATTGACTTTTAGTCTTCTCACAAAAAAATGTCAAAGTATTATTAAGTTGATTAGATTTTATTTATGAAAATGTTTTCAAAATGCATGGACCTAAGTCCAAGTTTCTTATGAAAGTGGTTCAAGTTAAAAAGAAACAAGAAGAATTTTCAAAAGGAGGGAGAGGATTTTTTAAAATTAAAGAAGATGGGAGGAGAAGAAGAGACTATCCTAAAGCATAAGGTAAAAGCCAGGGATAAGAGCCATCTAACCAACAATAAGCCAAAACTTGACATTATGAGTCAAGATAGAATTCCCATTCTTTGGATTGAAACCAAACAAGCAAAGATACTAGACTTCTTGAGAGAACTAATCTTCAAGTGTATTAAGTCTTCACAAAAATTGGATAGAGTAACGACTGTATACCGGTGAATTCCAGATTACAAACAAAGAATATAATCACAATAACCTGCACACAAAACAAACAAACAACCCAATATCTTGAGATAAACTTCAAGAACTCCAGAAAAAATACTAATTAAGATTACAAGGTCTCCAACATAGGCCAAGGTTTCTAATCCTAAGTCCAAGAAGTCCAATGCTCCATAATGTCAAGGATAGTATCCAAATAGTCCAAGTATCATTAAATATTTTTATGGTTCATGTTGATTATTAGGTGTCTTAAAAGAGGAAAGAAAAGGCTCAAGTGAGCAAAATAAAAATGACATGAAATGTAATGCTTAAAGTAAATGGTACATAAAGCATAAAAAATAAAAGGGCACAAAGTAAAAACAATTTACTAATTAGTGGTTAGTTGGATGACCATCTTGAAACTTGCATTTGGAACTCATTAGAGGATTGGTAGAACAAAAACCTCCACACAACAAGTTGCATTTGCTTTTTGTCAAGTATATCACCCATTTGGAATCCTCAAAAGTACCATTTAATGATCAACGATGTTTAATTGATCCGCATTGACCAAAAGTGTTGTAGATCCATTAGAGGATTGGTAGAACCAAAGTCTCCACACAATGAATCTCAAGGTTATTGGATCAAAGGGATCAAATTAACATACTTGGGCTTGTAAACATAGGTTTGGGCCACGAATGATCATTTATTGGAATCGAGACAAAATTTAGCGATATGTTAAGCAATCGTAAGTGGACTTATATAGAAGTTGCACCTATTTTGAGGCCAGTCAATAGCAATCTATGTATCATTTGTTTTGAGACATGATATAGAGATTATGCTCCAATAACACTTAGTGCAATAAGAAAGAGGCAAGATGAAGAGGGGCGGGAAAGAATATACAAACCACATTTGAATTAAATTTAAATTAAACTATTATTAAAATCATTCATCTATTTTTATGGAGTTAGACTCAACACCATGAGTCCAATGATGTTAACAAAGTTTATGATCAAAATTCAACCCAAGTTCAGCCAGAAAATAATTACAAAATAATATTTCATTTAATATATACCTAAAAAAGGGTTTTAAAAATGTTTTAAAATTGAAATAAGAAAGAAAAATATCAACGATATTCAAATTAATCAAGAAAATATAAGTAAGACCATAGAAAAATCAGAAAAGGACTCAAATATTTTTATAAAATTTTTGACAATTTTTAAAAGTCAGAAACTATTTTAAAACTAATTAAAATTGTTCAAACAAATAGAAAATAGATCAAAAATAGTAAACATACATATAAAATTCCATAAAATTTTCAAAAAGTCAGAAATATGCAAAATGATATTTATGAATTTTTTTTAGAATTAAGAAATGTCAGAAAGTATTTTTAAAGTAATTAAAACAAAGCAAACAATACCAAAAAAATGTTAAAAATATTAATTTTCAAAATAAAAATATGAAAAAATATTCATGAGATCAGAAATAATTTAAAGTATTTTTGTGAGTTTTTTCATAATTTTTAGATGAAAAATAAAAGAGTTATGAATTTTTAAAAATTAAATCAATTAAAATATAAAATCAAAAAATAAAATAAAACCAAAAAGATATGGGCCATCATATCATAGTCAAAAGGCATTAGTAAGCTAATCCAATGGACCAGATGCACTGTGCTTGATATGGACCTTAGTAAGATGCGCATGGAATCAGAAAAAAAGCAACCAATGAAATTAAAATGTTTGGCACGCTATCATTGGCTGAGACGAGACATGCCATCGTCTTCAACCTCCAGCCACCCTGCAATGGAGATTTTGTGAGATCTTTCAAACGGTAAAATTAGGATCCCAGACCAGCATCATTGGATTCGTCTCTTCAAGACGATCCTAACACCACCATCGTGCCAAATTTATATAAAGTATACAAAGAGATATGAATCAAAAACCCAGAAAATAATGAGCACCCTCAATTTGAGATTTCTCTATCAATTCTCAATGGATTTAAAAATTGTAAGAAACACTAGAATCAGGAGAAAGAGTAGAACAAGTTAGTGCTTTATTTGGATCCAAATGATGGAGAATTCTACCTTTTCGAAGTTCAAGAAAGAAGCTTGTATGATGCTTAAGGAAGATGAATGTGCAAAGAATTTTGGAAGAAAAGGATGGAATCTCATAAATTGATTTAAAAAATTTGAAATTCGTGTGAGGTTTTGACAAAGTGTTTTTGGATCTCAAAGCTTGAGGAAATAAATGTGGGATGACGCTCTATTAATAGGGAATCAAATGAAATGTTCAAGCGTGTGAAATGATGAAGTTTGGAGGGAAATCGCGTGAACCCGATGCACGAGCAAAGCGTGATCTAATTTCCATCAAAACTCATCCAATCCTTGCATTTTAAGGCTCTAATCCACTTTGGAAACTTAGTTAAACATGTTTAGTTCACAAACGCGTGCTAATTTGATGTTTAGAGGCCAAAACATGAATTTCAAATTCTGACTTATGAAGAAACTTCAGTTCCAAGTTACCAAGTTCAATCCAATGGCATCCTCAGCTCAAGGGGTCTTAAGGCATGATTCTTGATGCTTTAGAAAGATGAGGTTACAAGCTTTGTAATGGAAAAATAATGTAATCAAATGGATGCTTGAGCTGAAAGTTGCATTGAGTCAATGTTGGGAAAAAAGGTTGACTTTCCATACTTAGAAATATTTCAAATTTTTCTTCAAAAGTGACCTATAATGTCTTGCATCCAAACACGGCCTTCCACTTGGATTTTCTCTTGACCAAAAAAGATGGCATGAAATAGACATCTTGAATGACATTTTGAAACTTGAACCATTCAAAATCTTCAAAAATTGAGAGAGTTATGAATTGTTGAAGCTGGCAAAAAATCATGAAATGACCTATAATCTTTTGTATCCTTAGGGCATCTTCAATCCATTTTCTCACTTTTCACATAAAATAAGGCATTAATTTCACATCCTCAAGATCATTATGGAAAATGAGTGGGCTCAAGGTGATAAAAATTGACCAAGTTATAATCCTTTGAAGTCATACATGAGAAATTGGGGGTTCATCTGGAGGACTTGTAATCTTTCTTCATCATCAAGTTTCTTCCACATGAAAACTCGAAAATTTAGAAGTTATTTGTTTATAACCCTTTGAAGATAAGAATGTATTTGGAATCACTCAAAAATACCAAAAGATGAGCAAGATATGCTTCTTTGAATTTCAAAACCCTAACTCCTAGATCAAGAAAATGCTTTGAGGAACTTTGAGAATTTTGAACAAACTTCTTGTACCAACACTTTTGCTTTGTAAATAGAAGTTGTTGAGGATGAAAATGAGAACTAATGGCCACCAAAATCACTTCCATATCTTGAGAATTGAGACAAATATGTACTTGTGATCAATGGGAACAAGACCTTGTCCAATCATGGAAACTTCTCCAATCAATCCCTTGCACTTTTAAATCAATTTTGACATCTTGGAAATGTAGTGAACCAAAATAACCTTGCCATGCCATCCATTCCAAAAAAACATCAATGGTGAGGTTTGGACTTCTCAAGCTTTATTGCATAGGGCATGGAAATAAACCCGTGAACCCATGAAGCAACTTGCTAAATCTCATTGCCTTTACCTACATAGTAACAAGCAAGACAAACCAACATTGAATTTTATTAATTAAAATAAAAATCAAGACAAAATATTCATGGTTACAAAATAAAACAAGTCAAGGTGCTTGGTGATTCCTCAAAGAGCAAAGCTAAAGGTAGGGAGGAGAACCAAGAACCCTAATGTGATCTTGTTGTGATTGAATCAATATAGTATGATGAAGGGATCTTAGGGGAAAAAATTGGGGTACAACAGCTTCCCTTATTTAAGTTTCTTCTATCTGAAGATACGAAGGTTAAAAAGCTTCATGTCGACGCGATCGAAGATACTTAAATATAAAACAAACCATATTTTTGGCCCTAAGATGCCATGCAATGCTTATTAATATGAGTGCACATGGACAACTTCAAAGAGACGCAAAACACCACTGGGGATGTAGAAAAATAAAGAAACAAGAGAGAAACCCGACCAGGAAAATAAATCACTGGTGGATCAAAAGACCCGACTTATAGAGGATGATAAAAAGCCAACGGATCCACCAATTTCTACTGAAGGCGAAGCTACCAACATTCACTGAAGGTAGAAAAAAGAAAGAAATAACAACACCGACGTTTACTAACGGTGAGCTACCAACATTCACTGGAGGTAGAGAGAAAGAATCATCAGTGATCATTGATGATGAACTACCGACTTTCACTGAAGGTAAAAGGAGAAGAAATATCATAGCATCGCCGTTCACTGACGATGAACTACCAACGTTCACTGAGGGTAGAAAAAAGATAACAAGCACCAACTTTCACTAAAGGTGACCTATCAACTTTCACTGAAGGTAGAGAGAAAATACCATAGCATCCCCGTTCACTGACGATGAACTACCAACATTCACTGAAGGTAGAAAAAAGATCACAATCATCGATGTTTACTGCCAAAGACTTACAAACTTTCACTGAAGGTAGAGAGAAAATATATCATAGCATCACTATTCACTTACGATGAACTACCAACGTTCACTGAGGGTAGCAAAAAGATAACAATCATTGATGTTTACTGCCGAAGACCTACCAACTTTCACTGAAGGTAGAGAGAAAATATATCATAGCATCGTCGTTCACTGACGATGAACTACCAACTTTCACTGAAGGTAGCAAAAAGATAATAATCATCAATGTTTACTGCAGAAGACCTACCAACTTTCACTGAAGGTAGAGAGAAAATATATCATAGCATCGCTGTTCACTGACGATGAACTACCAACGTTCACTGAGGGTAGCAAAAAGATAACTGTCACCAACTTTCACTGAAGGTGACCTACCAACTTTCACTGAAGGTAGAGAGAAAATATCATAGCATCACCGTTCACTAACGATGAACTACCAAAGTTCACCGAAGGTAGCAAAAAGATAACAATCATCGATGTTTATTGCCAAAGACTTACCAACTTTCACTGAAGGTAGAGAGAAAATATCATAGCATTGTTGTTCACTGATGATGGACTACCAACGTTCATTGAAGGTATCAAAAAGATAACAATCATCGATGTTTAGTACCGAAGACTTACCAACTTTCACTGAAGGTAGAGAGAAAATATATCATAGCATCGCTGTTCACTGACGATGAACTACCAACGTTCACTGAGGGTAGCAAAAAGATAACCATCACTAACTTTCACTGAAGGTGACCTACCAACTTTGACTGAAGGTAGAGAGAAAATATCATAGCATCTCCTTTCACTGAAGATGAACTACCAACGTTCACTGAAGGTAGCAAAAATATAACAATCATCGACGTTTACTGCCGAAGACCTACCAACTTTCACTTAAGGTAGTGAGAAAATATATCATAGCATCGTCGTTCACTGGCGATGAACTACCAACTTTCACTGAAGGTAGCAAAAAGATAACAAGTTTTCCCAAAAGTCTGGCATTTCGCCTAGAACGGGTCTCAACTTCCTCTTTAACCAAAGCATTCTGCTCGGAAATTGTAAAATATAAGCTGTCTCAAATAAAGAGACTACTACTTGCAAAGATTTCACAATGAACTGTCTCTGCGATATTGAAAGTCTTGCCATCCACTGGAGTAATTTGACAACGAACTGAAAACTATCCACTCATAGAGAAGATAGTAAAAAAAAGTAACATCGACATTTACAGGGAAGTACAAGTTTCTCAAATAAAGAGACCTGCTACTTGCTGTTATAGGAAGGATTGTAAAATGACTCCCTGGGGAAAACAAAATGGCTTTTTGGGGAAAGAGATATGACTTCCTGGGGAAATGCCACTATGTTCCTGCTGAGGAGATAAAGGTCTTCTCTTGCAAAATAAATGCACATTCTCAAATTGAAACTCGAAGCTTGAGGAAATCCAAAGTAATAATATTGCTGAGGATCAAAAATTCAAACCAGAAATAAATTGGAATGAGACAGTCGTCCAAAATACATCCTTTGAGAAAAAACTCAGGAGGGAAAACCAAATCATCCAGACAAAGAGCTATGCGGGAAGGCTAAAGCAAAAATCTTCCATGAGGGATAATTCAGTGGCGAAATTGAAAGAACATACACTTTCTTCTTTGTCCGACACTCTATTGGAGAGAGGACAACACAACTCTGCAAAACAGGGCAATACGTCCACAAAATAATAACGAATGTGAATGAGCAATGATTTTCCAAATTTTAACTATTCATGATGTATGTATGAATGTATGAGTGTTATTATGCACATGCTGATGAAACAGACATATAACACTGGGAGTAACCAGGAAAAACCAACTCGGGCACAAACAACCCTCGGCTAGATCACATCCAAGATGAACATTCCAAGAAAAGGTAAGCACCAACTAAGGAAACGAAATCCTATTTCGCAACTTGACTTTATTGGGGAGAAATGTAATTCGGAAGTAAACAAAACATAGCGACCAAACAGTACAAATACAGAGGTACAACATCTTCTCCCAGGCTTTACTAGGGAATAACACTTAGACTTCAACGGGGAATCAAATATTTCAAAAGTAACGCTTATACTGGGGATTTGAAAAATCAATTTCAAGTAAAGTAGACACATCAAATCATCAAAACATTCACTGAGGAATTCGTGCCGACTTCATTGGGGGAGTTCAACACCACATTCACAAAGGGAAAACCGGTATACGTCCTTCACTAGAGAAACCAAAGGCCCGTGTTCTTCGAGAGTAATTATTGTACCAACGTCTCTGGGAAGAAAGAACTTCTATTAAACAAACGAAACCTTCACTGGAGAAATCTTGGATTAACCTTCATATCATGCAAACTCAAAAAGAGGAGATATGAACCAAAACTTGACTGGGGACACTGGAGTCACAAACCCAATACAGCGAAAACATCTTGAGAAAAACTTCCCCAGAAAACAAAACTTCTTAAAACAAGTAGAGTTCGTCCATTCCTTGGATTACCACTTTTGTTTTTTTTCTTGCGTCACAAATTTTAAAGTAAAAGAAATTTGTAAATTCTTTTTGAAAATAAATTTTGTTATTTAATCTTTTCGCTTTGAAAGATATTATCAATAATAAATGGAGTCTTTGCAAACTAAATAAAATAATAAATACAAAGAATTGGGTAAAAGCTCAAATTTCATTAATAGAATGGTAGTCTACGAATGGCGAGACTCCATGGATGATTACAAAGTTCGGAAAATGGTAATATATAATGGAAAAGATACATTGAGATACAATGACCACTATCCCCTCTAACAACTTTTGAAATCCTGAGCAGCAGCTTCTGTTGAAGTATAATGAGGATTCAAGAAGATTGTTGCTCCAACGATCAAGTCTTGTCTGATGTAGTTACTTGCCAAGAAAGTCCCTAACTTTTGCCTAAGCTGCCCTTGCGGGTTTTCAACTTAGCGGGAAATTTATTCTGTTTATGTCTCTAATTTTTGCCTAGACCACCCTTTCGAGTTTTTGGCCTAACGAGACGCTCTTTTTTGCCTAAGCCGCCCTTTCGGGTTTTCAACTTAGCAAGCTGTTCTTTTATTTCTTTAGGCGAAGTATTTCTTGACTGCATCAGCATTCATGGGACATTGGAACTCCTCACCATCCATAGTTTCAAGAATTAATGCACCACCAGAGAAGGCTTTCTTGACAACATATGGGCCTTCAAAATTGGGAGTCCACTTGCCCCTAGAATCAGCGTTAAAAGACATGATATTTTTTACCACGAGGTCGCCTTCTCTGAATTCACTAAGTTTGACCTTCTTATCGAAAGCTTTCTTCATTCTCTTCTGATATAACTGGCCATGACACAAAGCTGTCATTCTCTTCTCTTCAATCAAATTCAATTGGTCAAACCTGTTATGGACCCATTCAGCCTATGACAACTTGGTTTCCATTATCACACGCAAAGAGGGAATATAAACCTCAATTGGGAGTACCTCTTCCATTCCATACACACGGGAGACCGGGGTTGCTCCTGTTGAAGTGCAGACATATGTTTGATATCCATGCAGAGCGGAAGGGAGTATTTCATGCCAATCCTTATAAGTAAAAACCATTTTCTAGATAATCTTATTGATATTCTTATTAGCAGCTTCAACAACCCAATTCATCTTTAGCCTGTACGGAGATGAATTGTGATGGACAATCTTGAATTCTTCACATAGTTCTGTCACCATCTTGTTGTTCAAATTCGAGCCATTGTCGGTGATAATTCTTCTAGGCACACCATATTGACATATGAGATTATTCTTAATGAAGCGCATAACTGCCTGCTTGGTGACATTAGCATATGAAGCAGCCTCCACCCACTTGGTGAAGTAATCAATTGCTACCAAGATAAAACGGTTTCCATTCGAAGCTTTGGGTTCTATCATTCCAATCATGTCAATACCCCACATAGAGAAAGGGCATGGGGAAGATATCACATTGAGAAGTTTCGGAGGCACATGAATCTAGTCCGCATAAATCTGGCATTTATGGCACTTCTTTGCAAATCTGTAGCAATCAGATTCCATTGTCAGCCAATAGTAACCTGCCCTTAGCATCTTTTTAGCCATCGAATGTACATTGGCGTGAGTGCCAAATGAGCCTTCATGAACCTCATGAATCAACATGTCTGCTTCGTGTCTATCCATGCATCTGAGCAAAACCATGTCATAATTTCTCTTGTACAACACATTTTCACTGAGGAAGAAACTGCCAACCAATCTTCTTAATGTGTTTCTATCTTTATTCGATGCACCAATCGGGTATTCCTGAGTTTGGAGAGAATGCTTGATATCACGATACCAAGGTTTCTCATCTGCTGCCTCTTCTTTTGTAAAATCATGAGCGGGCCTATCCTGTCGTCGAACCATAATTCGAGGTATATCATTCCAAGTATTCACTTGATACATAGAAGCCAGAGTTGCCAGAGAATCTGCCATTTGATTTTCATCTATGGGAATGTGATGGAATTCAACTTCATTAAAGAAGGGTAACAACCTTCTAGCATAATCTTGGTAAGGGATCAAGCGGCAGTGACGAGTGTCCCATTATCTTTTAATCTGATTTATTACCAAAGCCGAATCACCATACACATCTAGAATTTTAATTCTGAGATTAATAGCTTCCTTTAGACCCATGATGCAAGCCTCATATTCTGCCATATTATTAGTACAATCAACTGTCAACCTTGCAGTGAAAGGAATGTGAGATCCATGTGGAGTGACAATCACAACATCAATTCTTTTACCATAAGAATTCGCAGCTCCATCAAATATCATACTCCAATGAGATTCAAGATCAGGACCTTCCTCCAGCAACGGTTCATCATAATCTTTCACTTTCATAAACATCACATCCTCATCGGGGAAGTCATACTTCACAGACTGATGATCATCAACTGGTTGGTGAGAAAGATAATCTTCCAACATGCTGCTCTTAATAGCCTTTTGAGCATGGTATTCGATGTCATATTTTGATAACAACATCTGTCAGCGGGAAATTCTCCAAGTAAGAGTAGGCTTTTCAAAAATGTACTTGATTGGATCCATTTTGGAGATCAACCAAATAGTGTGATGCAACATATACTGCCGCAAACATTTTTCCGCCCAGGCCAAAGCACAACATGTCTTTTCCAGCATGGAATACCGCGACTCACAATCAGTAAACTTTTTACTGAGATGATAAATGGCATACTCCTTCTTCCCCGTTTCGTCTTGTTGTCCCAGAATACAACCCATGGAATTATCTAACCATGCCAGATACATAATTGTGATACGGTGGGAGAACTGACTTGAGGTTTTTGCGTTTGATCGCAAATGTTGTGTTTAGCAAGAGTCGCCACCGACTTTTCTTTTATCCTACAAGGAAAGGTGAAAAAGCACAGGAAAGACCTTTAGAGATATTTTCTTGAGTTCGGGGGGTAGATTATGAAAAGGGAAGGTATTAACACCCTTTTCATCCATGGTTTTCCATGGGCTCTTAGTTACTTGCTAGATCACTTTCTTTTGTTTGAAATTGTTCTTTGTGTGGTTTTTTGAAAGTATTTTGTAAAGAGGCCATTATTTAGGCAATCTTTGTAATGATTCTCGTTCGTAAGAATGTATACAAAGATGTTTGATCTTTTGAAAATGTTTTCAATTTTGTAAGATGTTTTGAAAGTTGATGTGATTATTTTGAAAATAGCAAGGATATTTGTTTTGAAATGGAGAAAGTAATTAGGAGCAATCTACCTACTCAAATGTCTTTCTTATTCATTTCCTTTTCCTTTGATATTGTTATCACACCACTGATTTGATAAGCAACCCTATCTTCGGATGTAAACGGGACGTGTGTGGGTCATCGTATAACCATGATTAGCAATGTTGCAAGGTATCTTAGCATTATTTTTGAGGGACTATGATCTTGTATTTGCTTGTTTTTGCTAAGATACCTTACATGCATAATATGACCATTTTTGTAAGGCAACCAAGTGGGATAACCCTAGGGGTGCTTGCGTGCAAGTGTGTTTGATTGCATGAATTTTTTAGTCTTGATTAGGGTTATCTATTTGTCAATTTCATGTCTTGCCATACTCACCTAAATTACTAACAATATATGAAAGCAATAAAAGTTCAGAAAGTAAAGATTCTACGCTATTACAATCATTTAGGGGGATGGGATGTACAAATTTACAAATGGGGATTGCAAATGAAATTAAGTCCTAAGTTACTATTACAACCATAATGAATGGATAAGAATGTACAAGAAATGTACAATGAACTTGTTTTGTTTAAGAAAAGAGACAAGTTTTGTTTAAGAAAATATTTTTGATCTTTTTGTTTGAAGAAATAAAATAAAGCATGTAAAAATGAAAAAAAAATGTTTTTGGTGTTTTTGATTAATGAAATAAGAAGTGATAGAAAAAATAGTGGGGAAAAGAAAATAGAATCATTGTATTGCTGATTAAAGGGGGTCAGAAGTTCTGACTAGGCGTGCTGCAAAACAGATATCATATTAGTAAAAATAGGTAAGGTCAGAAGTTCTGGGTCCGTTGGGAACAAAGAAGATTTCAGAAGTTCTGATACCACTGGAAGAACTTGGTCTCCTTCTTCATGCTAGTCAGAACACCTGCAACCTTGTCATTTCTCAACAGAACAGAAGATGCACATGTAACAGTTATGGCTGGATTCACAATGTTTCAGAAACAAGAAGTATCATAACTATAAATCAGAGGTAAGCATGAATCTTCTAAATTCTAATTCCCTTAAGAAGTTCTGAACTAATCTAATCCTTATTTAGGCTGGCAAGTATGTGAATCCTCAGACTGTATACAACACCAAAATCAGGATGTCTACATTGTATTCTTTTTAGCATGCAAATCTGTTAATACTTAAGTAATATGGTGAGAGTCAGCAGAAGCTTACCTTGCAGCTGGAAAAGATTCTGTGAACTGGATTTAACCTTAACTATGGTGATGTTCTGAGCAGTTTCTTCACGTACTCAGCAGGCTGGAAGTTTTCACCTTTTGGAACAGCCAAGGGGTGATGTTATGACTTCTTTGAGGTGGAGGTGGATGGGGAGTGTATTGCAGTATGAACACAAAAGTTAGGATAGCTTATAATATGTGAATCAGAAACTGTGTGGATGGTTTTAGTCAAGAAACACTTGAGAACAAATGGAGTTTGAATGCAAGGAATCAAAAGTTAACAGGTTTTGTATGTTGTGTTTGCTGTCTTTTTTACTCTTGGAATTTTAGCAGGGGTTCAGGGCTTTTCTTTCTCAAATTTCCGACCCTTTCACAGTTGAAAATGTAGTTCAATTTATAGGAAAGGAGTTAGTATCTCGGAGAAATCAAAAGAACAACCATCATATGCTAGGTGCTCACTTGTTCTTGAAGCAAGTTCAAACAAGTATGGTTCAAGGCACAAAGTAAGTTGGTTAGCAGCTTTTAGTCGTGCCTAAGCTGGATTTGTAAGCATGAATTAAGGAAAAGTACCCTCAGAAGCAAAAGCGAAGCATGGGCCCAGCATATACTTTGTACAAAATCTGCTTTTCAAGGACATCAATGGTACTTCTATGCCACACGTGGGGAAATCCTTTGGATAAAGACTCAAAAGTAGTTGTGAGCATTAAATGATGATGGGATTTATCAAACCAGAAATCCTACAATGTGAGATTTTGCATCATTGTTTGATTCTGGGTCAGAGGTTCAGCTTCAGCTTAATTTAGAGTAAACATCCAACTTCTGATCTTTGTATCTCCTTGCCCCAGCATGCTCTGAAGGAACTCTCAGACTTTCCAAGAAGCTTATAGCACGCTTTGTAACCTTCTTTGAAATACCCTTGCAAACTCTGATTAAACCCTTATAAAAACTGGCCCAGAAGTTCTGACCTAACTCTGTCTTGAAAGTGTCCAAAATTTGCTGAGTAATTTAGTTTCATAGACGTGTCTTTGAACATTTATAACTTGAAATTCCAGCATTTCCAGGAGAAGTTTTATTCTGCAATGTTTTAGATCTTATTGAAATATATAACTTTTGTGTCACAAATTCTTCCAGAATCAACTTGCATCATGGTGATAATCTGATCAGAAGTTCTGAGCTTGTCATATTTCTTAAACACTTAGAAAAATTCTAAGTATTTAGAATTCTGACTTTTGAATTTCTTGATGAAACAAACTTCATATTTCAACGTGTCTTGATGAAATATGATTCTTGAAGCTTGATTTTGATCCAAAAGTCAAAGTTTGACTTTTTAGTGTGCAAATGACCATTTTCCCTTGTGAATGATTATCTTGAAAAATTTATAATCAAAAGCTTGAAATTGATGGAAGCAAAATTGAGGGTTCAGGGTGATCCTTTGAGAAATGAGAGGGCAAATTTTGGGGTACAACAATAATCAACGGTCTTCCTTCAACAGGAGGGAGCAACATAGGAGGTTCAAGCAAATATTCTTTAATACTTTCAAATGCCCTTTGGCAGTCATCTGTCCACACACAACCTTGATCTTTCTTTAACAACTTTAAGATCAGTTCACATGTTGCAGTCATGTGAGAAATGAATCTGGAAATATAATTCAAACGCCAGAGGAACCCTCTGACTTGATTTTCAGTTCTTGGCACTGGCATCTCTTGAATTGCTTTAACTTTATCAAGATCAACTTCAATCCCTTTCTAGCTAACAATGAAACCCAACAACTTCCCTGATTAAACACCGAAGGTACATTTATTTGGATTCAAGTGGAGACGATACTTCCTTAAACGCTGAAACAACTTCAAACAGATCTTATACATTCCCTTCTTCAGTCTGGGATTTAGCAATCATATCATCAATATATACCTCAATTTCCTTGTGCATCAGATCATGGAATAGGGTTGTCATAGCCCTCTGGTACGTTGCACCAGCGTTCTTTAACCCGAAGGGCATCACTCTGTAACAGAATGTTCCCAAGGGTGTGATGAACGTTGTTTTTTCCATGTCCTATGGAGGCATTCTTAACTGATTATACCCGGAAAATCCGTCCATGAACGAGAATACTTTGAATTTTGTTGTGCTATCCACTAACAAATCAATGTGTGGCAATGGAAAATCATCTTTTGGACTAGCTTTATTTAGATCTCTGTAATATACGCACATGCAAACTTTTTCGTCTTTTTTTGGTACTAGGACAATATTGGCAATCCACTGAGGGTACACTGATGTCACAAGAAAATCGTCATTAATCTGCTTTAGAACTTCCTCTTTGATCTTTACTGCCATATCTGAGTGAGTTATTCTCAACTTCTATTTGGTTGGTGGACACTCTGGATTCAACGACAAACGGTGCTCTACAATATCTGTATCTAGACCAGGAATATCTTTATAAGAACAAGAAAAAATATCCACATACTCTTTTAACAACTTAATAAACCCTCTCTTCACATCAGGATGCAGCAACGCTCCAATCTTGACTTCTTTCGAATCTTCTTTTGAACCCAAATTAATTACTTCCAATGGCTCTTTATATGGATGAATGGGATTTTCCTCACGCTCAAGCAACCGTGAGACCTCTTTTAGAATCTCATCATAGTCTTCTTCTTCGGCCCCATACATAGGACATTCAAAGTTGGGAGAGGGTGCATGGTCATTGTATTCAACGGGTTTTTTAATTAATCTGCACATATGATTTATGATTTCTTTTAGAAACTGACACATATAACAAGTGATCATGCAGATTGAATTTCAGTTATTATTTATTTTGAAAGGTTTTTTCTGATTACCATTTTCCAAGAAAAAGCAGCAAATAAAGACACAATTTGGGAAACAAAGACAACTTTTATTATTGATTTTAAAAGTCACAACAAACAAATAAGCCCATACAACATCAAATACTTCCACCTTGGGAAGAGTGAAAGCTTTTCAAAAAAGATTAACAAAACAAATTACTTTGAAACATGTATGCAAGAGGGAACATCAATGGTGATCCAGTTCTGAACCCTAACTCCGTGCGTCACGTAATTTGGCATTTCCTGCTTTGCTTCATATTTCACAATGGCATTAATTTCGGATATAGTTGGATGAAGATAACCCCCACTACGAAATATGTATTATACCTACCTGCTGCAGACTTCGGCTTCATGCTCTTACTTTTGTCATTCTTCAGAGAGAACCCCAAGCCAACTCAGTTCTTGTTTACAGGTGGATCCATAATCTATCCCCATACTTCACTATGACCCTTATGCATAACTTGGTGCGCATCCTTAAGCGAAACCATAGAATTCTCATTTCCTCTTATATTATCAATGGATAAGGCTCGGAACTGGGTTCCAACAGTAAATTCATCCGCCTTCACAATACTAAAAGAGGACAAATGAAATATCAATATTTCCTGTTCTCCATTTATAATCACCACTTTTCCTTCACGTACAAACTTCAGTTTCTGGTGTAAAGTTGAAGTGACAGCCCCTGCCTCATGTATCCACGGCCGTCCTAGAAAACAACTATAAGCGGGTACAATATCCATGACCTGGAAAGTAATCTGAAACAAATGTGGGCCTATATGAATATGCAAGTCCACTTCACCAATAACAGATTTCCTTGATCCATCAAACACTTTCACAATAATGCCACTTGGGAGCATGGGCGTTCCATGATATTTCAATTTCATAAGCGTCCTCCTCGCTATAACGTTCAAAGCGGATCTATTATCAATCATCACATTGGATAGTGAATCACTCTTGTAATTGATAGAGATGTGGAGGGCCAGGTTGTGATTCCTTCCTTCATCTGGAAATTCATCATCGCATAAACTCAGGTTATTACATGATGTAATGTTCCCTACTACACTATTGAATTGGTCTATAGACATGTTACTTTCAACAAAAGCTTGGTCCAATACCCTCATTAAAGATTCTCTGTGAGCAGAGTTCATCAACAAAGCCAAGATAGATATTTTCGAAGAAGTCTGCAGTAGCTGATCTACAATTCTGTAGTCGCTCATCTTGATTATCTTCAAAATATCATACACTTCTTTCTCTAACGTAGCTCCACTAGTTTCACCCGTAATCTTCTTGGGTTCAACATTCTCAACAATTTTATTTCCAGCGCTAACATCTCCACGAACAACTGGTGCAAATACACGACTGATGCGGGTCACTCTGCTGGTTTCAGCAATATTTCCAACATCAGGCATTGGATGGATGGGAACTTCCACACCATCTTCTAAGATTGTAGCGTTATATTTGTAGGGTACAACCTTATCTAAATTGTAGAGGACAGGACCCGACATAATAGCATTTGTATCCCATTCCTTCTTCTTGGTAAACCCATAAGATGGCTTCTTCGCACCTCCAGATCCTTCACTCTTCGATAAAAGGCCCTCTCTTACAGCCTCTTCTAAACGAATACCTATACCTACCATTTCAGTAAAGTCACTTGGCGCACTCGCTACCATCTTTTCATAGTAGAAAGCACCCAGAGTCTTCAAGAAAATCTTAGTCATCTCCTTTTCTTCCATGGAAGGAATCACTTAGGCGACTACCTCATGTCGTCTCTGTGCGTATTCTTTGAATGATTCCCTGTCTTTCTGAACCATGGACCTGAGTTGATCACGGTCAGGCGCCATGTCCACGTTGTATTTATATTGTCTGATAAATGCTTCTCCTAAGTCATTGAAAGTATGGATGTTGACGTTGTCCAAGCTCATATACCTCTTTAGTGCAGCACCGGTCAAACTATCCTAAAAAAAGTGAATCAGCAGACGCTGATCATCAGTATAGGTAGACATTCTCCTTACATACATTACCATATGAGCACGAGGGAAAGTGTTTCCCTTATACTTCTCAAACTCCGGGACCTTAAACTTTATAGGTATCTTAACATTCAGGACCAAGCATAACTGATTCACATTCTGCCCAAATAATTCTTTTCCCCTGAGGGCCTTCATCTCCCTTTGCATTTTTTCAAACTGCTCTTGAAAATCATCCATTCTGTCATAGAGATCCAAGTCTTCACTTGGTGGAGGAATAGGACGACACACATCATCATTAACAAATGGAACCAAATTCACCGAAGGAGGTGCAGCAGGAGCAGCATGCACCACAGGAGTTGCAGGAGTAACAATAGTCTGAACAACTGGAGTATCTTGAGGACCGAGATTGAAACCTTCGGGTGCAAAATTCTCTGGCATTCCCCATGGATAACCCTGAGGCATGCGATTTTGAACAACAGCTGGGGTAGCAGACACAGGAACAGTCGGAGCTTCAGCAGTAGCCCTTGTCGGTTGAAGTTGAACACTCGGTGGCTGATTCTGAGCAGCCACCAGAGATTCCATCAAAGAAGTAAGATTGTCCATGCCGACCTTCAAAGCAGAAACCTCCTTGCGCAGCTCGCGATTCTCTTGTTCTAAGTTGTCCATCTTCCTTCTGAAATTAGCCCGAGTGTTGTAGTAGTGAGTCAGCTTGCAGAACGAAGTAAAGAAGCTTGGTAAAACACCTGGATATGCATAACAAATGCAAGAAATATGTGCAATATGATGCATGATATTCAATGCACATGATTTATTATTTTATTTAATATCTCAAGAGATTTAAAGATTTATAGACACATTGCAAATATCAAAGTAATAACGCATTTGTAGTACTAAATTTTTTTATTATAATAACTTCAAAATAGGTTACAAGTCTCAACAATCCCAATTACAAGATGAAAATAAAGTCTAAAACCCAGAGAAGTAAAGCTGTCGGAGATCACTCTATACGCTGGCGCTTCCTTGTAAGCCTTGCAATCTGAGCCTTCAACCTCTGGTTTTCTTTTGCATATCCGGTGGCGACTTCCTTCCAATCACCTGAATCAAGAAGTGAGCAACTAGCATCTGACTGAGGCTTAGAGGAAAATAAATCATCTTGCCTCTCCATTGTCTCTACAGCCCGACTCTCAAGACTCTCAATCGAGTCGTCTTTCTCCTTCAAGTATGCTCTATAGGAAATCTATAGAGTTTGGCACTTATTCTTCCAAGCATCCTTTTCCTGCTGCATCCTGACCAAAGCAAGTTGTATATCTTCTGTATCATCCAATAAGGGAGGATTGGTCTTCAAAACAAATCAGGCATAGGTGTTTCCCGGGAATACGACATCTTCAACTGAATAGCTCTCGCTTGAACCCACTGAAGATATGGCTCCAAAGAAACAGCCCCTAGGTCCCAAGTATTTCCTACTCTTCTTATGATTGTGACGCCAGGCCTTTATAATATGCTCCTTAGCTTCCTTATGGTCTCCTCCCTCCTTCAGAAAGAAACTACTCAAATGAGTACTATTTGGTTTATCCCTCATCGGATAACCGAGTTGTCATCGTGCAAGAACAGGGTTATAGTTAATTCCTCCTTTTGTACCAAGAAGAGGTACATTGGGGAAACTACCACAACTGTCAACAATCTTTATATCCTGGTAAGCTCGATGATACCAATCAATATCCGAGTGAGTAAGTGCCATGACCTTAGGAGCCCAACAGGGTTCCTTCTTGACATTCCCAGAAAGCATCAGACTGAAGCATATGAGAGATAAACCACTGGTATAACAAAGGCGTGCAACAGATAATCATCCCTCCATGATAAGAATTCCGAAGATGAATAGAGTAATAAGCAACACCCAACAACGTAGGAACTGGGTTTCCAATCATGAAGATCCTGATAGCATTAACGTCAACAAACTTGTCCATATTAGGAAATAAGAACAACCCGTAAGCATGTAGAGCAAAGATGGCCTCAAAAGTGATTGTACTCTTCATCCCAGCAAAGTAATGAGCTTTCTCCAATAAAATTTGGGTCGGTAATCCTCTAATCCCTCCTTTAGTAGTCATATGGGCTTCCACCTCATACTTCCCCAGATGGATCAAAGCAGGAATCTCATGGGGTTTTGGCTTACCCTCTAAACCAGTAAAAGGAACACGATCGGTAACGGGTAAATCCAGAAAATAAGAATACTCCTCCAGTGTAGGAATCAACTGATAGTCGGGAAAAGTAAATCAATGATACATCGGATCATAGAACTGGACCAAGGTCGAGAGAATACCATCCTTCATCCTAAGCTTCATAAGAGGAATGATGGATCCATACTTCTTCCAAAAATCTGCAGAACACTCAATCTCGGGAATTAGACTGATCAACTCATCTATCTTGGGATCCTTGAAACTGTATTTTCCGGTCTTTCTTTTTCCAAAGTCCATGGTTAAAAAGTACATGAGATATTCACAAATGGTCAACTTTTAAGTCCCTTGAAATAAAATTTCTTCAAAAGATGCTTATGAGTGCATGGATTCATGATGCAACAATCAAACACAAGATCACACATATAGGGTTCATAGGTTCAACGTCATGAGCATGAGGTCGAAGGTACTACCCATAAGGTGTTGGTCTAAAAGTTATAAGCTGCCGAACAAGGTTCTAGAGGTTCCCAGAGTCTACATCCTTCCTTCGGATATTACCAACTTCCCGATTAATTCGGTAATTAGTAATATTCTCAAGAAAAACTCGTCAGAGCATAGTATCGCGTGACAACTATTTCTGGATTACTCCATCATAGCTTCCGCACTACACCTAAAAGGCCAATATGGGTTTGGTATTCTACGGTCCTCAGCCTCAGCAAGCACCCAGGTCGAAAGCACTACGTCTTCCTGATTACTCGGTAAATGACACTACAGTCAAAGGTGCCTCCACTGAGTGGGGGATCTCATGCTTCCTTTTTTTTTATTACTCCCTCAAAGTTAACAAGACTATACCGCCCGTCCTATCTTAAAGTTTTCCCAAGTACGGGTATAGGACTTATAAGTAATCACCAAGCACCCTGAAAACCAGGAAAATCCAGACAAACATATATACAACATATAATTTATAACAAACAATAGCACATATGAAGATATAAATAAAGATAGGTTCAACCCACATAAGGATGGACCAGCAAGAGGTCAATCTGTCCCCAGTGAAATCGGCATTTTTTTCTATAGCGGTAGAAATGTTTAAGTCTAAGCCATTGGATTGACTAGACTTATACATATCAAAATAAAAATCGCCACCGTGCTTTATTGTTTCCAAAGGAATGGGAAAAGAGTGATTAACCCAAAAAGAGGGGGAAAGATTCAAGGTAACGGGGTTGGTTATGCAAAGGGAAGGTATTAGCACCCTAAACATCTACGGTACTCCGTAGGAACCTCTTTGTAAAATCTGCATATTTTGGCTATAAAATGTTTTATAAAAATGGATGGTGGAGGTGAGAAAAGAAATATATTTTTATGGTTTTTGCACCCGCCGCGGTTGCGAACCTTTAGTGCCTACGTACCACCTTTCGTGCAATAGGGGATCAGGGTACACGTAGTTCCTCTTTTAAATATTTTTAAACACAAGTGTGTTGGTTAATTTTATGAGATAAGACATAATTGTCATTGTCCTTATGGAAAACATACTTACTGTTGTACCCCAATTTTTGCCCCTAAGATTTCTGCACCATACCATATTGTTTCAATCACAACAAAATCACATTAGGGTTTTTGGTTCTTCTCCCTATCTTTAGCCTTGCTCTTTTGAGGAGTTACCAAGCACCTTGACTTGTTTTCTTTTGTTATCATGGATATTTTGCTTTGATTTTCTCTCTAATTAAAAAAATGCAATATTGGTTTGTCTTACTTGTTAATAATTTAGGTAAAGGCAATGAGGTTTAGCAAGTTGCTTCATGGGTTCATGAGTTTATTTCCATGCCCTAATCAATATCTTTAGAAATTCAAAACCTCACCATTGAAGTTGTTTTGGAAGGATTTGTATGGAAGTGGTTTTGGTGGCCATGAGTCCTCATCATCATCATCAACAAATTTTATTCACAAAGGAAGAATATTGGCACAAAAAGTTTGTTCAAACTTGGCAAAGTTCCTCAAAGCATTCTCTTGATCTAGAGGCTAGGGCTTTGAACTTCAAAGGAACATATCTTGCTCATCTTTTGGTATTTTTGAGTGATTCCAAAAACATCCTTCTCTTCAAAAAGTTACCAAAAAATCACTTCAAAATTTCCAAGGAGTTTTCATGTGGAAAGAACTTGATGAAGAAGAAAGATTACAAGTCACCCAGATGAATCCCCAATTTTCCATATGTGACTTCAAATGGTCATAACTTGGTCAATTTTTATCACCTTGATCCCATTCTTTTTTCATGATGATCCTAAGGATGTGTGCTTCATGCCTTATTTTATGTACAAAGTAAGAAAATGGATGGAAGTTTCCTTAAGAATGCAAAAGATTATAGGTTATTTCATGATTTTTGGTCAACTTCAACAAGTCATAACTTGCTCAATTTTTGGAGATTTTGAGTGGTTCAAATTGCACAATGTCGTTCAAGATGTCTACTTCATTCCATCTTTTTTGGTCAAGAGCAAATTCTAAGTGGAAGGCCATGTTTGGATGCAAAAGATTATAGGTCATTTTTAAAGAAAAATTTGAAATATTTCTAGGTATGGAAAGTCAACTCTTTTTCTTCAACTTTGACTCCATGTAACTTTCAGCTCAAGCATCCATTTGATTCCAATCTTTTTCCATTACAAAGCTTGTAACCTCATCTTTCCAAAGCATCAAGAATTATGCCCTAAGACCCCTTGATAAGGAAATGCCATGGATTTGAATTGGGTAGATTGAAACTGAATTTTTCACAAAGTCAGGATTTTGAAATCTTTGTTTTGGCTTCTAATCACAAGATTTCCATGCGTTTTTGGTTCTAATCATGTTTAGCAACTTGCCAGAAGTGATTAGCATCATGAAACACACGATTTGGCTGAGTTTTGATCAAGTTTGAGTCACACTTTCTTCATGATGCAAACCCATACGAATTCCCTCCAAAACATATCATTTGCTATTCCTTTTGATCCCATTTGCTTCCCTATAAATAGAGGGTCATCCCCCATTCAATTTCCCAAGCTTAGATAGCCATAATCACCCTGCCAAGCTTGCTTCACAACCCAGAATTCAGCAACTTCGAAATCTATTCTCAAGCCTTTTTCAATCCATTTTTTCTCTCAAGTCACCTTCCTTGATCTTCCCTGAAGCTAACCATATAATTACATTCAAGAATCGTGCCCAATATTGCTCTATAGAAGTCCAGTTTCAGAGCTCTACAACTCAACTTCAATAGGTAGATTCATTCATCAATTCTTCAAAACTCTGATATCATTGTGTTGCTCTCATTGCTATGGTTCTAGTCGCAACACTTACATTTCACTGGTAGCACGTTTTGACCATGAATTTTCAAATCCCTTTTCAAAACTTTCTTTCCAAATTGCTTGAGCTACAATTTATATAAATTTGGCGCGAGGGTGTGGTTGTCTTCATCTTAAAGAGACGAAGCGAATGGCATAGGCCTGAGCTTCTGATTTTACAGTTTGAGAGACCTGCAATTCGTGATGGCTGGAGGTTGAAGATGACCAACGTGTCGTCTTCTAACCAATGAAGGTGCGCCATCTGTATTTTTCAAATTCTGATTTTATTATTGATTCTGTACATTATTCATTAAAGACCATGATATGCACAGCGTGACAGATCCCTTGGATTTGATTACTAACATGTTTTGACTCTCATCCATTGGTACACATCTTTTACTTTTATTTTCTTTTTCTGATTTTTATATTTTAATTGTTTTAAATTTATAAAAATCATAGAAAAATCATTTTTACTCCAAAAAATCTGAAAAAATTATGAAAAATATTTTTGATTATTCTCTTTCTGATTTTTATGTTTTTACAATTTAATTTTGTGTTTTGGTATTTTTTATGAATTTTACACTTATTTGATTCGTTTAAAATGTTTAAAAATATTTTTATACATTTTTAAATTCTGAAAAAATTACGGAATGATCCAATGATATTGTGACAAATATTGGTGACCTTATTTTATTTTTGTTTCTGACTTTACAATTTTTGTTTATTTTACCCTTTTATTTTAATTTTTAAAAATAGTTTTTGACTTTTAAAAATTATCAAAAATTTTATTAAATTACTTGACCTCTTTTCTGATTTTTCTATGGTCTTATTTTTCATTTCTTGATTAATTTGAATATAATTGACATTTTCATCATTATTTTTTCATTTTTTAAACATTTTTAAACCCTTTAATGTATATATTAATTATATTATTATTTTTGTGATTATTTTCTGGCTGTCTTGGGTTGATTTTTTTGATCATGGCTTTATAAACATCATTGGATCCATGGTGTTGAGTTTAACTCCACAAAAATGGATGAATGATTTTAATAATAGTTTGATTAAATATTAATTCAAATGTGGTTTCTCTTTTTACCCTAATTCCTCTTCATCTCATCCCCTTCTCATTGCACTAAATGTGAAGAAGTGAAAAACACAAGAAGGGGGGTTGAATTGTAAAAACTTGAAATCAATTGCAGTCAACACAGTATTTTTATCCTGGTTCGTTTGATCTCAAACTACTCCAGTCCACCCGTCAAGGTGATTTCGCCTCTCTCCAACGAGGTCTTAATCCACTATATTCAACTGAATATTACAACTGCTTTAACAACTGCTAAATCCTTCTTGAGTCAAACCACAAACCGGTTTCTCAAGGAAATACTTTCTTACAGATAATCTAAGTGTGTTGAATGTTTTCTACAAAAACTGTTTATCACAACTGTGATACTACACACGTTTAAGCTTATGAGAACTAGTGTGCTAAAATAATTGAGTAAAGAATTTGAGAGCTTTAGAAAACTGAGAGTGAGGAAGATGATGAATAGCTTTTGGCGTGTAGAGTGTTGTAGAGCATTATCCAATTCAATCTTCACTGTCTTGTTTAAATAACATTGGAAAATGGTACGTTGGAGTCAGTTAATTCTGTTTCAATGCCAATAACATTCTTTCCAAATTGAGAAGATCTTGTCTGGAATGATGCCGTTGATAATAAAGTATCTTGAATGCACAATATCGTTGCTACTTAGGCGTGTTCTGGCTTTGGCTCATTCTGACGCTGTTGTTTTCTTGATCAGAGTTCAGATTGTTACGCGCAGATCTGTTCATCAAGCTTCAGCGTAAGCATGTGTTGATCTTCTGATTCTGGCATCTGATATAACATCTTCTGATTCTGATGTTGATATTCCATCTTCTGATGCTGATGATGATATTCTCTTGCTGATACCCATCAGAGTTTTTGTAAAACAGCATGTAATTTTTAGATAGCATATTTGTCTTACATGAATCATACAATTAATATATCTTTGCATTTTGTTATCATCAAAACTTAAACTTAGGGTAGTAGATTCAAACTTTGTTCTAACAATCTCCCCCTTTTTGATGATGACAAAAACTAGATTTTTTCAATTGAAAATTAACGTGAAAAGTATCAGAGATAAATAAATAATAAATTGTATCAGAATTAAATAGGAAGTTATCAAAGATAAGAGGATAAGGGATAAGAGATATCAGAGTTTAAGGAGATAAGAAATACTCCCCCTGAATTTATTACTTCCCTTTTTAATTCCATGAGTCCTTCAGGATTAGATCTTTATTGACTTTCTTTGAACATCAGAACATCAGAGCTTCAGTGTATCAGAGATGATTAACTTCTTGTACCTGTAGGCTTATGCAAAACAGAAAACATTCAAGTATATCAGAGTGTTAGAATGTTTGAGACTTTTTTGTCTCAGTAATCCGTTATTGAAAAATATCATTCTTTTTCTCCCCCTTTTTGTCAGCAATCAAAAAGTGTAAGTAAGATAAGCTAAAACGATCAGAGCAGAAAAACTATTATATTTAATTCAGAGCATAGAAAAGAGTACAGAAAACATGGAAAGAAAAACAATGAAAATATCATGAATGAAAAACTAAGGTTGGGGTGGAAGGCGTGTGAATAGAGCTTCTAGCATGTTCTTGATCTGATCAACAGTTTCCTTCTGCTGATGCACCATGCTGACAACTGTATCAATCTTGCCATCTTGCACATCCATCCTTTCCTTCATCTTCTGATCATTCTCATCCATTCTTTGCTGCAGACGAATATCATTCTGCTTCAGCTCTTCCAGAGTCTGCCTGTCCAAGGCAGCTTGAGAAACGTCAGAAGCAGGATACTTCTGAGAGCTTTCTGCAACATCTTCAGCTTGACTAACATCTTCAGCTTGAGTTGTCTGATCTTCTGCTTTCTAAACTTTTGAAGCTGGACGCTTTTCAGACCATGGCTCACTATCCAGAAAGAGCACTTCCTCCTTTGGCAGCTGACTTTCAACTTCCTTCAGCAGCTTGCTGAAGTTCTGTTGTGCATGTTCATAATTTATGTCTTGCAGCTTGAGGGATTCATCGCGTACCCACATTCTGAAATGTGTCCAGAGTTGGTCTGAGGCAGCAGGATCAATCATTCCAGGACAAACCTGCTTTAGAGAAGCAATCCAATTCTGCAAGCCTGTTTCAAAATTCAAAAGGCCAGCACCAACATCTAGTTGTTTGGGTTTGGGGATGGCTATTTTATTTTTAAGGTCAGCAAGACGGTCAAGGATTGTTAAATCGATGAAGGTCCTGCTGTGGTCTTCTGTATTTTGTTTGGGAGATGGAGTGGGAGAGTCAGAAATGATAATTGGACTGTTTGGAGTATTTGGAGGGGTAGTTTCTGTTGAGGATGGCAGTTAGGGTATGTTTACAGTTGTACCACAAGGCAGCTGAATTGCCAAGGGTTGTGGTTCAGAGGAATTGGGTGAAAGAGGTTCATGGGTTTGAGGTGAATGAGGTTCAGGGGTTTGAGCCTCAGAGTGGTGAGACTCAGAGTGTTGAGATGATGGTTGAGGTGAAAGTGGATGAAGTTCTGGTTGTGGAGAGGGAGGTGGAATTTCTGGTTGTGGAGAAGCAGGTGGAATTTGTGGTTGTTCTGGTATTGGAGAGAGTGTATGTTCTGGTTGAGGAGAGTGGGCAGTTTCTGGTTGAGTGTTTGGATTTTCTGAGAGGGGAGCGGAAGAACGTTGATCAATTTCAGAAAGAACTTTATCAAGTTCTGATTCTGTTGATGTTGTGGGTTTTGGATTTTTGGTGCGGGATCTCCTGAGAGTTAGTGACTCAGAAGGGTCAGCCTCTGGTTCGGTTTCATCAATGGTTGGTATGGGGATTGGGAGTTCATATGAAGTTGGGGTTGGGATTGATGTTGGAATAGCAGAAGAATTTAAAACATTAGCAGCAGATAGATTGCCTCTCTTCTTAGGAGTCTGCTGGGATGGTCCTTCTGAAGTAGCCTTTCTTTTCTTTGTCTTCTTCACAGTAACTTCTGGATTTTGCTGGTGCAGATCTTTTATGTTCAGATTGGGATCTGTGCCATCAGCCTTGCAAGCGTCCAAGTATCTGAGAACAATGACTGGTTTAGAGTCAATCTCAGAAAATATTGGAAAGTCGTCCAGAGGGACTCTTCTGCTGGTGATGTCAGCAAGAGGAGTGACGCTGGGCTCCTTTATGATATTCTCTATCAGTTTCATTTTCTTCAGATTCTTGGCATTCAGAGGCTTGCCAACAGTAGGTTCAATAGAGCTTAATTCTTGAGCTTCTGTAAGGTGTTCTATCAGTCTATTCTCAGTTAGAATGTCTGATATTAACCTGCCAAAGGGTATCCAATCCCTTTTTGTCCTTTCTTCTTCTCTTGTCTCCTTGACGCTGGTCCTGAGGTGATTAAACAGAAGATGAGCGAAGTTAATCTTTACCTTCTGATTAATAAAATAGATCAGAAATTGCTGATCTATGTTTATATAATCAGGAGAGCTTGTGGGCTTCCTGTGATTGAAGCTACCCCAGAATAATCTTCGTCCATATTCTGTGCTGATCCTTCAAGTCTCTGATTTTGCTGCTGGGAACCCCATGGGTGAAAATTTCTCTTGCAATGACAGCAGCATCTGAGCATCTTTCTGCCATGTCGATACAGCGGATGCCACCACTGTTGTATCCAAACAATCTTGCAATGTGATCCTCAGTGATCACAATCTTCTTTCCCGTTATATAGGAAGTAACTTGATGTGTTGATGAAGACGCATGAATCCAGAATTCCTTGACCAATACTGGGAACGTTGGCCCCACCAACCTATCAAAGTATCTCTCCCATCCTTATGCTCTAACTTCTTCTGTCAAGTCGAATCCATTTTCTTTCAGACTGGTGAAATGAATAATCAGTTCAGACAGCACTTCCAAGTTCTTCACTGGTGTAAGTAGAGTTCTGAAGGGAATTTGGTATTGTTCAGATGAAGCCTCCTTCTGAGAACCTGCAGAAACATTGCTAGAGGTTACCATGTTCACACTTAGGGTTTCTGAGAAATTTTTTTGAAAAGGGTTTCTTTTGAAAAAGGATGAACACACAAGTAAGAATGCAGAGAAAATATTTGGATGATTGTAAGAAACGGTAAAAGTTTAATGAATGATGTTAATGTGCTTAAATAGATTTCAAAATGAGTTTTGAAAACGTAAACGGTTTTAAGAAAGAGAATTAATTCATGATTACAGTTTAACTCATGATTACGTGCATTTAATGCTTGCTGATTTTGGGGGATTTGAGAAAGATATTTGAAACGGTTACCAGACATGTGTCTCAATGCATCCAATCAGCATTTTGCCTTCTCAGAAGCGTGCACGCGTGTTCTGCTTTAGAGATTTACTGATGATTGGATGACACTTGTTTGATTTAGTGAGTAGCACGTCTATGCTTGAGTTGAAACGCTCAGATCTTTAAGAATAGAATCTGATACAATCTGCATGTCTATCTTTCTGAAAGAAGATTGATCAGAAGTTCACAGTAAAAAGAAAACACATTCTGAAGGTTAATATATAAAATTAAAACATTTTCACTCTGGGCAGAGCTTCATGCTGAGATGTTTCAGAATTAAATTGAACCTATCTTCAGAAAGAGGTTTAGTGAAGATATCAACCCATTGATGGTCTGTATCAATAAATTTTAAGTTCAAAATTCCTTTCTGAATATAGTCCCTAATGAAGTGATGTTTTATTTCTATATGCTTAGCCCTAGAATGCAAAATAGGATTTTTACTTAAGCAAATTGCAGACGTATTGTCAGAGTATAGGGATGTTACTCTCAAAAATCTGGAAGTCTTCAAGCTGACTTTTCATCCAGAGCATTTGTGTGCTGCATCCAGCTGCTGTTATGTACTCAGCTTCTACTGTTGATAGCGCAATTGTGGATTGCCTTTTGCTGGACCAAGAGATCAGATTTTCTCCCAGAAACTGGCAGCTTCCAGAAGTACTTTTACGCTCTACTCTGTCTCCAGCAAAGTCAGCATCACAGTAACCTACTAAGTTGTAATCACTAGATTTTCTATAAAATAAACCCAGATTAGTAGTACCTTTCAGATACTTGAAAATTCGCTTAACAGCTGTTAAGTGAGATTCTCTAGGATCTGATTGGAATCTAGCACAAATACATACGCTGAATAATATATCAGGCCTTGAAGCTGTCAGATAAAGGAGAGAACCAATCATACCTCTGTAGACCTTCTGTTCTACCTTTTTGCTTACCTCTTCTCTTTCTAGAATGCACGTGGAATGCATTGGAATCTTTGATGACTTACATTCTGAGAGGTCAAATTTCTTCAGAAGTTCTCTGACATATTTGCTCTGATGAATGTAAGTTCCCTCAGGATTCTGATTGATCTGAATTCCCATAAAGAATTCCAGTTCTCCCATGAGGCTCATCTCAAATTCTGCCTGCATACACTTAGCAAATTTTCTTCCAAGAGAAGGATTAGTAGATCCAAAAATAACATCATCAACATAAATTTGGCAAACTAAGATGTCATTCTTAACTGACTTACAGAATAAGGTAGTGTCCACCTTCCCTCTGGTGAATTCTTTTTCTAACAGAAAGTTACTTAGTCTTTCATACCAAGCTCTGGGAGCTTGTTTCAGACCATATAGCGACTTCTTTAGTTTGAAAACATATTCTGGATTTTTTGTACTTTCAAAACCAGGGGGTTGGTGCACATAAACCTCTTCTTCTATATAACCATTTAAGAATGCACTCTTGACATCCATCTGATACAGAGTGATGCCTTTATTAACAGCAAACGAAATTAAAAGTCTGATAGATTCTAACCTGGCGACTGGAGCAAAAGTTTCTGTATAGTCTATCCCCTCTTGCTGACTATAACCTTGTGCTACCAGTCGTGCTTTGTTTCTGATAACTTCACCTTGTTCATTCAGCTTGTTTCTGAACACCCATCTTGTTCCAATGACGTTGAATCCTTTTGTTCTAGGAACAAGATCCCATACGTCATTTCTGGTGAATTGATTCAGCTCTTCTTGCATTGTTAGAATTCAGTCGTTGTCCAGAAGTGCTTCATCAATAGAAGAAGGTTCAATCAGAGACACAAGTCCCATGAGGGATTCTTCAGAGTTTCTGAAGCTGACTCTTGTTCTGATTGGATCTTCCTTTCTTCCTAAGATAGTTTCTTCTGGGTGATCCAAGCTGCTTCTGGGTAGTCTTTTCTGAGGTTGATCGGCAGCTGTTGCTGGATTGCTTGCAGTGCTCCTTTCAGATGTTGAAGGAGTGTCTTTGTTGAGAGCTTCTGATGACTTGTCTTCAGAACCTGTAAATTCAACTTCCATACCTGCAAAAACTTCATTCTGCTTTGACTTTTCAGAGTCAAGCTTATCATCAAAACGAACACTGATTGATTCTTCCACAATCTGTGTTTCTGTATTGTATACTCTGTACCCTCTTGAGCGTTCATAGTATCCTAACATAATACACTTCTGTGCTTTAGATTCAAACTTGTTCAAATAATTTTTTATATTTAACATAAAACAAGTACATCCAAATGGATGAAAATATGAAATGTTAGGCTTTCTGTTCTTCCACAATTCATATGGAGTTTTTTCCAGAATAGGTCTTATTGAGATTCTATTCTGAATGTAGCACGCTGTGTTTATTGCCTCTGCCCAAAAGATCTTAGCAACGTTTGTCTCATTGATCATGGTTCTGGCCATTTCTTGCAATGTTCTATTCTTTCGTTCTACAACTCCATTTTGTTGGGGAGTTCTAGGACAAGAGAAATCATGCAGAATGCCTCTGTCATTAAAGAATGACTCAAAATCTTTGTTTTCAAACTCTCCACCATGATCACTTCTGACTTTAACGATTCTAAGATCCTTTTCATTTTGAACTTTGTTACAGAAGGTAACAAACACAGAGTGTGACTCGTCCTTGTGTCTTAAGAACTTTACCCATGTCCATCTGCTATAGTCATCTATGATTACTAACCCATACTTCTTGCCACTGACTGAAGCAATTTTAACTGGTCCAAATAAGTCAATGTGCAGAAGTTCTAATGGCTTAGAGGTAGAAACAACATTTTTAGATTTGAAAGAAGGTTTTGCAAACTTGCCTTTCTGACATATTAAGTCCTCTGACCAGATTTAGTTTGTTAATCTGAGATATTCTTCTCATACTAACATGCCCCAATCTTCTGTGCCAGATCCATTGCTCGTTGTTAACAGATAGAAGACACTTTACATTCTGACTTTTCAGTTCAGAAAGTTTGATTTTATAAATGTTGTTTTTCCTCTTTCCATTAAATAGGATAGTCCCATCTTTCTGACTAACAGCTTTACATGATTTTTGATTAAAGATTATATCATAACCGTTATCACTTAATTGACTTATAGATAACAGATTATGCATTAATCCATCTACTAGCAGAACATTATTTATAGAGGGAAGATTTCCATTACCTACAGTTCCAGAGCCAATGATCTTTCCCCTCTGATTGCCTCCAAAGCCAACGTGGCCTCCAGGCTTAAGTTCCAGGCTTTGGAACATATGCCTTCTTCCCGTCATGTGTCGCGAGCAGCCAGAGTCCAGGTACCATGACTGGTGTTTCTGATTTGCTGCTAAAGATATCTGCAACATGTATTATTTTATCCTTAGGTACCCAGATTTTCTTGGGTCCTGATTTGTTAGATTTACCAAAACTCTTGTTGAATTTTGGTTTCACATAATACTTACTGCTAGTATATTTAATATCATGTGTGTGACCATACACAAAATGTGAGTTCAGAGGAGTGTGTTTAATAGTTAAATCCATGGCATTCTTTGGTGTAGGTATCTTACCTTGGTATCCTATTCCCTTTCTGCCGTTTCTGCTAACTCCATAGATCATTGAAGCCATTTTGCTTCTATCTATGCTTTTAACAAGAAACTTTTGAAAGCTATGATCATACTCCTTGATGATCTCATCAGCGCTGCTGGGAGTTTCAAAAATTGTTTCCTTCTGAGAGTTTTGTAAAACATTTTCTAACTTTGAAATTTTATTTTTCAGCTCAGAATTTTCCAATTTAAGACTCTCAGTCTTATCAGAGTCAGATTCAAGATTCCTTTTCAGGTTTCTGAATTTAACTCTAATCTGCTGGTACCTTTCTAGAATTTCGTTAAGGCTTTCAGCAAGTTCAGCCTTAGTAAAATTAATTGCAAAGTCAGGAAATACCTCTTCAGTGTCTGATTTTGAGTCTGATTCAGAAGCTTCACTGTCTTCTGAAATGTTGGCCATGAGAGCTATGTTTGCTCTCTCATCATCTGATTCTGAGTCAGCTTCAGACGAGTCAGAGTCATCCCATGTAGCCATGAGACTTTTCTTCTTTTCTCTTCCAAACTTCTTTTTGGGCTTTTCCCTCTGAAGCTTTGGACAATCACTCTTGTAGTGTCCTTGCTCATTGCATTCATAGCAGATGATGTCCTTGGTGTTTGGCTTTCTGCTTCCTGAGGAGCCTTCAGATCTTCTGTATCCAGAGGAAGAATCTGACCTTCTGTATCTGGAATAGGACTCATTCTGATCAGATCTTCTGGGATTCCTGAACTTCCTTTGCCTCTGCTTCCATAGTTGGTTCACTCTTCTGGAGAGGATGGAAAGTTCGTCTTCTTCTGATAAGGATCCATCAGATGTTTCTTCAACTGCCTGCAAAACTTTAGACTCAGATTTTTTGTTAGATTTTAATGCTAAAGGCTTACCTTGCTTCTGAGGTTCATCAGCTTCCAACTCTATCTCGTGACTTCTGAGGGAGCTGATAAGTTCCTCCAGAGAAATTTTGTTGAGATCTTTAGCTAGCTTCAGTGTTGTAACCATTGGCCTCCACTGCTTTGGCAAGCTTCTGATGATCTTCTTGACATGATCAGCAGTAGAGTATCCTTTGTCCAGAACCTTGAGACCAGCCACCAGAATTTGGAATCTTGAGAACATTGTTTCAATGGATTCACTTTCTTCCATTTTGAATGCCTCATACTTCTGAATGAGCGCAAGAGCTTTAGTTTCTTTGACCTGAATGTTGCCTTCATGCGTCATTCTGAGTGAGTCAAACATGTTCTTTGTTGTGTCTCTTTTAGAGATCTTTTCATATTCAGCGTAAGAGAAGGCGCTGAGAAGAATGGTTCTGGCCTTGTGGTGATTTTTGAAGTCATGCTTTTGTTGATCAGACATTGCTTTCCTGTCAATCTTCTGACCGCTTGCATTCACTGGGTGCGTGTATCCATCTGTCACCATGTCCCACAGATCAGCATCATGTGCCAGAAAGAAGCTTTCAATTTTGTCTTTCCAGTAATCAAAATTTTCTCCATCAAAGACTGGAGGTTTGCCGCTGAATTTGTCTCTGTCTTCATTGTTGTCATTGCTGGTGTGTTGATATGTTCCTGCCATTGTGTTTTTCTGACGCTGGATCTTGTACTGACACGGTTAAGTGTTTTAGCTCAGAACCAGGCGCTCTGATGCCAATTGAAGAAGTGAAAAACACAAGAAGAGGGGTTGAATTGTAAAAACTTGAAATCAATTGCAGTCAACACAGTATTTTTATCCTGGTTCGTTTGATCTCAAACTACTCCAGTCCACCCGTCAAGGTGATTTCGCCTCTCTCCAACGAGGTCTTAATCCACTATATTCAACTGAATATTACAACTGCTTTAACAACTGATAAAGCCTTCTTGAGTCAAACCACAAACCGGTTTCTCAAGGAAATACTTTCTTACAAATAATCTAAGTGTGTTGAATGTTTTCTACAAAAACTGTTTATCACAACTGTGATACTACACACGTTTAAGCTTATGAGAACTAGTGTGCTAAAATAATTGAGTAAAGAATTTTAGAGCTTTAGCAAACTGAGAGTGATGAAGATAATGAATAGCTTTTGGCGTGTAGAGTGTTGTAGAGCATTAGCCAATTCAATCTTCACTGTCTTGTTTAAATAGCATTGGAAAATGGTACGTTGGAGTCAGTTAATTCTGTTTCAATGCCAATAACATTCTTTCCAAATTGAGAAGATCTTGTCTGGAATGATGTCGTTGATAATAAAGTATCTTGAATGCACAGTACCGTTGCTACTTAGGCGTGTTCTGGCTTTGGCTCATTCTGACGCTGCTAGATGCTGATGAGTTGTTGTTTTCTTGATCAGAGTTCAGATTGTTACGCGCAGATCTGTTCATCAAGCTTCAGCGTAAGCATGTGTTGATCTTCTGATTCTGGCATCTGATATAACATCTTCTGATTCTGATGTTGATATTCCATCTTCTGATGCTGATGATGATATTCTCTTGCTGATACCCATAAGAGTTTCTATAAAACAGCATGTAATTTTTAGATAGCATATTTGTCTTACATGAATCATACAATTAATATATCTTTGCATTTTGTTATCATCAAAACTTAAACTTAGGGTAGTAGATTCAAACTTTGTTCTAACAAAATGTTATTGGAGCATGATCTCTATATCATGTCTTAAAACAAATGGTGCATAGATTGCTATTGATCGGCCTCAAAATAGGTGTGACTTCTATATAAGTCCACTTACGATTGCTTAACATAGCGCTAAATTTTGTACCGATTCAAATAAATGATCATTCGTGGCCCAAACTTATGATTGCAAGCCCAAGTATGTTAATTTGATCTCTTTGATCCAATAACCTTGAGATTCATTGTGTGGAGGCTTTGGTTCTACCAATCCTCTAATGGATCTCCAACACTTTTGGTCAACGTGGTTCACTTAAACATCGTTGATCATTAAATGGTACTTTTGACAATTCCAAATGGATGATATACTTGACAAAAAGAAAATGCAACTTCTTGTGTGGAGGCTTTGGTTCTACCAATCCTCTAATGAGTTCCAAATGCCAGTTTCAAGATGGTCATCCAACTAACCACTAATTATTGACTTGTTTATTTTCATGTCATTTTTATCTTTGCTTATTTGAGCATTTATCTTCTTACCATTTTTATTTTTCTCACTTGAGCTTTTATTTTTCTTTTCCTAAGATACTTAATAATCAACATAAACCCTAAAAAACTCTTAATGGTACTTGGACTATTTGGTTACTATCCTTGGCATTATGGAGCATGGGACTTTTTCTTGGACTTAGGATTAGAAACCTTGGCCTATCTTGGAGACCTTGTGATCTTATCTAATTATTTTGTCTGGAGCTCTTGAGGTTTACCTCAATACATTGGGTTGCTTGTTTGTTTTTGTGTGCAGGTTTTTGTGATTACATCCTTTGTTTGTAATCTGGAATTCACCCGTATACAGCCGTTACTCTGCCCAATTTTTGTGAAGACTTAATACATTTGAAGAGGCCTAGTATCTTTGCTTGCTTGGTTTCAATCCAAAGACTGGGAATTTTATCTTGGCTCATAATGTAAAGTTTTGGCTTCTTGTTGGTTAGATGGTTCTTATCCTTAGCTTTTACCTTATGCTTTAGGATAGTCTCTTCTTCTCCTCCCATCTTCTTTAATTTCAAAAAAATCATCTCCCTCCTTTTGAAAACCTTTCTTATTTTCAAACTTAAACACTTTCATAATAAACTTGGACTTATGTCCATGCATTTTCAAAATCTTTTCATGAATAAACTCCAATCAATTTAATAATACCTTGACATTTTTTTGTGAGAAGACTAAAAGTCAATCAATCTCATTTCAAACCATTTTTCCACTTCGGCTTTTATCTTTAAAACTTTTCTCAAAAGATTAGACTCTTGTTAATCCTTGTAGTGATGTAAACAACTATACTTCTACAATATATAGTAAAGAGAGATATTTTCCACTTGGGTGTTGAGTGAGGCATTATTGATTTTAAAATCCAAGCCATATCCTCTACTTTGAGAAGATGCAAATTCTCCTTTCTCATAATTGCGAGTAGTAAGTATGTTTTCCACACGGACAATGACGATGATGTCTTATCTCTTAAAATTAACCAACACACTCGTGTTTCAAACTTTTAAAAAAGGAACTACATGTACCCTGATCCTCTATTGCTTGAAAGGTGGTACGTAGGCACTAAAGGTTCGCAATCGCGGCGGGTGCAAAAATTATAAAAAATATATTTCTTTTCTCACCTCCACCATCCATTTTATATACAACACATTTTATATAGCCAAAATATACAGATTTTTCAAAGAGGTTCCTGCGGAGTACTGTAGATGTTTAGGGTGCTAATACATTCCCTTTGCATAACCAACCCCCTTACCTTGAATCTTTCCCCCTTTTTTTGGGTTATTCGTTCTTTTCCCATTCCTTTGGAAACAATAAAGCGCGGTGGAGATTTTTATTTTGATTTGTATAAATTCTTGTCAATCCAATGGCTTAGTCTTGAACATTTCTACCACTACACTTACTATCCACAATCATGAGAAAGGAGAATTTGCATCATCTCAAAGTGGAGGATATGGCTTGGATCTTATAATCAACAATGCCTCACTCAACACCCAAGTGGAAACTATCTCACTTCACTACATATTGTAGAAGTATAGTTGTTTGCATCACTACAAGGATTGACAAGAGTCCAATCTTTTGAGAAAAGTTTTAAAGTCAAAAGCCAAAGTGGAAAAATGGTTTGTAATGTGATTAATTGACTTTTAGTATTCTCACAAAAAAATGTCAAGGTATTATTAAGTTGATTAGAGTTTATTTATGAAATGTTTTGAAAATGCATGGACCTAAGTCTAAGTTTATTATGAAAGTGGTTCAAGTTAAAAAAACAAGAATAAATTTCAAAAGGAGGGAGAGGATTTTTTGAAAATAAAGAAGATGGGAGGAGAAGAAGACACTATCCTAAAGCATAAGTTAAAGGCCAATGATAAGAGCCATCTAACCAACAAGAAGCCAAAACTTGAGATTATGAGTCAAGATAGAATTCCCATTCTTTGGATTGAAACCAAACAAGCAAAGATACTAGACCTCTTGAGAGAAATAATCTTCAAGTGTATTAAGTCTTCACAAAAATTAGGCAAAGTAATGGTTGTATACGGGTGAATTCCATATTACAAACAAAGAATGTAATCACAATAACCTGCATACAAAACAAACAAACAACCCAATGTCTTGAGGTAAACCTCAAGAACTCCAGACAAAATACTAATTAAGATCACAAGGTTTCCAACATAGGCCAAGGTTTCTAATCCTAAGTCCAAGAAGTCCAATGCTCTATAATGCCAAGGATAGTATCCAAATAGTCCAAGTATCATTAAATATTTTTATGGTTCATGTTGATTATTAGGTGTCTTAGAAGAGGAAAGAAAAGGCTCAAGTGAGCAAATTAAAAATGACATGAAATGTAATGCTTAAAGTAAATGGTACATAAAGCATAAAAAATAAAAGGGCACAAAGTAAAAACAATTTATTAATTAGTGATTAGTTGGATGACCATCTTGAAACTTGCATTTGGAACTCATTAGAGGATTGGTAGAACCAAAGACTCCACACAATAAGTTGCATTTGCTTTTTGTCAAGTATATCACTCATTTGGAATCCTCAAAAGTACCATTTAATGATCAACGATGTTTAAGTGATCCGCATTGACCAAAAGTGTTGTAGATCCATTAAAGGATTGGTAGAATCAAAGCCTCCACACAATGAATCTCAAGGTTATTGGATCAAAGGGTTCAAATTAACATACTTGGGCTTGCAAACATAGGTTTGGGCCACAAATGATCATTTATTCGAATCGGGACAAAATTTAGCACTATGTTAAGCAATCGTAAGTGGACTTATATAAAAGTCGCACGTATTTTGAGGTCGGTCAATAGAAATCTATGCACCATTTGTTTTGAGACATGATATAGAGATCATGCTCCAATAACACTTAGTGCAATAAGAAATGGGCAAGATGAAGAGAGGTGGGAAAGAATATACAAACCGCATTTGAATTAAATTTAAATCAAACTATTATTAAAATTATTCACCCATTTTTAGGGAGTTAGACTCAACACCATGGATCCAATGATGTTAACAAAGTTTATGATCAAAATTCAACCCAAGTTCAGCCAGAAAATAATTACAAAATAATATTGCATTTAATATATACATAAAAAGGGTTTTAAAAATGTTTTATAATGGAAATAAGAAATAAAAATATCAACTATATTCAAATTAATCAATAAAATTTAAGACCATAGAAAAATCAGAAAAGGACTCAAATAATTTTATAAAATTTTGGGCAATTTTTAAATGTCAAAAACTATTTTAATAGATCAAAAATAGTAAACATCAATATAAAATTTTCAAAAAGTCAGAAATATGCAAAATGATATTTATGAATTTTTTTAGAATTAAGAAATGTCAAAAAGTATTTTTAAAGTAATAAAAAAAAGCAAACAATGCAAAAAATATAAAAAATTAAAATTCTCAAAATAAAAATATGAAAAAATATTCATGAGATCGGAAATAATTCAAAGTATTTTTGTGAGTTTTTTCATAATTTTTGGATAAAAAATAAAAGAGTTATGATTTTTTGAAAATTAAATCAATTAAAATATAAAATCAGAAAATATACTAAAACTAAAAAGATATGGGCCATCAGATCATAGTCAAAACGCGTTAGTAAGCTAATCTAATGGACCAGACGCGCCTTGCTTGATATGGACCTTAGTAAGATGCGCAGGGAATTAGAAAAAAGGCAACCAATGAAATTAAAATGTTTGACACACTATCATTGGCTGAGACGAGACATGTCATCATCTTCAACCTCCAGCCACCCTGCAATGGAGATTTTATGAGATCTTTCAAATGGTAAAATTAGGATCCCAGACCAGTATCATTGGATTCGTCTCTTCCAGACGATCCTAACACCACCATCGCGCCAAATTTATATAAAGTATACAAAGAGATATGATTCAAAAACCCAGAAAATAGCGAGCACCATCAATTTGAGATTTCTCTCTCAATTCTCAATGGATTTAAAAATTATAAGAAGCACTAGAATCAGGAGAAGGAGTAGAACAATTTAGTGCTTTATTTGTATCCAAATGGTGGAGAATTCTACCTTTTCTAAGTTCAAGAAAGAAGCTCTGAAACATGACTACTGTAGCTTGAATTATAGCTCATTTTGCTCGGTTTAAGTGCTGGAGAGTTTATATGATGCTTAAGGAAGATGAATGTGCAAAGAATTTTGGAAGAAAAGGCTGGAATCTCAGAAACTGATTTTGAAAATTTGAAGTTCATGTATGGTTTTGACAGAGTGTTTTTAGCTCTCAAAGCTTGAGGAAATAAATGGGGGATGACCCTCTATTTATAGGGATTCAAATGGAATTTTCAAGCGTGTGAAATGATGAAATTTGGAGGGAAATCGTGTGAACCTGATGCACAAGCAAAGTGTGATATGATTTCCATCAAAACTTATCCAATCCTTGAGTTTTAAGGCTCTAATCCATTTTGGCAACTTGGTTAAACATGTTTAGATCACAAACGCATGCTAATTTGATGTTTAGAGGCCAAAACATGAATTTCAAATTCTGACTTATGAAGAAACTTCAGTTCCAAGTTACCAAGTTCAATCCAATGGCATTCTCAGCTCAAGGGGTCTTAAGGCATGATTCTTGATGCTTTAGAAAGATAAGGTTACAAGCTTTACAGTGGAAAAAGAATGTAATCAAATGGATGCTTGAGCTGAAAGTTGCATTGAGTCAAAGTTAGGGAAAAAAGGTTGACTTTCCATACTTAAAAATATTTCAAATTTTTCTTTAAAAGTGACCTATAATGTCTTGCATCAAAACATGGCCTTCCACTTGGAATTTGCTCTTGACCAAAAAAGATGGCATGAAATATATCTCTTTAATGACATTTTGAAACTTGAACCATTCAAAATCTCCAAAAATTGAGAGAGTTCTAAATTGTTGAAGTTGGCAAAAAATCATGAAATGACCTATAATCTTTTATATCCTTAGGGCATCTTCCATCCATTTTCTCACTTTGCATATAAAATAAGGAATAATGTTCACATTCTCAAGATAATTATGGAAAAAGAGTGGGATCAAGGTGATAAAAATTTACGAAGTTATAATCATTTGAAGTCATACATGAGAAATTGGGGGTTCATCTGGAGGACTTGTAATCTTTCTTCATCATCAAGTTTCTTTCACATGAAAACTCCTTGAAACTTTTAAATTGATTTATTGATAACCCTTTGAAGATAAGGATGTCTTAGGAATCACTCAAAACTACCAAAATATGAGCAAGATATGCTTCTTTGAAGTTCAAAACCCTAGCTCCTAGATCAAGAAAATGCTTTGAGGAACTTTGACAATTTTGAACAAACTTCTTGTACCAACACTTTTGCTTTGTAAATAGAAGTTGTTGAGTATGAAAATAATAACTCATGGCCACCAAAACCACTTCCATATCTTGAGAATTGAGAGAAATATGTACTTGTGATCGATGGGAACAAGACCTTGTCCAATCATGGCAACTTCTCCAATCAATCCCTTGCACTTTTAAATCAATTTTGACATCTTGGAAATGTAGTGAACCAAAATAATCTTGCCATGCCTTACCTTCCAAAACAACTTCAATGGTGAGGTTTGGACTTCTCAAGATTTATTGCCTAGGGCATGGAAATAAACTCATGAACCCATGAAGCAACTTGCTAAATCTCATTGCCTTTACCTACATTAGTAACAAGCAAGACAAACCAACTTTGAATTTTATTAATTAAAATAAAAATCAAGACAAAATATTCATGGTCACAAAAGAAAACAAGTCAAGGTGCTTGGTGATTCCTTAAAGAGAAAATCTAAAGGTAGGGAGGAGAACCAAGAACCCTAATGTGATCTTGTTGTGATTGAATCAATATGGTATGTGAAGGGAACTTAGGGGGAAAAATTGGGGTACAACAATACGAAGCTTATGTAATGGTTCTTGAAGCAGCCATTAACTTTAAGATTAAGATTCTTGAAGTTTATGGGGATTCTGCTTTAGTGATATATCAAGTATGAGGTGATTGGGATAAACGACACCCTAATTTAGTTCCATATCAGGATTACATATTAGAGTTGTTGCCCACTTTTGATGATATCACCTTTGAGCACATTCCTAGAGAAGTAAATCAACTGGAAGATGCTCTGGCCACTCTAGAAGCAATGTTCAAAGTCAATTACCCAAATCATGCACCCAACATAAGAATACTTTGTTACAAGGAGGCATCACACGTTTTCCCTGCTCATTGTCTCACAACTGAAGATGTGTCAGGCGAAAAGTCGTGGTACTTCGACATCAAAAGATATCTTGAGAAGCAATAATACCCTGAGGGTGCTACAATTTGTGATAATCCGACTCTTATAAGATTAGCATTCAAGTTTTTACTTCCAGGAGACATTATGTACAAAAGAAACTAAGATTCGGTTCTGCTCAGATGTGTGGATAGACACGAAGCAAAATCCATCATACGAGAAATTCACGAGGGCTCTTTTGGGACTCATGCCAGTGGACATTCCATGGCCAAGAAAATCCTACGGGCTGGTTATTTCTGGATGACGATGGAAAACGACTACTGTTTGTATGCGAAGATGTACCACAAATTTCAAGTTTACGCAGACATGATACATGTTCCTCCCACTCATTTGAATGTGATGACTTCACCATGGCCCTTTGCAATGTGCGGCATTAATATGATTGGACGGATCGACTCGAGCACTTCAAATGGACATAAGTTCATTCTCGTTTCTATTGACTACACCAAGAGGGTGGAAACAGCTTCGTACAAGAATGTGACCAAGCAGGTCGTCACTCGCTTCATCAAGAAAGAAATAATATGTCTTTATGGGACTCCTAACAAGATCATCACTGATAACGGGTTGAATCTCAATAACAAAATGATGAAGGAAATGTGTGAAGAATTTATGATTGAGCACCATAATTCATCACCCCATCGACCCAAGATGAATGAGGCAGTCGAAGCATCTAACAAGAACATAAATAAGATAGTCCAGAAAAAGGTGAGAACGTACAAAGATTGGCATGAGATGTTGCTTTTTTCCATGCACTTCTATCAAACTTCGGTGCATACTTCCACTGAGGAAACTCCTTTTTCACTAGTCTATGGTATGGATGCGATGCTCTCAGTCGAAGTGGAGATTATTTTATTGAGGGTTCTGATGGATACTAAACTTGTTTAAGTTAAATGGATTCAAACATGGCTCAACCAACTCAATCTCATCGAAGAGAAGCTCCTAGCAGCCATTTTTCATGGTTAGTTATATCAAAAACGTCTCAAGAGAGCATTTGACAAGAAGATTCGACCTCAAGAGTTCCACACAGGTGACTTGGTCTTAAGGAAGATTCTCCCAATTCACTCTGATCCAAGAGGCAAGTGGACTCCCAACTATGAGCGGCCGTACATCGTGAAGAAAGCTTTCCCAAGAGGTGCTCTAATCCTGACAAACATGGATGGGGAAGACTTTCCACTTTCAGTCAATTCAAACTCAGTCGAAAATACTACACATAAAAAGAACCGCTAAGTCGAAAAATCGAAAGGACGACTTAGGAAAAAGTTAGGGATAAAAAAAAAGAAAAAAAGAAAAACTCGCTAAGTTGAAAACCCAAAAGGGCGACTTAGGATAAAATGGGTATCCCTGTGGATTGAAAACCCGAAAGGGCGATCCAGGCAAAAGTTAGGGACAAAAAGCCAAAGACTACAGTTTGAGAACTCTTCATGGATAAAAAATACACCCTTCTAACACTGGATGGATCAATTCAACTGTTATCCTTTGGAAGTACAATGCTAGGACGATCCAGGATATGGGAACTATAGCAATATCAGTTTTAATGGAATTTCAATATTTTCTTATTGCCATTTTACTTGTTGTATCTTATATTTTCTTTGCAACTTCCTCATTTAGAAGTTGTTTCCATGTACGAATGCCTATTCACAGGCCAAGCTCATTAATAAAATTTTCCCTTCCACTAAAAAGTCTTTGTTATGTCCTTTTTACTTTATTTTTCGTATGCGGATTGTGATTTAAATTCTTTGTTAAGCATTGCATTAAAAACAATAAGGAAATAATAATCACAGGCTAAAATGTGAAATATGAAATTACATGGATATGAAGGCATCCCAAGGGACTGCCATGGTATTCACGTGTTGTTTTTCTATGCAGGTAGAAAGTCATAATGGTCACCTCGACCAAGCTTTCATCCAGGTCACCTCCTTACAGACGGCTGGGAACCTGATTCTCAAACACCGAGAAACTTGGGGAATTTTATGAGATCCATGTCTCTACTCAATCATTCACAAGAAGTCCAGCATGTAAGGAAAGTTAGATCAAGCTACTCCTCTTCAACAAGATTTAATCCCACGTTCTCGAAGTTTTTAACCACCAATATGTTTTGGTATCGCAAGACAATGGGTAACGAACCCCAATGAGCCTAATATTTTGTACTGTGCATACAATAATCATCACTGCATATTACGTTGCATCCTCAAACGCATAGCATATCCATGAATCATCATGCCAAACTTTAAAATGCATATGAAGCATGAGCCAGATTTTGTACCTTGAACGAAAGCCCCAAATCAACCCTCAAATCAATAAAATATCCCCACAAAGAATATCATCCTCATAATTCCCAGTTGACCTCTGTCATTACACTACCAACCAAAAAATAAGTCATGGTGCTGGTACATTATACTCATCCACTCTCAATACTCATGTTATCTTTTCTAGGATCGTAGGTCACTCGTAGGTCTTACCCTCATATTATCTTTTATAGGGTCGTAGGTCACCCATAGGTCTTACCCTCACGTTATCTCATATAGGGTCGTAGGTCGCTCGTAGGTCTTACCCTCATGTTACCTTTTCTAGGGTCGTAGGTCTTACCCTCACGTTATCTTTTATAGGGTCGTAGGTCGCTCGTAGGTCTTACCCTCACATTATCTTTTCTAGGTTCGTAGGTCGCTCGTAGGTCTTACCCTCATGTTATCTTTTCTAGGGTTGTAGGTCGCCCGTAGTTTTTACCCTCATGTTATCATTCATAGGGTTGTAGGTCGCCCATAGATCTTACCCTCACATTATCTTTCATAGGGTCGTAGGTCGCCCATAGGTCTTACCCTCATGTTATCTTTTCTAGGATCGTAGGTCGCCCATAGGTCTTACACTCACATTATCTTTTCCAGGGTCGTAGGTCGCCCGTAGGTCTTACCCTCACATTATTTTTTATAGGGTCGTAGGTCACTCGTAGGTTTACCCTCACATTATATTTTCTAGGGTCGTAGGTCGCCTGTAGGTCTTACCCTCATGTTATCTTTTCTAGGGTCGTAGGTCGCCCGTAGGTCTTACCCTCACGTTATCTTTTCTAGTGTCATAGGTCGCCCGTAGGTCTTACCCTCACATTATCTTTTATAGGGTCGTAGGTCGCCCACAGGTCTTACCCTCACCCTATCTTTTCTAGGGTCGTAGGTCGCCCATAGGTCTTACCCTCACGTTATCTTTTCTAGGGTTGTAGTTCGCCCGTAGGTCTTACCCTCACGTTATCTTTTCTAAGGTTGCAGGTCGCTGATAAGTCTTACCCTCATGTTATCTTTTCTTGGGTCATAAATCATACGATGATCATTACCCATTGTCTTTACCTTTCTCTTGGGTCATAGATCATACGCTGATCTTTAGTCGTTGTCCTTACCTTTATTTTTGGGTCGTGAGTCCCACACGATGGATTCTCCACTGTCGTTGAGTTTACCCATTGTCTTTAAGTTATCATGTTTTCATTAAACCTACTTTCTGTCACCACGACATCATCAACCATATCTTTTCAGTCACTTTAATGCCCACTTCCCAGAGAACCTTGTATTGGCACAGTTACCCTTGCACAAGCTATCGTTATTCAAACCGAATTCATCCATCATGACCAATTCACCTGAAAGTTCATTTTTCATCCCCAACAGACATCACAAATAATAACACCCACACCATCTCTCCAGGAAAAATTTCAGGTCTTAGTATTTAATCATCTTCTACCTCGAATGATCGAAAGGATGATGCCAATGTCACCTTTAGGTTTAAGACAATTAAATAGGGGCGGTTGTCATACCACAAATTTGTCCTACCTATTTTACTTTTGTCTGGCTTAGACTTCACATTTCATCTAGAACATCTTCACTAGCTTATTTGCATATCATGCATTTCATTGAATAAAGACACCTGAGGTCCAAGAGTTCAGTGGTTGTGCAATATTAAAGTTTCACAGTGTTTTCAGGAAACTGAGATTTTTTCTTCAAGGTCACATTGAGCTTTATCTCCTTCTACAAGTCAATTGTTTATCAAGAGGTTTAAGCGGTGAAACCAAGGAAGTCTTCTCTTATGGATTAAAATTTTATTTGAGAAGTTTCTTGAGGGACTAAATTTTGAACTAAGATGACATCTATCATTTTCAAAGTGGTTTGAATTCGTCATGAAGATTCGAAATTGAAAGAGAAAGAAAGTTTGGATTTGGATTGCAAATTGGAAATAATGGAAATTAGTATTTCATACAATCTCTTTGGTTCACAAGTCACCAATTCCTTACATCACAAGTTACTATATTCAACATTCAAGCCACTATTGATTTTCTTGCAATTATTTTTTGAATTCACGCCATGACCATTTGAAACCATACATAGGAATTTATCATTACAATTCCAAAATGTCCAAATATAACAGGCCCAAAACCAGTCCAAACTATCAAAACACGCATATAATACTGCCCAATTTGTTGATGTATAAAGCCCAAAGTTTACACCAACCAGCCCCACAAAATTGTCCTAACTGCTGCTTTCCATCCTACTGCATACCAGTCCATAAACTTCCCACTCCACTCTAAAACCTACACAAAAATAGTCCAAGCATATCAGTCCAAAACCAGTTGTTCCTACACCAAAACAGTCCCTGCATAACAGTCCAAAAACCTGCAAAGATAGCCTGCTAAAACTGTCAAAGCTGCTGCCAACAAATGCCAAACATTACATAAAATAGAAGTCACCAAAATCTGTAATGAAAAAGTAGTGAAATAAAATGTCAAAACTGTTTAAAATCTCACCAACCTTTCCCCCAAATTTCCACCTCTTCACTGATATACAAACAATAGAATGGGCAAAGAAAAAAGGAGGAATACGACAGCAATATTGAGGGAGAGAGTTTTGTGTGAAAAAAGAAAGAAAGAGAGACAATAGCAATATTGAGAGAAAAAAAGATAGTAGAGAAAAGAGAGAGAAAAACACTATGAGAGAAAGAGAAGAAAAACACTATAAAACCAGAAGAGACAAACAGATACAACCATGAAATTATGTTGAACCATGAAACTATTTTGAACCATAAAATAGAAGCAACAAAAAATAATAGCAACCCAAAGAAAAACAGAAACAGAAAAAACCCTTCAACCCCCTGTACAACCTTGCAGCTCTGAATATAAAGTAAGGATTAGAGCAACTTCCTGGAGGTTCACTGAAGCTACTCTGATCATCACAGCCTCTTAAAAGGTGTTCAAACTCATAACACAACTTTCAGTTTTAAGGTAAGTCTTCTTGACTTTGAGCTCTTCATTTCAAGCATCATTAGTGATTCATTTTTGAAGATAAATGTAGATATCATATCCTTGAAGCTAACCACATGCTTGCTTTTCATTTTTTTCAATTATATGTTGAAAACTGAATTTTACATGTAGCAGAGCAGTGTTAGAAACAAAAAACAATAGTATGGGTCGACACATATCTCTATGAGTTGATGCATATCAGGCACAAAACATGTTTTTAGTCGACACAAAACGCGTATGTGTCGATATAAAATGGAAATGAGTCGACACAAACCCTTATATGTCGACTCATACTGTGTTGTTTTTTTGATTTCCGGGGGAAAGAAAGGGGTATGATTCGACACAAAACACGAATGTGTCGACAAAAACAAGAAATGAGTCGACACATACCATTATGTATCGAATCATACTGAGTTGATTTTGATTTTTTTCAGAAACAAGAAGTGGCATGTGTCGATGCATAAGGATATGTATCAATACATAAAGTTTGTTTTAATTTTTTTGTACACTATTTTCCTTTTTTTATATTTTTATTGCTATTCAATATGGTGGTAATAATTTAATTAGGCTTGTATTTCATCCACATATAAATCTGTACCCCCATCCCATATGATTGTAATAGCTTAGGGTTTATTTTTTGTATGTTTTAATTGTTGCTTAATCATGCATATGTCATCCAATTATAACACATGGTCTCCTCTTGGGCTCATCATCAATGAGCAGGTAACCACTTACAAATGCACACTTGCACACATTTCATAGTTTGGTCCTGGGCTTTTCTACAACAACAACTATTTGATCGATTATTTCAATTGGTCGTTTAGAATACTAGTGTCACGCTAGTCCTACTTTCTAGGAGAACGCATATAGCCACCTTGTATGGGATTTTGATTTTTATCTTATCCATTGAAGCAACTTCTCTCCCCTTGGTTTACATACCAAGAATCTTATTAAAGGGTCTCGTAGTTGAGTTTGGGCATGGCCATTCTCACGAGGTTAATCAAGTATTTCCCTTGGTTAACCATAACCCAAATCAACTACTTTGGTCCATATACCAGGTGTTTCCATGCACAAAGGGTCTCATGGTTTAGGGTAGGAGCACCTACTCTCGCGAGATTAATCAAGTTCACCCCTTGGTTAATCATCACCCAATTCAATTCCCATACACCAAGAATTCCGTTTACACCTTTCATTATACTGCTCATTTTGTCATCACTTTTGCCATGACCACCATACATGATCACTCTTCACAAACACCTTCTCCTTTCACTTTATGTTTATAACATGCTCCCTTAGGACAATAGTTTCCTCTTCTTTAAGACGCGAACTAATTAGACCTTAGGTTGGAACCCATGCATGACAACATTAGGGTAGACTTTCCCCTTTGACTTTTCTTTTGTAATTAAGATTAAACTTTCATTCACAAATCAAAAATCCAAAAACACTTAATCATTACTCGAATTAATTTTAAAAAACTTGCAAAACACTCAACCAATAAAAACTTCCCCCAAAGGGCGTGCGTTAATGTCGCCCACTAAAAAACACCAACAAACTAACACTTTTTAGAGGAACTACAGTATTATGATTCCTTCACTGGATACGTAGGAAAAGGGTTGCGAGACCCTCACGAACGCACTAATAAAAAAAACATTTTCTTTCCCCTTAGCAAGTATAGTTATAGATAAAAACACCCTTAGAATAAGACAAACAAAATGGATCCCATTGAGTACAATGGATGCGAGGGATTCTAATACTTTCCTCTCGCATAACTGACTCCCTTACCCTTTCTCTTGGTCGCAAGACCATCTTATCCATCCTCTTGTGGTTTTCTCGATATTTCCCCTTCCTTCGGGATAAATAAAGTTCAATGGAGGATCTATGTTTTTTGCTGGTAGCTTCACTCGGCAGAGTCGCCATTTTTCTGTAGCGGTAGAAATGTTGAGACTAAGCCATTAGATTGACTTGACTCGCACAGATCAAATAAAAATAGCCACCGTGCTTTATTGTTTCCAAAGGAATGAGAAAAGGGAGAATAACCCAAAAAAAAGGGAGAGAATCTAAGTTTGGGGGTTGGTTATGCAAAGGGAAGTTATTAGCCCCCTAAACATCTACGATACTCTACACGAACCTCTTTGAAAATTTATATATTTTGGATATAAGAGTTGTATAAAAAATAAATTACAGGGATGAGAAAAGAAATATGTTTTACAATTTTTGCACCTGCCGTAGTTGCAAACCTTTAGTGCCTACGTACCACCTTTAAAAATTTTAAAACACAAAAGTGTTAGTTTATTTTTAAGAGACAAGACATCATCGTATTATCCGGGTGGAAAACATACTTACTACCCACAATTATGAGAAAGGAGAATTTGCATCATCTCAAAGTGGAGGATATGGATTTGATTTTAAAATTTAACAAAGCTTCACTCAACACCCAAGTGGAAAATATCTCACTTCACTACATATCATAGAAGTATAATAGTTTGCATCACTACAAGGATTGACAAGAATCTAATCTTTTGAGAAAATTTTAAAGTAAAAAGCCAAAGTGGAAAAATGGTTTGAATGAGATTGATTGAATTTTAGTCTTCTCACAAAAATGTCAAGGTATTATTAAGTTGATTAAAGTTTGATTAAGAAAATATTTTGAAAATACATGGACATAAGTCCAAGTTTATTATGAAAGTAGTTCAAGTTCAAAAATAATAAGACTTTTCAAAAGGAGGGAGAAGATTTTTGAAATTAAAGAAGATGGGAGGAGATGAAGGGACTATCCTAAGGCATCAAGTAAAAGCTAGGGGAAAAGAACCGTCTAACCAACAAGAAGCCAACACTTGATATAATGAGTCAATGTAGAATTCACATCCTTTGGATTGAAACCAATCAAGAAAAGATACTAAACCTCGTAAGAAACCAAGCTTTAATTGCATTAATCTTCACAAAAATTGGGCAGAGTAACGACGGTATACATATGAATTTCAGATCACAGACATAGCATGTAATCATAATAACCTGCACGCAAAACAAACAAACAACCCAATGTCTTGGGGTAAACACCAAGAACTCCAGACAAAATAACAGTTGAGGTCACAAAGTCTCCAGGTAGGTTAAGGTCTCTACTCCTAAGTCTAAGAAGTCCACAATCTCCATAATGCCAAGGATAGTAACCAAGTAGTCCAAGCAATATTAAAGTTGTTTTCAGGGTTCAATTTGATTATTAAGTACCTTCAAAAAATAAATGAAAAAGCTCAAATGAGCAAAATAAAAATGACATAAAAGAAAAATGCTCAAATGAGCAAAGATAAAAATAGCATGAAATGTAAATGCTAAAATAAATGTGCTTAAAGTAAAAGCATAAAATAAAAGCACAAAATAAAGTCAATTGTTAGAAATTAGAGGTGAGTTGAATGACCATCTTGAAACTTGCATTTGAAACTCATTAGAAGATTAAAATGAAAGCCTCTCAACAACAGGTTTCATTTGCTTTTTGTCAAGTATATCATCCATTCAAAATTCAAGGCAACAATAAATGATCAATGATGTTTAAGTGATTCACTTTAACCAAAGTTTATGAAGATTCATTAGAGGATTGATAAGACCAAAGCCTCCTAACAATGAATCTCAAAGTTATTGGATCAAAGGATTCAAATCAACATATTTGGGCTTACAAACATGGGTTTGGGCCACGAATGATCATTTATCGAATCGGGACAAAATTTAGCGCTATGTTAAGAAATCGTAAGTGGACTTATATAGAAGTCGCGCCTATTTTGAGGCTGGTCAATAATAATTTATGTGTCCTATGCTTGGAGAGATGATATGTACATCATCCTCTAACAACATATGACACAATAAGAAGGGGATAAGATGAAGAGGGATAACAGAAAAATTAAACCACATTTGAACCAAAACCATTAATCAAACTATTATTAAAATCATTCATCCATTTTATGGAGTTAGACCTAACACCATAGATCCAATGATGTTAATAAAGCTCATGATCAAAATTTCATAGTCCAAGATCTACCAGAATATATACAAAAAATAAAATTGTATTTAAAATAAAGAAAAAGGTTTTTAAAAAATGATTTTTAAATGAAAATAAGAGGGGAAAATGGCAATTATATTCAAATCAACCAAGAAAAATCAAATGAGGCCATAAAAAAATTAGAAATATACTCAAATGTTTATATAATTTTTTTGGTAATTTTTTAAAGTCATAAACTATTTTTAAACTAATTAAAATTTCTCAAATAAATGGAAAAAAAAATAAAAATTAGTATAATTCAAAATAAAATTCTAAAAAAAATTCAGAAGGTCAGAAATAATGGAAATGATGTTGATGAATTTTTCAGAATTTAAAAATGTTCAAAAGTATTTTTTAAGTAATTCAAAACAAACCAAAACAAAGGAAAATTATAAAAAAATATCAAATATAAAAATAAAATTATGAAAAAATGAAATTCATAAAGAGAAAATTTGAAAATATTTTTGTGAATTTTTTCATAATTTTTGAATCATAAGTGAATTTTCTATGATTTTTTGAAGTTTAAAACAATTTAAATATAAAATCAGAAATAAAAAATAAAGTAAAAAAATGTGGACCAATGGATGAGAGTCAAAATGTGTTAGTAAGTTAATCCAACGGATCAGATTCGCTATGTATATCATAGTCTTTAGTGGAATAAACACAAGATCATTAATTAAATCAAATATTTGAAAAATAAGCATGACACGCTTTCATTGGTTGATAGATGACACATTGGTCATCTTCAACCTGCAGCCAATGAAATTTGCAGGTTTCAGAAACTATAAAATTAGAATACGAGACGGGTACCATTCACTTCGTCTCTTCAAACGATTCCAATGGTACCTTTGCGAAAAATTTATATAAGTTGTAGCTCAGCCGTTTTGGAAGAGAAGTTTTGAAAAGGGATTTGAAATTTCATGGTCAAAATGTACTTCCAGTTGAAAAAAATTGTTGCAACTAGAATCAGGATGATGAGAGCTTCATAATAGTATCAAAGTTTGAGAGAATTGAAGAAGGAATCTACCTATTGAAGTTAGTTGTAGAGCTCTGAAACTTGACTTGGCTAGCACGATTCAGGGAGTTTTAGAGCTTAATGCTTCTTCTGTTAGCATTAGTAAGGTTCAAGGAATATGAATTGATAAATAAAAATGATTGAGAAAGGTTGTAAGAGAAAATTTTAAGTTGCAGAAAATTTGGTTCAAGAGGGAGTTTGGCAGGGTGATTCTGGCTCTCTAATCTTGAGAAAATGAATGAGGTATGACCCTCTATTTATAGGGAAGTTGATTGAATGTTTAAGCGTAAGAAATAATGAAGTTTGGAGGGAAATCATGTGAACCTGATACACAAGTGATGTGTGATCTGTTTTGCATTAAAACTCATCCAATTCTTGTGTTTTAAGGCTCTAATCTACTTTGGGAAGTTGGTTATACATGTTTAGACAAAAAATGTGTGCTAATTTGATGTTTAGAAGCCACAACATGAATTTCAAATTCTGACTTATAAAGAAACTTCAGTTTCAAGTTACCAAATTCAAATCAATGGCATTCTCAGCTCAAGGAGTCTTAGGACATGATTCTTGAAGCTTTAGATAAATGAGATTACAAGCTTTACAATGTGCAAAGAATGGCATCAAATGGATGCTTGAGCTGAAAATAGTAATGAGTCAAAGTTGAGAAAAAGAGGTTGACTTTCTATAATTAGAAAATTTCTAATTTTTTTCATCAAAAATGACATATAATGTCTTGCATCCAAACATGGAATTCCACTTAAAATTTTCTCTTAACCAAAAAAGATGGCATGAAGTAGATTTATTGAATGGAATTTTGAGATATGAACCCTTTAAAAACTCTATAAATTGAGAGAGTTATGCCTTGTTGAAGTTGGCAAAAATTCATGAAATAACCTATAATCTTTTGCATCCTTAGGGCATCTTTCATCCATTTTCACACTATGCAATTAAAATAAGGCTTGAGGTCCATATCTTTGAGATCATTATGGAAAAAAATGGGCTCAAGGACATAAAAAATGACCAAGTTATGATCTTTTGAAGTCACATAATGGATTTTGATGATTCATCTAGAAGACTTGTAATCTTTCTTCATCATTAGGTACCTCCCACACAAAATTTCATTGAAGCTTTTGACGTTTTTTGTTGATAACCATTTGAAGAGAAGGATGTATTTGGAATCACTCAAAAATTCCAAAAGATTAGCAAGATATACCCCTTCGAAGTTCAAAACCCTAGCTCCTAGAGCAACAAGATACCTTAGAAAGCCTTTTACAATTTTGATCAACTTTCTTGCACAAATACTTTTTTCATATAAATAGAAGTTGTTGAGGATGATAATGAGGAACCATAGAAACCATAAACACTTCCAAATATTGAGAATTAAGGGAAATATGCACTTGTGATCAATGAATCAAGAACTTCTCCAATTAGGTCATACTTATTCAATCAACCCTTGTACCTTTAAACTATTTTTGACAACTTGAGGCATGATGAATCATAATAGACGTTGTCATGATATTACTTCAAAATATCTTCAATAATGAAGCATGAATCTCAATGAAGCTTTGTTGAAAAAGGCATGGAAATAAACTTATTAACCTATGGATAACCTTCCTTGAAAGTGTTGTGCTTTCACCTATGATATTAATAATTAGGGAAAACATACATTGTATTTATTAGGTAAAAGTTAACAAAACATAGATGACAACAAGATACAAATCAAGGTGCTTGGTGATTCCCCATGGGAAAATCTAAAGATAAGGAGAAGATCTAAACCCTAGTGTGTGATCTTGTTGTGATTGAGTTGATATGATATGATAGAGGAATCTTAGGGGAAAAATTGGGGTACAACAAGTACCCTCTTGAAGTTTTAGTTGGCTTAAACTGCTAAAAGAAGTAACCGGGTTATAGAAGCCTCAATATCACTGACCTTTCTCTCAGGCATTTTTTCAGCACAAGCATCTAAGTTGCGACCAAAATATCCCGAGAGTACAATCTCAATGAGTGTAGCTTCGAGTATCAACTTACTTCAGTATGCACCAAAGCTAACTATCTCACTACTTTCTAATGGCTAAGTTGTGTCAACTAAGATTCTAAGGTAAGTTAGTGCTTATGATACCACACGGAAACCCAACATTCTTCTTGACTTACTCAAGGGACACCAGCATAAACCAATGTGTCGCACTAATGTAGCCATCGTTTCAACCATATCGGTCTACACCATACAGTTTCCATGATATATTGCTACTTACATAAAAGCCCCCAGATCTGGGTATAGGTTCTATACAAGAAATAAACCCAAGCAACCCTTTAAAAGTAAAGAAGGCAAGTCAAACAATAAAAGCATATAAATGTGAACTATCTCTAAGGTAACCCCACTTTTAATTAAAATTTCCCCAACAGAGTCGCCAGTTCTGCAATACGGTGGGAGAACTGACTTTTGGGTTTTGCGTTTTATCGCAAATGTTGCAGATAGCAAGAGTCGCCACCGACTTTTCTTTTATCCAATAAAGGAAAGGGTGAAAAGAACAGGAAAGACCTTTGATAATTTTTCTTGAGTTCGGGGGGTAGGTTATTAAAAGGGAAGGTCTTAGCACCTTTTTCATTCGTAGTTATCTTCAGGCTCTTAATTGCTAGCTCACTTTTGAAATGCTTTGTGTTTGTGTATGTTTGCAAATATTTTGAAAATGTGCCTAAGTACGACAATCTTGTAATGATTCTCGTATCGTTGAAAATGTATACAAAATGTTTTGTTTTAAAAATATTTGTCGGGAGAAAGTGTTATTTTGTGAAAAGATATTTTTAAAATTCGAATGTAAGGCAATTTGCTTTATAATAACCCTTGTATCATTCCTCAAGAGTGTTTATAACACTTTTTCGAAAGTAGTCATTTTGAAAGTGTGAAGTATGGAAATTGTTTTAGTTTGTGAGCAAGCGATTATGAGAGATCTACTTACTCAATGGTCTTTTGTTCTTTTCCTCCTCCTTTAGATAGTTCTATCCTACCATTAGTTAGTAGTAAGCCTTATCGTTGGATGTGAGGGACAGGCGTGGGTCATTGTACAGTCATAGAAGGCAAGTTGTAGGATGCTTTAGCAATTGTCGTGAGGGACTAAGATCGTTTACCGAAGATAAAATCGAAGGGTCATCGAGGGACTATGATCTTTTAACTGAGGGTCTTTGCTAAGGCATCTCACGTTTGAGGGACATGACTATTTAAATACGAGGCAACAAGTGAGGTTATCCTAGAGGTGCGTGTGTGCGAAGTGTTTTTGGTTTCAAGTATTTATCTTTGAGATTCGATTTTCTAATGATTGATTTTAATCTTGCCATACAAACCCTAATTACTAACAATAATAAGGAAAACAATAAATTGAGGAAATTAAATGTCCTACGCTATTACAACGCTTCTGGGATGGGGGTACAAGTTTATGAATGGGGGAGGAAAACAATAAACCCTAATTATCTATTAAAAACTTTTGAAAGTTACATAAATGTATTACTGCAAAAAAAAAGCACAGAGATAGAAAGGGGAAAGATGTAAACACCCTAAAAATTCTAAGTATTTTAAGAAAATACTTATTTGTTTCTTTGTTTAGAAAATATTTGAAATGTGAAATTAAAAGTTAGACCTAATTCTAATTTTATTTACAATTTAATTATTTAAAATAAAATAAAGTGTAATTAAATTAATTAATTTTATTTATGAAAATTAAATCAATTAAGTAAAACCTAAAGAAATCTAAGTATTTAGAAAATATTTGGGTATTTTATTTAGAAAAATATATACGTATAAAACCTAATTCTAATTAAATAAAATCAAGGTGATTAAATTAAATTAATTTGTATTTATCAAAAATTAAATTAATTAATAAAAAAACCTAAATCTAATTTTTTTAGTATTTTTATGATTTTTTCTGATTAAATAAAAATGATTTTAGAAAAGAAAGTTAATTAAAATAAAAAAGAAAATAAAAATGGGCTTGGGTTGTAAGCAATCGAGGGGTGTTAGAAAGCAACAATAAAAGGCCCAAATCAGGGAAGCCCAAGCGCTGTGCTGAATCAATTGTGGCCAATTCCTTGGAGTGCACTATAGGCTTGCGTTTGGGTGCATTGGATTTGCCTGTATGATGATCTGATAGTGATGAGGTGAAGGCATATAATGGGCTTCTGGAAGCTTGGCGTGCTGGATTTGCAATCAAAGTATATGAAAAAAAATAAAAGGGTACCGCTGGGGCTCGAACCCAGGTCCCTAAGGACAAAGTGACATGAAACGCGCGCTGCTTGCCACTAGGGTGGCTGTTACATCTGGTGATAAAACATGTTGCACTAAATATAAAGTAAACTCATTTTCAAATTTGAAATTCTTCCTCCTTCTTCCTCGCGCGCATAACATATTAACAACACCATTGTTGATTCTCTAAAAGCTTCATTTCTCAACCATTTAAAAAAATGTAAACACCAAAATTGCTTGAAATTTAATCACGAATTCAACCGTATAACTTATGAAAGCTATAGCTTAAAGATGAACGCTGTGATACAGTGGGAGAACTGACTTGGGTTTTGCGTTTGTATTCGCACTTGTTCGGTTTAGCAAGAGTCGCCACCGACTTTTTATTTTATCCTAAAGGAAAGGTTAAAAAGCACAGGAAAAACCTTTTGAGATGTTTCGTGGGTTCGGGGGGTAGATTATGAAAAGGGAAGGTATTAGCACCCTTTTCATCCATGGTTATCCATGGGCTCTTAGTTACTTGGTTTTAGATCACTTGCCTTGATTTTTGATTGCTTGAAATGGTGTGTGTGTTTGTTTTGAAAATGTTTTTGAAATAGATGCCTTGTCTTAGGCAACCAATGTAATGACTCGTGTTTGAGTATATACAAAGGTGTGTATCTTTTCGAAAAGATGTTTCAAAATGTTTTTGGAAGTTTGTTTTGAAAGTGTTTGTGGAGTGTGGTTTGAAAAGTAGGCAAGTGTTTTTGCAAGTTGATCAAGTAACTAAGAGTTTGTCTACCCTATTGTACTCAAAGGTTTTTTTCTTATGTTTTAACCCTTTTAACAATTTTGTTCCACCATTGTATTTGGTGGGCAATCTTGCGTTTAGGATGTTTAACGGGACAGGCACGGGTCATCGTATGGACCATGAATGCAATGATGCCAAGTGTCTTTGGCAATTTTGTTTGAAGGGACTATGATCATTTTTGATAGGCAACTTTCGAAAGCGTCATCGAGGGACTATGATCATTTTGAATTGTTTTGCCAAAGAAACTCGACGTGCAAGCATGACCCATTTTGGAAGGTAACATGTGGGATTACCCTAAGGGGTGCAAGTGTGATTGTGTATTGATTTCATGTATTTGTCTTGTATTAGGTTATCTAGCGTTTGATTTTATGTACATACAAACCCTAGGTCTAACCATGGTATATTTGAAAGCGATAAATTGCGGGAATTTAATGTCTACGCTATTACAAATAAGTATCCGGGAGTGGGGGTACAAATTTACAAATGGGGATGAGACTTAAGGAGGATAGTGTCCAAATAGTTTACAACCAAATCGAATTGTGATCAAATGTAATATGTAATCAAATGTACAGCAATGTATAAGAATAAAGCAAATGTGAATGTGTCAATGTATGTGTATTGTATTTGTATGTGTATGTTTTATTTACAAGTTGAGAAATGTTAATGTATTATTAAGCATGTATTCTTGTTCTGTATTTTGGTTAAGTATGTACAAAGGAGAAAATTTTAATAAAAGAAAGGAAAAAGTTTTAAGTTCTATTTTTTATGTTTTTAATTAATATTTTTATGTATAAAGAAAAGATTTTTTAAGAAAAGAAAAAAAGAAATGTTTCGGGTTTAATTATATGTATTAGTGTATTTTTATGTATAAAAGGAAAAGAAAAATGTTTCAATTTTGAGAAAGAATTAATGTTTCAAATTTGAGAAAAAAATAATATGTTCAAGATTATTATTATGGTATAAAAAAAAGGTATTATTAATAAAAGATTGATGTAAAAATAATGTGTTAATTTATATATATAAAAAAGGATATGATAAGTAAAAAAAAAGTATAAGTTTGAAAGAATCAAAAACGGGCTTTAGGGTTTTAAGCCGAATGACCAATAACCAGGATAATGGGCAAAAGGGGGTGCACTCATGAAGAACAAAATGGGCTTTAGTCGTTTAGAAAGGGAAAAGGCCCAAAGGTCTCATAATGTTTTGCAAGGGTTTAGGATGTTTGTTCATTTGGAAACGGCTTAGGGTTTGTAACATGCAGAGGCGCCGTTTTCGTTCCTTTCATCTCTCAAGTCCAGGGCCATTGATTCCTGAACAAAAACCTCCCACGCCTAGCCACCGACGCCATCGTCCGTCTTCCTTCCTCCATGGATGAGCGTAGTAGCGCCAAGAAACGGTAAAAGAAAATCTCGTTTATGCCTTAGCTCTTTTTGATTTCATGTTTTGATTGAGTGCTATTATTGTTTCTGATCGGGAAATATTGTTGTTTGTTTATTTGAGGAGCGTTAAAGGAATGAGAAGAAAAGAATACTACCTTTTGTTGGAGGAGGACGGTGGATCTGGAGGCGTTTGGAGGGCCGGGGGGAAGGAAACGCGTGATGCTGGACTTTGGCTGGAAGAACCGGTATTTCGTGTTTTTGTTTCACTTCTTTAGGTTTAATGATGGACTTGAAAACCTAGCTTCTTTATCTTCTATTGCTTCTTCTGTCTCTTTGCGTTGTACACTTTGACTCTGAAACAACTTGCCTTTGCAATCTTCTTTTTCTCTTCTTCCTGTCTCTTTGTTGCCTTGTATGTTTGCCTATGATGAAAGTTTTCTGAGGCTGTTTGCTTGCTGAGTATAGTTGTTGATGTTGGTTTGAGTTTCCTTGATGATGTTGGCTATACTGAATATGATTGTGACTGTATGCTTGATGGTATGTTTGGTTGCCTGTGTATCCTGAGATATTTGTTGATGATATGCTTGAATGTTTTGATATCTTGTTGTTAGCCGAGTGATGAAGGTTTTCTGAGGGCTTGATGGGTGGTTTGAATGCTGGTAAGGCTTGCTTCAAGTTAGGCTTGGCCTTTGGTCAAGTTTGGATATTGGTGAGCTTACAGGTTTTTTGAACAAAGGCTTTGTGTTACAGGTTGGGATTTATATGGTTTTATGTTATGTGTTGGTTTTGGACAAGTGAAGGTGTTTTTAATGGTAAGGCTTTGGTGAGTTTATGTTTGAAAAAAAGGTTCAGGCTTGGAGCATCATATTCTGAGTTATGCAGGTTAAGCTTGGCTTAGGCTGTTTGGATCTACTGGTTTGTGTTTTATGCTACAGGTTTTATGGCTTTGGCTTTGAAGCTTGAGTTAAGCAAGTGAAGGGTTTCACAGGCTTAGCAGTCCAGGAAGGTTTTAGGCCTTTTGCACAGGTTATGGTGTTTTTGAGCTTTATCAGCTTTGAACTGATTTGGCTTTAGGTTTGAAACTTATGTTGAAAACTGTTTGAGGCTATGGCTTTGAATGCAGGTAAGGCTTTTGTTTGAAAGGTTTCTGTTTGTGTTTTAAGGCTAGGCTTGACAGGTTGGGACAAAGGTTTTTGTTTTCAGGTTAGGGGGCTTGGCCTTGTGTGCGTTGAGTTTTTTCTGCTTAAGGTTTGATGGACCTCCGAGATATATTATGCAGGTTCAGTGTTTAAAGGCTAGAGGCTTTTTGGTGGAAGGCAGTTCTATTGTGTTTTAGTTACAGTTTGGAGGGTTTTTATCTTTTGATATCTTTGCCTCTTATCCCTGTGTTATTAACAGTCTTCGTTTTTATATTTTTTTGTCCTCATGCCTAAACCTGCTGTAAGCCTGCTTTCTTTTCCTCTTCCCTCTCTCTCTTGATTTAAGCATTTTAATATTGCTTATCACGTACTTTTCTGAAAAGGTGACTGGTGGAAAATGATGCATTTGACTATGCTTGCTTGCAATACATGTTTACTCTGCATACTTTATGTCTTCTTCCAGATTTCATGCTTCTTTGTGATAGTTTTTTTTGTACTTTGATATCTTGAGATATCTTTTGGGCAGCTTGGACAGTTTTAAATGTGAATTCAGTTTGGACTTTTTTGGCCTAGTTCAGTTTGCCTTGTATCCTTGGTTTAGAACTTTTGGAATTATGCAGTATGTAACTTTTGTGCATTTTCAAACTTAAATTGCAAGACATTCCATCCCTCTTTGTGAACCGGGATAAATCCCGTGATTTGTAGAGAGGGCAAACTGATTCCGGCCAGTCGCCTTTAATGATGAACCCAATTTTTTTTATCTGTCTGCTTTTTATTTATATCTGCTTTTGACTTTTCTTCTCTTCTTTGTTTTGCAGATAAAATCAAATGAGCAGAGGGAGCATTGGATAAAAGAATGAAGATTAGGAAAATTAGGATAGCTTTATTTCAATTTTAATTGTTTGTAAAATTATCATTGTAAATACTTTGTAAATAAATACTGTATTTAAATAATAATTGTAATAAATAAATTAAATATGAATAAAATCCATTTTTATCAATTAATTCCTTTTCCTCTTTTCAATTGTTTATTTTATTACTTATAATTCTCAAATTATAATAATTGAAAATAAATTCCAACCATTTTAACTCAGAATAATAAATAATCCATAAACGTCCGGCATCTTGAATAATCAAAGCAAAGCACCGTTAAACCACACATGCCCAAATGTATTCTCCTTTTACTGATTTTAAATCAAACACTGCAAACTCAAACCAAATGCCTCTTTTCACTGATTTAGTCAAACACTGCAAACTCAATCCAAATGCCTCAGTCCATGTCTCGGAATAACTTGAAAAGCACTGTGGGATTAATTCTTTCTGAGAATGCGCGCACAAAAACCCTAGTTCTTGATCAAATTCCAAAGAAGCGTTCGCCTGATCAAAGTTGAGCCAAAATCAACCAAAACCTAAGCAAACTATTTGAATTGTTCCAGAGCCATGCAAATCAATGGAAACCCTAATTTTGTCTGACTGACAAGAAAATTCTGTTTGACCGATTCTTGAGCCAGTCTTGAAAAATCAGGGAAAAGCCCGAAGCTGTGATTTCCTGTGGAAAAATACGAGGGCAAATTTTGGGGTACAACAGTTGCCCCTGTTCAATCTTCTTGAACCTGAAGAGTTAAATTGGCAAGTTTGCCTTTCGCGACTCGAGGGTAAAAGGAGATTGGACACTAGAGTGCCCAGAAAATTTGCACTCGGTGACGTGATGGTAGAGGGAATGGACTTACAGATGCCATTTGGTGATGGGCTTAAAGATGCCATCTAGGGATGTGACAGAATCTTGTCGGGGGATGGGCTTAGAGATGCCATCTGGAAATGGGCTTAAAGATGCCATTTGGAAGTTGTTGGTAGGAGGATGGGCTTAAAGATGCCATCTGGAAATGGGCTTAAAGATGCCATTTGGAAGTTGTTGGTAGGAGGATGGGCTTAAAGATGCCATCTGGAAATGGGCTTAAAGATGCCATTTGGAAATGTCTGGAGGAGGATGGGCTTATAGATGCCATCTGGAAATTGTTGAACTGTATGTCACTGGTGAGTGGACGAGTATCAGCAAGGCATCCATGTTTTGGAGCATCTCTGAACTGGGGTTCTGAACAAGCAGTAGATTGACATCCATGTTTTGGAGAATCCGTAAACTGTTTTCAGGAGTTGGAGTTGAATAAGCAATAGAGCAGCATCCGTTGTTGGGAAGCGTCCGTAAACTGTTTTCAGAAGTTGAAGAAGGAACCGGTGTAGGGTTTCCTGATGACGAGTCCGTGTGAAACTGCATCTGGATGAATCTGGAATAAGTATCAGAATGTCGCCGTGTTTGGGTCACATCTGAACTATTTCTGGATGAATCCCGGAAGATGATGGTCTTCGTCTGTCGACTGAACTTACCTGAAAAGGTAAAGAGTTAGTTGTATGCAATGTCATGATGCATGATGCAATGTATGTTATATCAATGTTCATGATATGAATGTGATGAATGCGCATGTAAGCTGATAAGCTATCTTGCTAAGGATAGATGAATCCTGGAGGGCTGGAGATAAAAGAATCTTGACTGCTGTCGGGGAAAATAATTCCTTGACTGCTGCTGGGTAGGGCAAGAATCTTTTGATTGCTGCATATGAGAAGTCCTGGGACCGCTGTTGGGGAATCAGAAGCTTGGGTTGTATGCCAAACTACTGGGGAATTCCTGTCTTGAGGAGATCTTCACTGGAGAATATTCGAATATTATGTGAGATATTGAGAATGAGAGTCTTCAACCTGCTAGGGGATTGATAGTTGGAAGTTTTAGCTCCGCTGGGGGTATTGAAACTTGACTCTGAGGGGAGTTAGCTTCTGCAAGACTCTCTGGCTGGGGATTACAAGAATCTTCTGATTGCTGCAGGTGTTGATCTCGGGGATGGGCTTACAGATGCCATTTGGAGATAGGATGGATAGTTACTGGATAATTGTTGAGTTGAAAGAAGGAACCTGCGTAGGGTTTCCTGATGATGAGTCTGTGTAAAAACTGCATCGGGTTTTGAGAAGGAACCGGTGTAGGGTTTCCTGATGATGAGTCCGTGTAAAACTGCATCTGAGGTCGAGAAGGAACCTGTGTAGGGTTGCTTCATGATGAGTCCGTGTAAAACTGCATCTGAGGTTGAGAAGGAACCGGTGTAGGGTTTCCTGATGATGAGTCCGTGTAAAACTGCATCTGGAGTTTGAGAAGGAACCTGTGTTGGGTTGCTTCATGATGAGTCCGTGTAAAACTGCATCTGGAGTTTGAGAAGGAACCTGTGTAGGATTGCTTCATGATGAGTCCATGTAAAACTGCATCTGAGGTCGAGAAGGAACCTGTGTAGGGTTGCTTCATGATGAGTCTGTGTAAAACTGCATCTGGAGTTTGAGAAGGAACCTGTGTAGGGTTGCTTCATGATGAGTCCGTGTAAAACTGCATCTGAGGTTGAGAAGGAACCGGTGTAGGGTTTCCTGATGATGAGTCCGTGTAAAACTGCATCTGGAGTTTGAGAAGGAACCTGTGTAGGGTTGCTTCATGATGAGTCCGTGTAAAACTGCATCTGGAGTTTGAGAAGGAACCTGTGTAGGATTGCTTCATGATGAGTTCGTGTAAAACTGCATCTGAGGTCGAGCAGGAACCTGTGTAGGGTTGCTTCATGATGATTCCGTGTAAAACTGCATCTGGAGTTTGAGAAGGAACCTGTGTAGGGTTGCTTCATGATGAGTCCGTGTAAAACTGCATCTTCCAACAGGTGATGAAGGAATCGTGGAACACTTTTGACATTCGAATGCCCCAAGTGGTGATGTAGGAGTCTCTTCAGGTTACTCCATAATTGAGAGGTTTTGTTGAAATCTTGACTGGACTGCCCCAGGTTAACTGAACTTTGAAAGATCTGTTGAAACCTTGACTGGACTGCCCCAGCTTAATTGGATAGTGACATGTGATGCCCCTTGTCGATAGGAGATTTGTCAATGGAAGTGTCACCCTTTTGAAGTGATTTTTCTCACTGAGAGAGAGTTCGTTCCTCCGATCATTCGTTGTATGAATTTCTTCGCTGTCAAACAAAAAGCCAAATACAAACAGTGATATTCAAGCAATGCAAAGTTTATGTTCGTCTTGAAGTTTTGAAAAATGCATTTTTTAGCAGAAAACTTTTTATAAGACAAGTCAACACAAGATCTTAGAGCAAAGCCTCACAGGAGTCAGGATACCTTTTGAACAGTATGCTTTCGAACTAAACCAAGCTTCAATTAGGACTTTTGAAGGGTTGTAACGTGGCTTGGTTCACGGTTTAAGAAACAAAGGACAAAGGCTCAAAGTATATTTGTACCCACCCGCTCTTCGTGATGTTCTTCAAACCTAAGCTCAGTTAATTGTGCGTCGCACTCTGTTTGAGTTTGGAACGACTTTTGGGTGATGGTTCACCAGATGAATTTGGGAGACAGTCATCATCTCCTTTTTTCTTTGCAACATTTTTCATGTTGTTGAGGATTTGTAATGACCTCACTATTTTGATTTTAATTTGTTATCCCTAACTTTTGCCTGACTGTTCCCGTTTTTTGAGATTACAGTCAGCAGGATGCCCCAGCTTTCTTAAGCCTCCTTTACAGGTTTTGGCTCGGTGGGCTTTTTCTTGTTTGAGAGATTGACTGCCTATGTGATAGGGAACCACCCTTGTCTTTTGATTCCAAAGGAATGCTTCTTTTTTGACGTCGTTCGTTGTGTTACGAACTGAGAGTTTGCGACTTCACCGTGCATTTTCTTTTGAATTAACTGAAATACTACCCTGCCCCAGGTATATATCAAAGGTTTTGATTGTTTAGACAGAAAACTCCTACTTCTTTGGCTCGAAGGGGTTGACTAGGGATTATCTTCCTTATAACTCCAGTGTTTGGGAATTGAAAGAAATGTCTGTACATCATCAACAAGGTATGTTCAAAAGCATATTGTATGAGATTATGGTATTGTTTCGTCATCCTCCCTCTAAAGGCTTGCAGCTTTTTATCAAGAGTTAAATATCATAAAGAAAGCATAAGAGTAGTGAAAACGAATGGATGAATTTAAGACAAACATATGCAATGCATTAATGAAACAGAGTTTGACATTAAAAGATAATTGTTTGAATAACTAAAGATTACAACTTTGAAAGTTCAAAATGAAACAAAACACAATCTCAATGAGCTGGCATAGGAGTAGTGATCATGCTGGGGCCTCTGGAGGACGAAACTCAATTTCCTTGGCATCAATCAAATTCTGAATCTTGTACTTCAAAGCCCAACAGTCATCAGTGTCATGCCCGGGACTGTCAGAATGATAAGCACAAGTTGCATTAGGATTGTAGTTAGGAGATGAAGTCTTGGGGTTTGTATGAGGCCCTATCAATGCAACCAGATTCATCTTCAACAAGTGTTGCAGTGCTTGAGACAACGGCATGTTGATATTGGTGAACTATCTCTTAGGCTCGTCTGGTCGTTGTTGACTTCCCCTGGGCTGTTGTCGGCGTGACGTAGAACCAGAGATCAGGACTGCCCCTGCATGTTGATCATGATGACTCCTTTGACTGTTCCCAGCATTAGACTCTTTCTTTCCGTTGTAGGGAATTATCTGAGTATCGGAGGTTGTAGCTCCCTGGATCTTTCCACTCTTGATGCCATCTTCGACCCTTTCGCCGGTCAGTATCAGCTCGGTGAACCCAGCTGAGGAGCTCCCAATTAAGTGATTGAAGAAAGGCCCTGTCAAAGTTCCCATGAAGATGTCAATCAGCTCTCTGTTCGTCAAAGTAGGTTGCACCCTACCAGCCAAATCTCTCCACCTTTGAGCATACCCTTTGAAGTTCTCGTCCGAACCCATGGTCATGTTCTGCAATTGCACACGAGTTGGTGCGAGATCAGCATTGTACTGATACTGCTCATAGAAAGCAAAAGCTAAGTCCTTCCAGGTGTGGATGCGAGAACTCTCAAATTGATAGAACCACTCGAGTTGAGCCCCTACCAGACTTTCTTGGAAGAAATGGATCCAAAGCCTCGTATCAGCTGTGTATGGTTGAATCTTACGGACATAAGACCTTAGATGCGTCTTAGGGCAAGAGACTCCATCGTACAGAGCAAAGGTAGGGATTTTGAATTTCGGAGGGATGACCAATCCAGGAACCAAACCCATGTCTCCTAGATCCAAGCCAGGTATTTGTTGGATCTCCATAGCATTGAGGCGATCCTCCAACTCTTTGTACTTGTCATCAGCGAGAGGGTATTGTTCCTCGGAGTAGTCAGCTTCCTCTTCAACAATCTCCACATTATGGTCTTCTTCAAGACTACGCCCTGTGTTGGATGGAGTTGCAAGGTCTTGGGTCTTAGGTCTTCTCCTCAAGTTCAGGATGCTGGCTGCCTTCTTGGACTTCTTCTTCTTGTCTTTGAGGAGGAGAGCTGTCAGATCCTCTTGCCCTTTACCCATAGCCAGCAGCATTTGTTGGAACTGAGCATTCTGAGCCTGGAGATCTTTCACCGTTTGTTCCATATCCATCTTACTGAAATAAACAGTAAGAAGATAAGAAAACCTGCATGGGAGAAACCTGTTATGCAATGATATGTATGATATATATGCAATGTTTTCAAGGATGTCTTGGGGTAAACACAAGAAAATGTTAGAGGTTGAACTTCGATCTTTGTTTGGAGAACTTTGCATTAGCGGATGTCTTTCCACTAGAATCAAGCTCACCATGTCAAGTGGGCCATATCCACTGATTCAAGTTGTTGCACTTGATCTTTGATTGGAGAGCTTTGTATCAGTGGATGTCTTTCCACGAGAATCAAGCTCACCATGTCAAGTGGGTCATAGCCCCTGATTCAAGTTGTTGTACTTGATCTTTGATGGCATTTGTTAGAGGAGAAACCTCTGGCTCTTTTGGTAGACGTATGGTTCAATGTAACCCTGCATCAACAAACCCTCGAGATCCTTCAAAAGGTTAGTGAAAAATGCTATGGTATGATGTCATGATGTTATGTACATGTATGTAAAAGCACGTGAGTGAGTGTATATACAGGCAATCATATTCACACAAAGCAAACAGGTCCTTAGGTTTAGGCTTGCATGGGGTTCGTAGGTAAGTACCCTCTTGAAGTTAGTTGGCTCATCATGTCCTAAAATAGAAACCGGGTTCTAAGAAGCTCAATATCATTGGATTGTTTTCTGTGTTCATCGTTTTGGTTTAGCCACTTAACTGGCGACTAAAATATTCCAAGAAAACAACCCTCAATGAGTGTAGTATCGAGTATCTACCAACTTCGGACTGCACCAAAGTCGGTCATCTCACTACCCCTAAAAAGGCTAAGATGGTCAATTAAGGTTCTAAGAGTTCGTTAGTGCTTCACGACATCACTCAGCGGCCCCGTACTCTCCTTGATTGAACTCAAGGGTTACCAGTACTCACAAATATGTCACACTAACATAGCTTACTGCTTCAACCGTGTCGGTATACCCCGCACAGCTCCCTCACAGTTTTATTGCTATTTACCTAAAAAGGTGCCCCAAATCCGGGTGTAGGATTTAACAAACCCAAACAAGGAACCGAAAGAATAAAGCAATCAAGTCAATCAAAGCAAGAATGTAAAGGTGATCTAAACCCTAAGGTAACCCCACTTTTAAAATTTTCCCCAGCAGAGTCGCAAGTTCTGTGATACGGTGGGAGAACTGACTTGGGTTTTGCGTTTGTATTCGCACTTGTTCGGTTTAGCAAGAGTCGCCACCGACTTTTTATTTTATCCTAAAGGAAAGGTTAAAAAGCACAGGAAAAACCTTTTGAGATGTTTCGTGGGTTCGGGGGGTAGATTATGAAAAGGGAAGGTATTAGCACCCTTTTCATCCATGGTTATCCATGGGCTCTTAGTTACTTGGTTTTAGATCACTTGCCTTGATTTTTGATTGCTTGAAATGGTGTGTGTGTTTGTTTTGAAAATGTTTTTGAAATAGATGCCTTGTCTTAGGCAACCAATGTAATGACTCGTGTTTGAGTATATACAAAGGTGTGTATCTTTTCGAAAAGATGTTTCAAAATGTTTTTGGAAGTTTGTTTTGAAAGTGTTTGTGGAGTGTGGTTTGAAAAGTAGGCAAGTGTTTTTGCAAGTTGATCAAGTAACTAAGAGTTTGTCTACCCTATTGTACTCAAAGGTTTTTTTCTTATGTTTTAACCCTTTTAACAATTTTGTTCCACCATTGTATTTGGTGGGCAATCTTGCGTTTAGGATGTTTAACGGGACAGGCACGGGTCATCGTATGGACCATGAATGCAATGATGCCAAGTGTCTTTGGAAATTTTGTTTGAAGGGACTATGATCATTTTTGATAGGCAACTTTCGAAAGCGTCATCGAGGGACTATGATCATTTTGAATTGTTTTGCCAAAGAAACTCGACGTGCAAGCATGGCCCATTTTGGAAGGCAACATGTGGGATTACCCTAAGGGGTGCAAGTGTGATTGTGTATTGATTTCATGTATTTGTCTTGTATTAGGTTATCTAGCGTTTGATTTTATGTACATACAAACCCTAGGTCTAACCATGGTATATTTGAAAGCGATAAATTGCGGGAATTTAATGTCTACGCTATTACAAATAAGTATCCGGGAGTGGGGGTACAAATTTACAAATGGGGATGAGACTTAAGGAGGATAGTGTCCAAATAGTTTACAACCAAATCGAATTGCGATCAAATGTAATATGTAATCAAATGTACAACAATGTATAAGAATAAAGCAAATGTGAATGTGTCAATGTATGTGTATTGTATTTGTATATGTGTATGTTTTATTTACAAGTTGAGAAATGTTAATGTATTATTAAGCATGTATTCTTGTTTTGTATTTTGGTTAAGTATGTACAAAGGAGAAAATTTTAATAAAAGAAAGGAAAAAGTTTTAAGTTCTATTTTTTATGTTTTTAATTAATATTTTTATGTATAAAGAAAAGATTTTTTAAGAAAAGAAAAAAAGAAATGTTTCGGGTTTAATTATATGTATTAGTGTATTTTTATGTATAAAAGGAAAAGAAAAATGTTTCAATTTTGAGAAAGAATTAATGTTTCAAATTTGAGAAAAAAATAATATATTCAAGATTATTATTATGTTATAAAAAAAAGGTATTATTAATAAAAGATTGATGTAAAAATAATGTGTTAATTTATATATATAAAAAAGGATATGATAAGTAAAACAAAAGTATAAGTTTGAAAGAATCAAAAACGGGCTTTAGGGTTTTAAGCCCAAAGACCAATAACCAGGATAATGGGTAAAAGGGGGTGCACTCAGGAAGAACAAAATGGGCTTTAGGCGTTTAGAAAGGGCAAAGGCCCAAAGGTCTCATAATGTTTTGCAAGGGTTTAGGATGTTTGTTCATTTGGAAACGGCTTAGGGTTTGTAACATGCAGAGGCGCCGTTTTCGTTCGTCTTCGTTCCTTTCATCTCTCAAGTCCAGGGCCATTGATTCCTGAACGAAAACCTCCCACGCCTAGCCACCGACGCCATCGTCCGTCGTCCTTCCTCCATGGATGAGCGTAGTAGCGCCAAGAAATGGTAAAAGAAAATCTCTTTTATGCCTTAGCTATTTTTGATTTCATGTTTTGATTGGGTGCTATTATTGTTTCTGATCGGGAAATATTGTTGTTTATTTATTTGAGGAGCGTTAAAGGAATGAGAAGAAAAGAATACTACCTTTTGTTGGAGGAGGACGGTGGATCTGGAGGCGTTTGGAGGGCCGGGGGGAAGGAAACGCGTGATGCTGGACTTTGGCTGGAAGAACCGATATTTCGTATTTTTGTTTCACTTCTTTAGGTTTAATGATGGACTTGAAAACCTAGCTTCTTTATCTTCTATTGCTTCTTCTGTCTCTTTGCGTTGTACACTTTGACTCTGAAACAACTTGCCTTTGCAATCTTCTTTTTCTCTTCTTCCTGTCTCTTTGTTGCCTTGTATGTTTGCCTATGATGAAAGTTTTCTGAGGCTGTTTGCTTGCTGAGTATAGTTGTTGATGTTGGTTTGAGTTGCCTTGATGATGTTGGCTATACTGAATATGATTGTGACTGTATGCTTGATGGTATGTTTGATGGTATGTTTGGTTGCCTGTGTATCCTGAGATATTTGTTGATGATATGCTTGAATGTTTTGATATCTTGTTGTTAGCCCAGTGATGAAGGTTTTCTGAGGGCTTGATGGGTGGTTTGAATGCTGGTAAGGCTTGCTTCAAGTTAAGCTTGGCCTTTGGTCAGGTTTGGATATTGGTGAGCTTACAGGTTTTTTGAACAAAGGCTTTGTGTTACAGGTTGGGATTTATATGGTTTTATGTTATGTGTTGGTTTTGGACAAGTGAAGGTGTTTTTAATGGTAAGGCTTTGGTGAGTTTATGTTTGAAAAACAGGTTCAGGCTTTGGGCATCATATTCTGAGTTATGCAGGTTAAGCTTGGCTTATGCTGTTTGGATCTACTGGTTTGTGTTTTATGCTACAGGTTTTATGGCTTTGGCTTTGAAGCTTGAGTTAAGCAGGTGAAGGGTTTCACAGGCTTAGCAGTCCAGGAAGGTTTTAGGCCTTTTGCACAGGTTATGGTGTTTTTGAGCTTTATCAGCTTTGAACTGATTTGGCTTTAGGTTTGAAACTTATGTTGAAAACTGTTTGAGGCTATGGCTTTGAATGCAGGTAAGGCTTTTGTTTGAAAGGTTTCTGTTTATGTTTTAAGGCTAGGCTTGACTGGTTGGGACAAAGGTTTTTGTTTTCAGGTTAGGGGGCTTGACCTTGTGTGCGTTGAGTTTTTTCTGCTTAAGGTTTGATGGACCTCCGAGATATATTATGCAGGTTCAGTGTTTAAAGGCTAGAGGCTTTTTGGTGGAAGGCAGTTCTATTGTGTTTTAGTTACAGTTTGGAGGGTTTTTATCTTTTGATATCTTTGCCTCTTATCCCCTGTGTTATTAACAGTCTTCGTTTTTATATTTTTTTGTCCTCATGCCTAAACCTGCTGTAAGCCTGCTTTCTTTTCCTCTTCCCTCTCTCTCTTGATTTAAGCATTTTAATATTGCTTATCATGTACTTTTCTGAAAAGGTGACTGGTGGAAAATGATGCATTTGACTATGCTTGCTTGCAATACATGTTTACTCTGCATACTTTATGTCTTCTTCCAGATTTCATGCTTCTTTGTGATAGTTTTTTTTTGTACTTTGATATCTTGAGATATCTTTTGGGCAGCTTGGACAGTTTTAAATGTGAACTCAGTTTGGACTTTGTTGGCCTAGTTCAGTTTGCCTTGTATCCTTGGTTTAGAACTTTTGGAATTATGCAGTATGTAACTTTTGTGCATTTTCAAACTTAAATTGCAAGACATTCCATCCCTCTTTGTGAACCGGGAGAAATCTCGTGATTTGCAGAGAGGGCAAACTGATTCCGGCCAGTCGCCTTTAATGATGAACCCAATTTTTTTTATTTGTCTGCTTTTGACTTTTCTTCTCTTCTTTGTTTTGCAGATAAAATCAAATGAGCAGAGGGAGCATTGGATAGAAGAATGAAGATTAGGAAAATTAAGATAGCTTTATTTCAATTTTAATTGTTTGTAAAATTATCATTGTAAATACTTTGTAAATAAATATTGTATTTAAATAATAATTGTAACAAATAAATTAAAGATGAATAAAATCCATTTTTTATCAATTAATTCCTTTTCCTCTTTTCAATTGTTTATTTTATTACTTATAATTCTCAAATTATAATAATTGAAAATAAATTCCAACCATTTTAACTCAGAATAATAAATAATCCATAAACGTCCGGCATCTTGAATAATCAAAGCAAAGCACTGTTAAACCACACATGCCCAAATGTCTTCTCCTTTTACTGATTTTAAATCAAACACTGCAAACTCAAACCAAATGCCTCTTTTCCCTGATTTAGTCAAACACTGCAAACTCAATCCAAATGCCTCAGTCCATATCTCGGAATAACTTGAAAAGCACTGTGGGATTAATTCTTTCTGAGAATGTGCGCACAAAAACCCTAGTTCTTGATCAAATGCCAAAGAAGCGTTCGCCTGATCAAAGTTGAGCCAAAATCAACCAAACCCTAAGCAAACTGTTTGAATTGTTCCAGAGCCATGCAAATCAATGGAAACCCTAATTTTGTCTGACTGACGAGAAAAGTCTGTTTGACCGATTCTTGAGCCAGTCTTGAAAAATCAGGGAAAAGCCCGAAGCTGTGATTTCCTGTGGAAAAATACGAGGGCAAATTTTGGGGTACAACAAACGCGAATTTTGTTTAGTACCAAACTGAAAACTTAATATTTCAGACAACTTAATTCCAAAATTCACATCACACAGTCAACATAAATGAAAACTAATGACATGGTTAGTTTCAGGGTAATCATATCTACATTTTATCTTTTGAAATTGAAAGCAAATGATGCGTGCATGTGGGGTTCATAAGTTCAAGAAAAATTACCTCTTGCAGCAAAATCTAATGTCCTCTAAACAAATTCCAGAAGTAATATGATGCTTGCTTTAGCTTCCTGGGACCTTGGTGAGTATGTTACAACCCTTACTTTGCCTTGAGAGTGTCTGAATCAGTCTACTCAAGTCATCGGAGCGGATATTACATTCGGCTTCTCTGGAGCATCGAACTCAACCTCTTTTGCATCTATCAAGTCTTGAATTTTATGCTTAAGCGCCCAGCAATCGTTGGTGTCATGCCCGATGCTGTCAGAATGATAGGCACATTTAACATTGGGATGATAATGCGGGGAAGTTGTATTCACATTTTTTGGTGCCTCTTTGATATTGGCGAGATTCAGCTTCAACAAATGGGGAAGAACTTGTGCGGGCGTCATATTGATGCGGGTGAACTGTCGTTGTGGCCGTTCTCCCCATTGCTGTTTAGGTCTGGACTGATTGTTACGAGGCTGATCATTTGATGAATTTTGAATCATCACGGCCCCCACGGTCGGCCAGCGCTCAGTTCTTCCCGATCCTTTTTGAGAGTACACAACAGCTGCTTCCTTCTTGGCCGGAAATGATTTCTTAACAGTTGTGGAGGCAGAGGCATCCCTTCGAATCTTTCCACTCTTAATACCAGCTTCCACCCGTTCTCCAGTCAGAATCAATTCAGTAAACCCCGCGGAAGAGCTCACGATCAAATGGTTGAAGAACGGGCCAGATAGGGTCCCCAAGAACATATCAACTAGTTCCCTATCTAAAAGAGGTGGCTGCACTCTTCCGGCCAAGTCACGCCATTTCTGGGCGTATTCTTTGAATCTCTCATTTGAGGCCATCCCCATACTTTGTAATTGAGTACAGGTCGGCGCCAAGTCGGCATTATATTGATACTGGCGATAAAAGGCAGCTGCCAAGTCTTCCCAGTTATGCACTTCTGACCTCTCAAGGTGGTAAAACCAATCTAGCTGTGTACCAGACATGCTATCCTAGAAGAAGTGTACCCAAAGATTTCTGTCGGATGTATGAGGTTGAATATTTCTGACATATGACCTCAGGTGCATCTTCAGTCAAGACATCCCGTCATATTTTGCAAAAATTGGCACCTTAAACTTTGGAGGGATCACAATCCCAGCAATTAATCCCAATTCTTCAAAATCTAACCCAGGAACCCTTTGCAGCTCCATAGCTGCCAGTCTATCCTCCAGGTTTTTGTATTTGTCGTCCGCTGGCGGGTATTGCTGCTCTGAATAGTCTTCATCTTCCTCAACCTCTTCCTCTTCAGCCTCGGACTCAGAAGGAAATGCAGCCCCTTTTCCTTTACCGGTCCCCTCATCAGATGTGGAAGGGAATTCAAGAACTCTCCTAGCTTCATTCTCAAATCTTCTTCCCAGTGTAGCTACCCCAACTCTTTTCTTCTTCTTTGGTCCTTTTTCTTGTTCTTTATTCCCTAGAAGTGCTTTAAGATCCTCCTGACCCTTTTCTAAGGTCATTAGGAGCTGTTGAAACTGTGAGTTTTGTGACTGCAGATCTTTGACCGTCTGTTCAAGATCCATTTTACTGAAATAAACAGCAGAAAGATAAGAAAACCTGGCGTGAAGACCTGTTTATGCATATGATGAATGATATGTTTATTCATGCAATGCATTCAAGGATTTAGAAATTCAAAATTGTTGCAGACAAAAAGAACACACGTCATATTAATAAGAAGAAATTTTGTCAGTACATAAATGCCCCATGGGCCAAATATTACAAAAACTTCTTAAGGTAAAAAGACTTTGCGCATCCTCTTTGGTGCGATGTAAGTGTTTAGGGTCTCCTCCTCGTGAAGTCGGCGGGTAAGCTCCAAAACCTTCTTCTCACTGGCGTAGAAGCTGGCTTCAAAAGTATCCCTTTCTTCCTTGAGTTGGATCCAACTCTTCTGCATCTCCTCCCATGATGTTGGCATGTCAGGATGTAGGATGGTGTAAGGAACCTCTCCTTCCTTAACAGGCTCTTTAATCAAAGGGAGAGTATGAGGGTAAGGCATCATAAGACTCTGGGCTCGGGTTCGTACCCACTTGAGGTAAGGCTCAAGAGGGATGGAGTTCTTGTGCCCCAGTGTCTTGCTATCCACCTTGTTAGGCATCCTCCAAGCTCTGATGAATCTTTGGCGAAGTCCTTGCGCATCGTTGTCAAAGTCAAAAACTAGGTCAGGAATCAGCATGTCATGAGGGCCATCCCTCCGTGCATATCCAAATTGTCTTAAAACTAGACAGGGGTTGTAGGTAATGCCTCCCCTAATGCCAAGTAATGGAACATTAGGGAACTCACCACAATGATCGACGATGATGACATTTTCTCTGGACCGAGAACACCAATGTACATCAAAATGTGTGAGGGTCATCAATCGTTGTGACCACCTTAAGGCTTGCTCATTCTTCAAAACAGATTGTGGAAGGTGAGAAATAAACCACCTTGCAAGGAGAGGAGTACAGCACATGAGAACACCTCTCTTCCTCATTATTCGTGTGTAAAATGAGTGGAGGATATCCCCAAGCAATGTAGGTATGGGATTCCTGGATAGGAAAATCTTGACAGCATTCACATCTATAAGTTGGTCAGGATTTGGGAACAAGACCAACCCATAAATGAGGAGTGCCACAATTTCTTCAAAGGCTTGCAGATCCAAAGAATTCCAACACTCTTGTGCCTTCTCAAACAAGAATTTTGCCAAGAAGCCTTTGACACCACTTCTAGTTTCCCAATGCCCCTTAATGTTATATGGTTGCAAGTGTAGTGCTTGAGCAACATCTTCCGGCTTTGGTTCCTTTTCCGTACCGTTGTAGGGTAGTTGATTAAGAATAGGAATTCTCAGGAGTTGAGAAAATTCCTCCAAAGTAGGCACCAATTGGTAGTCGGGGAATGTGAAATAGTGGTGAAGGGGGTCAAAGAACTGGAACAACACTTTCACCATGTCTTCTTTAATGCTGGTGTTGACTAGGTTGATAAGTCTACCATGTCTTTCACTGAAGAGAGAGCTTTTTGGAATTCTGGATGTGAGCTCCTTGAGTTGAGGAGGGATTCTCACAAGGTTGACTTGGATAGTTTTCCTACGAAGAATTTCCATGACCTACAAAACAAGAACAAAGATGAAGATCCAAACCCTTGAAATGGTTAGTGGATGCATATGATGCTTTATGATGTTCATGATGTATGCACAAACACATGTACAAGCAAATCACACAAAAACCCTAGTTTCAGGCTTGCATGAGGTTTCATAGGTAAGTACCCTCTTGAGTGTAGTTGGCTTAAAAACCTGTCCTATAAATAGTAACCGGGTTCTAAGGAGCTCAATATCATTGGATTGTTTTCCATGTTCATTGTTTTGGTTTAGCCACTTAACTAGCGACCAAAATATTCCAAGAAAACAACCCTCAATGAGTGTAGTATCGAGTATCTACCAACTTCGGACTGCACCAAAGCCGGTCATCTCACTACCCCTAATTAAAGGCCAAGATGGTCAAGTAAGGTTCTAGGTCATTAGTGCTTTAGTGACATCACTCAGCGGCCCCGTACTCTCCTTGATTGAACTCAAGGGTTACCGGTACTCACAAATATGTCGCACTAATATAGCTATTGCTTCAACCGTGTCGGTATACCCCGCATAGTTTCCACAATGTATTGCTATCTATGAATGTTTCCCCAAATCCGGGTGTAGGATTTCAAGCCCAAACAAGAGAACCAAAATGTAAAGCAATCAAAGCAAACAATTAGTCATGCAAAAGGGTGATCTAAGCCCTAAGGTTACTCCGCTTAAAAAAATTTCCCCAGCAGAGTCGCCAGTTCTGTGATACGGTGGGAGAACTTACTTGAGGTTTGCGTTTGTTTTCCCAAATGTTTCGGTTTAGCAAGAGTCGCCACCGACTTTTTATTTTATCCTAAGGAAAGGTTAAAAAGCACAGGAAAAACCTTTGAGATGTTTTCTTGGATTCGGGGAGTAGATTATAGAAAAGGAAGGTATTAGCACTCTTTCTATCCATGGTTATCCATGGGCTCTTAGTTACTTGCTTAGATCACTTGCCTTGTATTTTCAATTGTTTGAAATGGTGCTTTGTGTGTGTGGTTTTGAAAATGTTTTGAAAAAGATGCCTTGTCTAGGCAACCATTGTAACAATTCTTTACTCGAATGTTTTACAAAGGTGTTTGTCTTTTTGAAAAGATGTTTCGATGTTTTTGAAAGTTGTTTTGAAGGTTGTGTTGTGGAGTGTGTTTTGAAAAATGGCAAGGATTGTTTTGCAAGTTTGGTCAAGTAACCAAGAGCTATCTACCCTAAATTTCTCAAAGATCTTTCCTATGTTTTAACCCTTTTAACAGTATTGTTCCACCATTGTATTTGGTGGACAACCTTGTGTTAGGATGTTTAACGGGACGGGCGCGGGTCATCGTTTGGACCATGAATGCAATAGTGCCAAGTGTCTTTGGCAATTTTTCTTTAAGGGACTTGATCATTTTTTAGGCAACTTGAGAAAGCGTCATCGAGGGACTATGATCATTTGATTTGTTTTTGTTTTGCCAAAGACACTCAACATGCAACATGATCCATTTTTGAAGGCAACAAGTGGAGTAACCCTAGGGGTGCAAGTGTGTATGGTGTTGTCCATTTTCATGCATTTTTGTCTTTGTATTAGTCAAGCTATTTGTTATTTGATTTGCATACAAACCCTAAGTCTATCATGACATAATTTGAAAGCTTTTAAATGCAGAAATTTAAAGTCCTAAATTATTACAACATGATTATAGGGATGGGGGTACAAATGTTTGAATGAGGGGATATTTGGCAAGAAATTAAATCTAAAGCTATTACATCCATATTGAATATACAAATATTTAATTGTACAATATTTAAATAAAATATAATAAATATGCAAAAATGTATTATGCATAAAAATGATTTTTTATGTATGTGAAAGTGTTTTTCAATGTAAAATATAAACAAAAATAAAAAGGTCAAATTTTGAATATTTTTATGGTTTAGGGCAAAACCCTAGTTTTTTAAATGAATGGTATTTATTTATTAATTATATACAATATTTATATATTAATTTATACAAAAAATAAAAAAAGAAGTACATTGTAAAAAAAGTATTTTTTAGTGTCATATATTAATAAAATAAAAATTTATCATTTCTATATTTTTGTCCTAAATATCTAATTAAATATACAAGTATTTATATATTATATATTAAATATAATAAATATATACAAGAATAAAATATTAATCATTTACAAAAATGTATATTTTTAGAAAATGTTTTCAAAATATAAACAAAAAATAATAACTAAAAAAAATACATTTTTGTATTATTTTCTAGGGTTTTAAATGAAAAGTATATATATTTATTTACATGTATATGTTAAATAAAACAAATAAATAAATGCCAAATAAATGCAAAAAAGGGTGGAAAAATATTTTTGGAGTTTTTTATATTTGAGCAAAAAATAATAAGTCAGAACAAAAAAAAAAGAAAAATGCAAAATGACAATTATTTCACACAATGGGCCAAGGGGGTGCAAAATGCAAAAAGAGTGTGCAAAGAGCAAAAACAACTCAGGCCCAGCCCAAGTCAGCCTTCTTCAACCTCTAGCTTTGTTTGAACAAGCAAAAATGCGCGTTTCCTAACTCCTGATTCCTGGACTTTCATGCAAAACTCATAACACCAATAATGTAGAGCATCAAGAGACGAATTCAGACATATAAAATACTTGACCTAACTCTAAGAAACGAGGGAGAATTTCTTCATCCCCAATTTCTGACCTAATTTTTCTTCAATATTCAAGGCCAAAATTCTCACAGCATACTCAATATAAATTAAAAGTAAATACATGGATGGCTTCAGGGCTATGAGTAGAGCATGTTTCATTCACAAACCTAAGCCTAACTCTTCCTAGATTGAGAGATAGAGTTCATGTTTTTACCTATTTCAGCTTGAGTCGTGTACAGCAATGTGGCCAACTTCAATGGAGTTTGAGCTTTTGTATAGCTTGCCTGAAGTCCAAGGATGCTTCTCCAACACTTAGCTTGCTTTGATACTCTCTGAATCGTGCTATGGAAGTTCACCTGCAAAACTGAAAAGTGAAAATGGCAAGTGATGTTAGGTGTGTTACAGTTTGTATCTAGGGCTTGGGATAGTTCCAATGGATGATATAAAATGTATTTGAACTGGTTTTAGCCAAAGTGCACGAGTGGAATGGATTGTGGAAGTCAAACTGCAACAGATGCCCTATTTTGCAGAAAAACTGTGATTTTCTGTATGAGGAGGGAAGAGGGGTGGTTCGGTCGTGCTTTAGGCTTGCTTGGATGTATGAAAGATGTTTGCAAATTTTGTTTTGGTTGGTGTTTACAGGAATGAGAGATTGGCTTCAGTTTGCAAGCTTTTATCAAATGTAAGCAAGGATAGTGTAAGTGTCCATGCAGGCCTGTACCACACTCTATGTATGCTGCATATCTTGCTCTTGGTAACACAAATTTGTGGACTCTATCTGGCCTCAAAGATTTGGCTTGTACTTCTTGGATTTTGAATTTGACATAAAGCACTACTTTTCAAAAATGGCAAGTTTGCTTTTTCTACTTAAGGGTTAATTCTTTGTGTAATGACCAAATGCACAAAACAATGCTTGAACACAATGGTTAGGCATTTAATTATGGAGTGCAAACTTGGTTTAGAGGCCTGCAAGCAAGTACCAAGCATGCTGATTTGAAAATGAGACTTGTATGAACATGCATTTGGTTATGAACAAAAGTGAATTTTGCCCAACTATGCAAATTTGATTCTCCCTAACCACAAGGGTGTTTGAGAAGTTATTGGACAATTTGGAAATCTTGGAATGTGTACTACAATCCATCTTTGTAATGCAAATTGAAACTCCAAGTGGAACCATGTGAAAAGTGGCCAAGAAGTTGGACAAAAATCCTGCCTAGAATAGGTCAAAATTTCTCTAAGTTAAAAAATGTTTTGCACCCTTGTTCCAAAAATCATAACTTGAGCTACAAGCTTCCTTTGAGAAAACTTTGTGAATCAAAGTTATATATTTTGTAATGGACTACAACTTTCATGTTTCAAGTTTTGTTTGAATCCATTTTCATCTTGGTGAAAAAATGGGACAAAGTTAGGAAAAAATAAGGAAATTTCATAACTTAGAAAATTTCTAAGTTATGAAATTTCTTCACTTTAAACCCTAATTTGCAATTTTGGGTTTCTTGATGAACAAGTTTCATAATTTGACACGTCTTGATGAAAAATGAATCTTGGCACTTGATTTTGACCAAAAAGTCAAAGTTTGACTTTTCAGTATACAGTCAAATTTTGATCAGTTGACTGAAAAATTCATCTGTCAATCCTATGCATTTGGGATCTTTTGAACTTGTTGAATGGGTCAAGACAATGCAATTGAGTCCTTGAGTCCATATGTGAGCTTGATTTGCCATTGATTAGGTCAAACAGTCAAAAAAATGCCTTTGTGCAGTCAAAACCCTAAAAATGACCATTTTGCCCTTTTGGTGACCTGATCAAATTTCTTGTGGAATTATGATCCAAACTTGACCAAATGATTCATATGAGTTCATTATGTTGATGTGGGTCAAAAATCATGAGGTTTGACTGTCAATTGGCCACAGTTGACTTTTTCCCCAATACAACTGATTTCTAGGTCAACTGTCTAATTGACTGGGCAAAGATTGGAATCAAGGCTTGAAACTTGGTATGGATAAACTTATGAGTCCAACATGAAGCATGAAAGTCACTTTGGGAATTTTAGGTCAAAACATCCTTGTGCAAACTCAAACCCTAATTTGGGTCAACAGTGCAAGGAGGGGTCTTGAGTAGGGCAAACCCTAACTTGATCTTGAGTTCCAAGAGTCTTGTGGTGAGAAAATGTTGATGAAAAGAGAGGGCAAATTTTAGGGTACAACAGTTGCCCCTGTTCAATCTTCTTGAACCTGAAGAGTTAGATTGGCAAGTTTTCCTTTCGCGTCTCGAAGGTAAAAGGAGATTGGACACTAGAGTGCCCGTAAATTTGCACTCGTCAAGACATAGGTGCGGGAATGGGCTTAAAGATGCCATTTAGAGATGGGCTTAAAAGATGCCATATGGAGGGGTGACAGAATCTTGTCGGGGATGGGCTTAAATATGCCATCTGGAATGTTCGTTGAACTGCAGGTCGTTGATGAGTGAGTGAGTATCAGAAAGGTATCCATGTTTTGGAACATCTCTGAACTGGGGATCTTGCATAAGCAATGGATTGACATCCGTGTTTGGAGAATCCGTAAACTGCTTTCAGAGATCTTGGATCTGAACAAGCGATAGGTTAACATTCGTGTCTGGAGAACCCGTAAACTGTTTTCAGAGGTCTTGAAGTTGAATAAGCAATAGATCAGCATCCATGTTGGGAAGCATCCGTAAACTGTTTTCAAAAGTTGAGTCTGAACAAGCGATAGATTAACATCCGTGTTTGGAGAATCCGTAAACTATTTTCAGAAGTTGAAGAATCTGAACAAGCGATAGGTTAACATCTGTGTCTGGAGAACCCGTAAACTGTTTTCAAAGGTCTTGAAGTTGAATAAGCAATAGATCAGCATCCATGTTGGGAAGCGTCCGTAAACTGTTTTCAAAAGTTGAGTCTGAACAAGCGATAGATTAACATCCGTGTTTGGAGAATCCGTAAACTGTTTTCAGAAGTTGAAGAATCTGAACAAGCGATAGGTTAACATCCGTGTCTGGAGAACCTGTAAACTATTTTCAGAGGTCTTGAAGTTGAATAAGCAATAGATCAGCATCCATGTTGGGAAGCGTCCGTAAACTGTTTTCAAAAGTTGAGTCTGAACAAGCGATAGATTAACATCCGTGTTTGGAGAACCCGTAAACTGTTTTCAGAAGTTGAAGAATCTGAACAAGCGATAGGTTAACATCCGTGTCTGGAGAACCCGTAAATTGTTTTCAGAGGTATTGAAGTTGAATAAGCAATAGATCAGCATCCATGTTGGGAAGCGTCCGTAAACTGTTTTCAAAAGTTGAGTCTGAACAAGCGATAGATTAACATCCGTGTTTGGAGAATCCGTAAACTGTTTTCAGAAGTTGATGAATCTGAACAAGCGATAGGTTAACATCCGTGTCTGGAGAATCCGTAAACTGTTTTCAGAGGTATTGAAGTTGAATAAGCAATAGATCAGCATCCATGTTGGGAAGCATCCGTAAACTGTTTTCAAAAGTTGAGTCTGAACAAGCGATAGATTAACATCCGTGTTTGGAGAATCCGTAAACTGTTTTCAGAAGTTGAAGAATCTGAACAAGCGATAGGTTAACATCCGTGTCTGGAGAACCCGTAAACTGTTTTCAGAGGTCTTGAGGCTTATTAATCTTATCCTGAAAAGGGTAAAATATTAGCTGAAACACAAAGTTATGTTGCATGAAATGTATGATGCAATATATGTTATATCAATGTGTATGATATGAATGTAATGAATGCGCATGTAAGTTGATGAGCTGTCTTGCTGAGGATAGATGAATCCTGGATAGCCGGAGACAAAAGAATCTTGACTGCTGCCAGGGAAAGTGAATCATTGCTGCTGCAGGGGAGTGCAAGAATCTTCGATTGCTAAAGATGAGACATCCTTGTTGACTGCCGACTGCTTGGGGAATGCAAGATCTTCAATTGTTGGGGGATCTTAGGACCACTGCTGGGGATTGAAACTCCTTGGTGACTTGCGGGGCGAGAGAATTCTGATGATCTTTACTGGGGAGTCCAGAACCTGGTAGACTTATGCTGGAGAAGTAAGACTGAGAATCTTTAGTCTGGTGGGAAGTATCTCTGTGGGGAGAAGGTTCACTAGTCTGGTTCCACTGGGGGTTGATAGTTGGAACTTTTAGCTCCGCTGGGGATTGGTAGTTTTGACTTCAACTGGGGATAGGATTTTCAGATTTTTAAGGCTCCACTGGGGATACTGAAACTTAACTCTGAGGGGAATTGAGTTCTGGAAGGCTCTCTGGCTAGGGAAATTAGTTTTGAGAAAGCTTTTGTTCTGCTGAGGATCCAGAAGTTTTAACTCTGTTTGGGGAATTAAGTTCTGGATTTTGACTTTGTTGAGGAATTTGGAGTTTAATTCTGCTAGGGATTCCTTCTGAAAGGGCATCAAGATATCTATCTGTACCTTCAACCTATCAGCAATCATCTTTCTTGATCTGTAAGGAAATGATTATGTTCAAATGCATATGCCTATTTAACAAAACATTGGACGTTTCTCAAATAAAACATAAGTGTAGAAAAGAAAAAAGAAGACAAAGCAAATTTCTGTATTTGGAAAAGTATTTGTATTAACTTTCTATGAGTATCTTTGTACAAAGGAGACAGGCATCCTAGTAAGAGGATGTTGTCGTAAAATATTGAAAATTTTATACAAAAGAAAGATGGCTATGTGTAATAATTCCATGGGATTCCTATTCTGTTATAGCCTTCACAACTCTGAATATCTTGCCCATTCACTGCTTCGTCCGCCGATGATTGGATTGATCAGAAACTCGGAGCTTGTTGATGAAGAGATTGTTCTTTAAAGTGATCCGACGAGGCATAGTCATACGCTTTAATTCCCTAACTTTTGGCTGAATCGCCCTTTCGGGTTTTCGATCCACCGGGAAACCCTTTTTTGCCCAAGTCGCCCTTTCGGGTTTTCAACTTGTCGGGTGTACAGATTTTTTTTGTTTTATCCCTAATTTTTGCCTGAACCGCCCTTTCGGGTTTTCGGTTCACCGGGATGCCCATTTTTGCCCAAGCCGCCCTTTCGGGTTTTCGACTTGTCGGGTTGTTTTATGCGTAGTATCTTTTGACTATGTCTGCGTTCGCTGGGTGCGGCAAATCATCATCGTCCATGGTGGTCAGAATCATTGCACCACCAGAAAATATGCTCTTGATCAGAAACGGTCCTTCGTAAGTAGGAGTCCATTTGCCCCTGGGATCACTTTGCGGCAAGATAATCCGCTTGATTACAAGATCTCCGACTTGGTATACTTGACGTCTGACTTTTTTGTTGAAAGCCTTGATCATCCGTTTTTGGTACGTCTGACCATGGCAAACAGCAGTGAGTCGCTTCTCGTCAATCAAATTGAGTTGATCAAGTCGGGTCTGAATCCAATCGTCTTCACTCAAACCAGAGTCCTTCATAATCCTTAAAGAAGGAATCTGAACTTCCATGGGCAGGACAGCTTCCATGCCATATACCAAAGAAAATGGGGTTGCCCCTGTTGAAGTACGTGCCGTGGTACGGTATCCATGTAGAGCAAACGGTAACATCTCATGTCAGTCCTTGTAGGTGACTGTCATTTTCTGAATGATCTTCTTGATGTTTTTGTTCGCAGCTTCAACAGCACCGTTCATCTTCGGCCGATAGGGAGATGAATTGTGATGATAAATCTTGAATTGTTCGCATAGAGTGGTGATCATAGTATTATTCAGATTAGTACCATTGTCTGTGATGATCCTGTCGGGGACACCATACCGGCATATGGGGTTCTGCTTGATGAAGCGGGCAACCAAATTTTTTGTAACAGAGGCGAAGGAAGCTGCTTTGACCCATTTGGTAAAATAGTCAATGGCGACCAGGATGAAGCGATGTCCATTGGACGCTGTGGGCTTGATCTCTCCAATCATGTCAATGCCCCACATTGCGAATGGCCAAGGAGCTGTCATAACGTTGAGAGGAACATGAGGAATATGAATCTTGTCAGCGTATACTTGACATTTGTGGCAAGTACGGGAATATTGATGGCAATCAGCTTCCATGGTAGACCAGTAATAGCATGCCCTTAGAATCTTCTTAGCCATCGTATGTCCACTCAAGTGGGTGCCAAATGTGCCGCTGTGTATCTCAGTCATGATCAACTCTGCTTCAGCTTTGTCTACACAACGAAGTAAAACACAATCATGGATGCGCTTAAAAAGGATGTCATTGCTTAGGAAGAACTTGGCAGCAAATCTCCTTAAGAACTTCTTGTCATTTACTGAAGCTCCTTAAGGATATTCTGTAATCTGGAGATACCTTTTGATTTCGTGAAACCAAGGTTGTTCCACTATTTCTTTGGTATTAATCTCATGACAATGCGCAGGTTCATCCATTCGCTCGATGGTGATTTGGGGAGCCTTGTTATCCCAGTTGAGTTTAAACATGGAAGACATTGTAGCCAGAGCATCTGCTAGCTGATTCTCTTCTCGCGGGAAATGCTCGAAGGTGATTTGCTCGAAATGAGGCAACAATGTCAGGACATGTTCTTTGCATGGGATAAGATTAGGATGCTTGGTATCCCACTCTCCTTTGATTTTACTGATAACCAAAGCCGAGTCCCCAAATACGATCAAAGATTTGATCCCCAGGTCTATAGCAGCCTTGAGACCAAAAATGCAAGCTTCATATTCGACCATGTTGTTGGTACAGCTGAAACAAAGTCGGGCCATGAAAGGTGTATGACAATCTTCCGGGGAAATGAGTACCGCACCGATACCATTTCCAAGTGCATTTGAAGCACCATCAAAGTACAGGGTCTATCGGGATCCATTTTCAGGTCCGTCATACGGTCCGTTACCTTCAATGTTGTCCAAAGTCATGATGTCCTCGTCTGGGAAGTCGAATCTCATGAATTGATAATCTTCGATAGCTTGATGAGCTAGATGGTCAGCTAGTACACTCCCTTTTATAGCTTTTTGGATAGTATACTGGATGTCATACTCAGTCAGGATCATTTTCCATCTAGCGATTCTTCCAGATAAAGCAGGCTTCTCGAAGATATACTTGATAGGATCCATTTTGGAAATCAACAGAGTGGTATGAGTCAACATATACTGTCTTAGTCGGCGAGCATCCCATACCAAAGCGCAGCAAGTTTTCTCGAGCAGTGAGTAGCGAGTCTCACAGTCAGTAAACTTTTTGCTAAGGTAATAAATGACATGCTCTTTTCGACCAGACTCGTCATGTTGGCCTAGTACACACCCCATTGAGTTGTCCAAAACAGTCAGATACATGATCAACGGTCTTCCTTCGATGGGTGGCATCAAAATAGGAGGTTCTAGCAAATACTCCTTGATCTTATCAAAAGCAGCTTGGCAATCGTCGTTCCATTCGACTACCTGATCTTTCTTCAATAGTTTTAAAATTGGCTCGCAGGTAGACGTCAAGTGAGAGATGAACCTTGCAATATAGTTCAAGCGTCCCAAGAATCCTCTAACCTCTTTTTCAGTACGGGGAGCAGACATTTCTTGTATAGCTTTCACTTTTGCTGGATCGACCTCAATGCCTTTGTTGCTGACAATAAATCCTAGAAGTTTACCAGACCTAACTCCAAAAGTGCACTTACTTGGGTTCAGCCTGAGTTTGTATTCCTTCAACCTGGCAAACAGCTTTTGCAGATGTTCAAGGTGTTTCTCCTCCATTTGTGATCGAGCTATCATGTCGTCTACGTAAACTTAGATCTCATGATGTATCATATCATGAAACAAAGCTACCATGGCGCGTTGATAAGTTCCTCCTGCGTTCTTCAGTCCGAACGACATCACCTTGTAGCAGAAGGTACCCCATTATGTAACAAAGGTTGTTTTCTCCATGTCCTCGGGGGCCATTTTGATCTGGTTGTAGCCCGAGAATCCATCCATGAAGGAAAAAACCTTGTGCTGAGCCGTGTTGTCAATCAAGATGTCGATATGTGGTAGCGGAAAATCATCTTTAGGGATAGCCCTATTCAAATCCCGATAGTCCACACACATTCTGACCTTGCCATCTTTTTTAGGTACTGGCACAATGTTAGCAACCCATTATGGATAGGATGTAACAGCCAGAAAGCCAGCATTGAATTGCTTCATTACTTCAGCTTTAATCTTCTCAGACATGTTGGGCCTCATTCGGCAGACTTTTTGCTTGATCGGTGGACAATCCTCTCTTGTAGGGAGACGGTGAACCACGATATCTGTGTCTAAACACGGCATGTCTTCATAAGACCAGGCAAAGATTTCAACGTATTCATTCAACAACTGTATTAAGCGCTCCTTGACACTTGGTTCCAGATTGGCCCCCACTTGCACTTCCTTCTGGTCTTCCTCTGTTCCTAAGTTGACAGTTTCCAACAACTCTTCATGAGGCAAGATGGCCCTTTCTTCTTGCTGTAGAAGTCTGGCTAGCTCTCCCGGTACTTCACAATCTTCGTCATCTTCACACTCAGCCTGATTGACCAAATCTTCAGAGTTATTGAAGGATACAACCGAATAGTCACCCATGGAATCCAGAGTGGATGGGTACCTGCATTTGTGAGTGTGGGTGTGTGTAAGGGATAACCATCCTTAAACAAACAAAAATGCAAAAGGAAAGAAAATGAACACAGCAGTTTATAAGTGAAAAATGTCCAATGATTCATTAAACATGGCATATGATTATAAAGGAAAATAAATCCCCTACAAATGGACCTACATACCGGGGCAAGGCATGAGGTGAAAAATAGTGTGCAGATTGTTTAAAAGTAATTATTACAGACCAACAGGAAATGTTCGAAAGATAAATTACTGAGTAATGAAAGTAATGGGGACGAAGTCTTTCGCCTCCCAGTTATGCAGTCCCCCTTCGATGGTTGGGAAGATCCAATCTTCAATGTTACCCTCTTCGTCTTCGTCTTCTAAAGAATTGATTCCATGAGGAGAAATCTTGATGGGTGTTCTTTCAATTTTTGAGCGACGCATAGCTTTTTGCCCCACAGCGGTAAATCCCAACCCAAACTTGTCTGTTTTGTGAGGAATGTCAGGCAATTGTCCCCATGTTGAGCTCTTTCCCTCCTTCATTGCAGCCTTTGCGTCTTTCAGAGATGCCATCCTGGCCACCTGCTTGGGTACCTCAGCTACTGCTTTTGCTACTGCAACCTCGGGAGCAACTTCCTCAAAGTGTTGAAAGGGTGTTTCAATGAATTCGCCATCCACTTCCACATACCGAAAGGAATTCAGATGGCTGATCATGTACTCTTCTTCACCGTGTACAATTATGATTTTTCCCTTAACATGGTATTTCAGCATCTGATGCAGAGAGGAAGTGACTGCCCCAGCATTATGTATCCATGGCCTCCCTAGCAAGCAAGAGTATGACAAACGGATGTCCATCACATAGAAGGTTGAGTGGAACACTTCAGTGCCCACCTTGATGGGAATGTCGACCTACCCATGCACCATTCTTTTAGACCCATCGAAGGCCCTGACAATGATATTACTTGGTTTCAGCTCCAAGCCTTCGCAATCCAACCGGTCGAGAGCCTTCTTAGGCAGCACATTTAGAGAAGAACCAGTATCTACCAAGACATGGGCGAGATTAGTTCCTCGGAATTCAACTGACACATGCAATGCGTCATTGTGCTTTCTTCCTTTCGGAGTTAGGTCAGCATCAGAGAAACCCAGGCCGTTGTCTGCGGTAAGGCTGGCTACACAATCCTGGAATTGATCGGATGAGGTTTCCTGGGGCACATGGGCTGTCTTCAAAAACCTTATCAAAGCTTTGGCATGAGCCTCCGAACAAAGCAGCAAAGCTAGCATGGAGATCTTCGAGAGGGTTTGCCCCAGTTGCTCTACAACGTCATAATCACTTTTCTTTATTATTTTCAGAATCTCCTCCATTTCTTTCTTAGAGGTTTCGGGGATGACCAATGGATGAGCCCTCTTCCTGACGAGCTCATCTTGGATCCCTTTCCCCTTATCAGCAGAAGTAGGAGGGACAACCACAGGAGTAACAGCTTCTTCAACCAACGGAGTTCTTGCAGAAAGTTTTATCGGTGCAGGAGTAACCTTGGCAGCAGCTGAGGGTCCAAAGATTGCCTTTGGGGGGGCAATCTCTGGAGAGAAAATTCTCCCACTTCGGGTAATCTTGCTCGTACCGGAAATGTTTCCAATGTCGGTAGTTTCTTCGTCAGAGCTCTCTTCAGTTATCTCAACTTGTTTAACACCGTGGTAGTAGATTTCTCCACCATAATTTCACGGTATCGATTTGTCAGATTTGTAGGGGACAGGCCCAGGCATGGTTATTTTCAGAGGAACAATCTTCGTAGCGGATGTAATCTTAATAGGCTTTTTAGGGACCTTGGAAAGATTGGTGGAAATGGTGATTATTGAAACATCTTTGATAGGGGTTGGAGTAGCAGGAATCTTTTTGAAAAGAATTTGTTGGCTGTCCATTAGGCCTTGGATGCCTATCTTCAGCAATGGACAGTCGATTGGTAGGGAGGAACAACAGTAGCAGTCTTCTTTACATCCTGGGAAAACCCCAGCTTTCAACAGATGCAACTTGATTGTTAGTAGTGGAGTTACCAGATCATCAACAGCAGTAACATACATATCTTCTTCAATAGCATGGACATTGCGACCGTGCTTTGGCATCGGAGCGGATATTACATTCGTCTTCTCTGGAGTGTCGAACTCAACCTCTTTTGCATCTATCAAGTCTTGAATTTTATGCTTAAGCGCCCAACAATCGTTGGTGTCATGCCCGATGCTGTCAGAATGATAGGCACATTTAGCATCGGGATGATAATGCGGGGAAGTTGTATTCACATTTTTTGGTGCCTCTTTGATATTGGCGAGATTCAGCTTCAACAAATGGGGAAGAACTTGTGCGGGCGTCATATTGATACGGGTGAACTGCCGTAGTGGTCGTTCTCCCCATTGCTGTTTAGGTCTGGACTGATTGTTACGAGGTTGATCATTTGATGAATTTTGAATCATCACGGCCCCCACGGTCGGCCAGCGTTCAGTTCTTCCCGATCCTTTTTGAGAGTACACAACAACTGCTTCCTTCTTGGCCGGAAATGATTTCTTAACAGTTGTGGAGGCAGAGGCATCCCTTTGAATCTTTCCACTCTTAATACCAGCTTCCACCCGTTCGCCAGTCAGAATCAATTCAGTAAACCCTGCGGAAGAGCTCTTGATCAAATGGTTGAAGAACGGGCCAGATAGGGTCCCCAAGAGCATATCAACTAGTTCACTATCTGAAAGAGGTGGCTGCACTCTTCCGACCAAGTCGCGCCATTTCTGGGCGTATTCTTTGAATCTCTCATTTGAGGCCATCCCTATACTTTGTAACTGAGTACGGGTCGATGCCAAGTCGGCGTTATATTGATACTGGCGATAAAAGGCAGCTGCCAAGTCTTCCCAGTTATGCACTTCTGACCTCTCAAGCTGGTAAAACCAATCTAGCTGTGTACCAGACAGGCTATCTTGGAAGAAGTGTACCCAAAGATTTCTGTCGGATGTATGAGGTTGAAGTTTTCTGACATATGACCTCAGGTGCATCTTCGGGCAAGACAGCCCGTCATATTTTGCAAAAATTGGCACCTTAAACTTTGGAGGGATCACAATCCCAACAATCAATCCCAATTCTTCAAAATCTAACCCAGGAACCCTTTGCAGCTCCATAGCTGCCAGTCTATCCTCCAGGTTTATGTATTTGTCGTCCGCTGGCGGGTATTACTGCTCTGAATAGTCTTCATCTTCCTCAACCTCTTCCTCTTCAGCCTCAGACTCAGAAGGCAATGCAACCCCTTTTTCTTTACCGGTCCCCTCATCAGATGTGGAGGGGAATTCAAGAACTCTCCTAGCTTCATTCTCAAATATTCTTCCCAGCGTAGCTACCCCAACTCTTTTCTTCTTCTTTTTTCTTTTTTCTTGTTCTTTATTCCCTAGCAGTGCTTTAAGATCCTCCTGACCCTTTTCTAAGGTCATTAGGAGCTGTTGAAACTATGAGTTTTGTGACTGCAGATCTTTGACCGTCTGTTCAAGATCCATCTTACTGAAATAAACAGCAGAAAGATAAGAAAACCTGGCGTGAAGACCTGTTTATGTATATGATGAATGATATGTTTATTCATGCAATGCATTCAAGGATTTAGAAATTCAAAATTGTTGCAGACAAAAAGAACACACGTCATATTAATAAGAAGAAATTTTGTCAGTACATAAATGCCCCATGGGCCAAATATTACAAAAACTTCTTAAGGTAAAAAGACGTTGTGCATCCTCTTTGGTGCGATGTAAGTGTTGAGGGTCTCCTCCTCGTGAAGTCGGCGGGTAAGCTCCAAAACCTTCTTCTCACTGGCGTAGAAGCTGGCTTCAAAAGTATCCCTTTCTTCCTTGAGTTGGATCCAACTCTTCTGCATCTCCTCCCATGATGTTGGCATGTCAGGATGTAGGATGGTGTAAGGAACCACTCCTTCCTTAATAGGCTCTTTAATCAAAGGGAGAGTATGAGGGTAAGGCATCATAAGACTCTGGGCTCGGGTTCGTACCCACTTGAGGTAAGGCTCAAGAGGGATGGAGTTCTTGTGCCCCAGTGTCTTGCTATCCACCTTGTTAGGCATCCTCCAAGCTCTGATGAATCTTTGGCGAAGTCCTTGCGCATCGTTGTCGAAGTCAAAAACTAGGTCAGGAATCAGCATGTCATGAGGGCCATCCCTCCGTGCATATCCAAATTGTCTTAAAGCTAGACAGGGGTTGTAGGTAATGCCTCCCCTAATGCCAAGTAATGGAACATTAGGGAACTCACCACAACGATCGACGATGATGACATTTTCTCTGGACCGAGAACACCAATGTACATCAGAATGTGTGAGGGTCATCAATCGTTGTGACCACCTTAAGCCTTGCTCATTCTTCAAAACAGATTGTGGAAGGTGAGAAAGAAACCACCTTGCAAGGAGAGGAGTACAGCACATGAGAACACCTCTCTTCCTCATTGTTCATGTGTAAAATGAGTGGAGGATATCCCCAAGCAATGTAGGTATGGGATTCCTGGATAGGAAAATCTTGACAGCATTCACGTCTATAAGTTGGTTAGGATTTGGGAACAAGACCAACCCATAAATGAGGAGTGCCACAATTTCTTCAAAGGCTTGCAGATCCAAAGAATTCCAACACTCTTGTGCCTTCTCAAACAAGAATTTTTCCAAGAAGCATTTGACACCACTTCTAGTTTCCCAATGCCCCTTGATGTTATATGGTTGCAAGTGTAGTGCTTGAGCAACATCTTCAGGCTTTGGTTCCTTTTCTGTACCGTTGTAGGGTAGTTGATTAAGAATAGGAATTCTCAGGAGTTGAGAAAATTCCTCCAAAGTAGGCACCAATTGGTAGTCGGGGAATGTGAAACAGTGGTGAAGGGGGTCAAAGAACTGGAACAACACTTTCACCATTTCTTCTTCAATGCTGGTGTTGACTAGGTTGATAAGTTTACCATGTCTTTCACTGAAGAGAGAGCTTTCTGAAATTCTGGATGTGAGCTCCTTGAGTTGAGGAGGGATTCTCACAAGGTTGACTTGGATAGTTTTCCTGCGAAGAATTTCCATGACCTACAAAACAAGAACAAAGATGAAGATCCAAACCCTTGAAATGGTTAGTGGATGCATATGATGCTTTATGATGTTCATGATGTATGCACAAACACATGTACAAGCAAATCACACAAAAACCCTAGTTTCAGGCTTGCATGAGGTTTCATAGGTAAGTACCCTCTTGAGTGTAGTTGGCTTAAAAACCTGTCCTATAAATAGTAACCGGGTTCTAAGGAGCTCAATATCATTGGATTGTTTTCCATGTTCATTGTTTTGGTTTAGCCACTTAACTAGCGACCAAAATATTCCAAGAAAACAACCCTCAATGAGTGTAGTATCGAGTATCTACCAACTTCGGACTGCACCAAAGCCGGTCATCTCACTACCCCTAATAAAAGGCCAAGATGGTCAAGTAAGGTTCTAGGTCATTAGTGCTTTAGTGACATCACTCAGCGGCCCTGTACTCTCCTTGATTGAACTCAAGTGTTACCGGTACTCACAAATATGTCGCACTAATATAGCTATTGCTTCAACCGTGTCGGTATACCCCGCACAGTTTCCACAATGTATTGCTATCTATGAATGTTTCCCCAAATCCGGGTGTAGGATTTCAAGCCCAAACAAGAGAACCAAAATGTAAAGCAATCAAAGCAAATAATTAGTCATGCAAAAGGGTGATCTAAGCCCTAAGGTTACTCCGCTTAAAAAATTTTCCCCAGCAGAGTCGCCAGTTCTGTGATACGGTGGGAGAACTGACTTGAGGTTTGCGTTTGTTTTCGCAAATGTTTCGGTTTAGCAAGAGTCGCCACCGACTTTTTATTTTATCCTAAGGAAAGGTTAAAAAGCACAGGAAAAACCTTTGAGATGTTTTCTTGGATTCGGGGAGTAGATTATAGAAAGGGAAGGTATTAGCACCCTTTCTATCCATGGTTATCCATGGGCTCTTAGTTACTTGCCTAGATCACTTGCCTTGTATTTTCAATTGTTTGAAATGGTGCTTTGTGTGTGTCGTTTTGAAATTGTTTTGAAAAAGATGCCTTGTCTAGGCAACCATTGTAACAATTCTTTACTCGAATGTTTTACAAAGGTGTTTGTCTTTTTGAAAAGATGTTTCGATGTTTTTGAAAGTTGTTTTGAAGGTTGTGTTGTGGAGTGTGTTTTGAAAAATGGCAAGGATTATTTTGCAAGTTTGGTCAAGTAACCAAGAGCTATCTACCCTAAATTTCTCAAAGATCTTTCCTATGTTTTAACCCTTTTAATAGTATTATTCCACCATTGTATTTGGTGGACAACCTTGTGTTAGGATGTTTAACGGGACGGGCGCGGGTCATCGTTTGGACCATGAATGCAATAGTGCCAAGTGTCTTTGGCAATTTTTCTTTAAGGGACTTGATCATTTTTTAGGCAACTTGAGAAAGCGTCATCGAGGGACTATGATCATTTGATTTGTTTTTGTTTTGCCAAAGACACTCAACATGCAACATGACCCATTTTTGAAGGCAACAAGTGGAGTAACCCTAGGGGTGCAAGTGTGTATGGTGTTGTCCATTTTCATGCATTTTTGTCTTTGTATTAGTCAAGCTATTTGTTATTTGATTTGCATACAAACCCTAAGTCTATCATGGCATAATTTGAAAGCTTTTAAATGCGGAAATTTAAAGTCCTAAATTATTACAACATGATTATAGGGATGGGGGTACAAATGTTTGTATGGGGGGATATTTGGCAAGAAATTAAATCTAAAGCTATTACATCCATATTGAATATACAAATATTTAATTGTACAATATTTAAATAAAATATAATAAATATGCAAAAATGTATTATGCACAAAAATGATTTTTTATGTATGTGAAAGTGTTTTTCAATGTAAAATATAAACAAAAATAAAAAGGTCAAATTTTGAATATTTTTATGGTTTAGGGCAAAACCCTAGTTTTTTAAATGAATGGTATTTATTTATTAATTATATACAATATTTATATATTAATTTATACAAAAAATAAAAAAAGAAGTACATTGTAAAAAAAGTATTTTTTAGTGTCATATATTAATAAAATAAGAATTTATTATTTCTATATTTTTGTCCTAAATATCTAATAAAATATACAAGTATTTATATATTATATATTAAATATACTAAATATATACAAGAATAAAATATTAATTATTTACAAAAATGTATATTTTTAGAAAATGTTTTCAAAATATAAACAAAAAATAATAACTAAAAAAAAAATACATTTTTGTATTATTTTCTAGGGTTTTAAATGAAAAGTATATATATTTATTTACATGTATATGTTAAATAAAACAAATAAATAAATGCCAAATAAATGCAAAAAAGGGTGGGAAAATATTTTTGGAGTTTTTTATATTTGAGCAAAAAATAATAAGTCAGAACAACAAAAAAAGAAAATGCAAAATGACAATTATTTCACACAATGGGCCAAGGGGGTGCAAAATGGAAAAAGAGTGTGCAAAGAGCAAAAACAACTCAGGCCCAGCCCAAGTCAGCCTTCTTCAACCTCCAGCTTTGTTTGAACAAGCAAAACCGCGCGTTTCCTAACTCCTGATTCCTGGACTTTCATGCAAAACTCATAACACCAATAATGTAGAGCATCAAGAGACGAATTCAGACATATAAAATACTTGACCTAACTCTAAGAAACGAGGGAGAATTTCTTCATCCCCAATTTCTGACCTAATTTTTCTTCAATATTCATGGCCAAAATTCTCACAGCATACTCAATATAAATGAAAAGTAAATACATGGATGGCTTCAGGGCTATGAGTAGAGCATGTTTATTCACAAACCTAAGCCTAACTCTTCCTAGATTGAGAGATAGAAGTTCATATTTTTACCTGTTTCAGCTTGAGTCGTGTACAACAATGTGGCCAACTTCAATGGAGTTTGAGCTTTTGTACAGCTTGCCTGAAGTCCAAGGATGCTTCTCCAACACTTAGCTTGCTTTGATACTCTCTGAATCGTGCTATGGAAGTTCACCTGCAAAACTGAAAAGTGAAAATGGAAAGTGATGTTAGGGGTGTTACAGTTTGTATCTAGGGCATGGGATAGTTCCAATGGATGATATAGAATGTATTTGAATTGGTTTTAGCCAAAGTGCACGAGTGGAATGGATTGTGGAAGTCAAACTGCAACAGATGCCCTGTTTTGTAGAAAAACTGTGATTTTCTGTATGAGGAGGGAAGAGGGGTGGTTTGGTCGTGCTTTAGGCTTGCTTGGATGTATGAAAGATGTTTGCAAATTTTATTTTGGTTGGTGTTTACAGGAATGAGAGATTGGCTTTAGTTTGCAAGCTTTCTTCAAATGTAAGCAAGGATAGTGTAAGTGTCCATGCAGGCCTGTACCACACTCTATGTGTGCTGCATATCTTGCTCTTGGTAACACAAATTTGTGGACTCTATCTGGCCTCAAAGATTTGGCTTGTACTTCTTGGATTTTGAATTTGACATAAAGCACTACTTTTCAAAAATGGCAAGTTTGCTTTTTCTACTTAAGGGTTAATTCTTTGTGTAATGACCAAATGCACAAAACAATGCTTGAACACAATGGTTAGGCATTTAATTATAGAGTTCAAACTTGGTTTAGAGGCCTGCAAGCAAGTACCAAGCATGCTGATTTGAAAATGAGACTTGTATGAACATGCATTTGGTTATGAACAAAAGTGAATTTTGCCCAACTTTGCAAATTCGATTCTCCCTAACCACAAGGGTATTTGAGAAGTTCTTGGACAATTTGGAAAGCTTGGAATGTGTACTACAATCCATATTTGTAATGAAAATTGAAAATCCAAGTGGAACCATGTGAAAAGTGGCCAAGAAGTTGGACAAAAATCCTGCCTAGAATAGGTCAAAATTTCTCTAAGTTAAAAAATATTTTGCACCCTTGTTCCAAAAATCATAACTTGAGCTACAAGCTTCCTTTGAGAAAACTTTATGAATCAAAGTTGTATATTTTGTAATGGACTACAACTTTCATGTTTCAAGTTTTGTTTGAATCCATTTGAATCTTGGTGAAAAAATGGGACAAAGTTAGGAAAAAATAAGGAAATTTCATAACAGAAAATTTCTAAGTTATGAAATTTCTTCACTTTAAACCCTAATTTGCAATTTTGGGTTTCTTGATGAACAAGTTTCATAATTTGACATTTCTTGATGAAAAATGAATCTTGGCACTTGATTTTGACCAAAAAGTCAAAGTTTGACTTTTCAGTATACAGTCAAATTTTGATCAGTTGACTGAAAAATTCATCTGTCAATCCTATGCATTTGGGATCTTTTGAACTTGTTGAATGGGTCAAGACAATGCCATTGAGTCGTTGAGTCCATATGTGAACTTGATTTGCCATTGATTAGGTCAAACAGTCAAAAAAATGCCTTTGTGCAGTCAAAACACTAAAAATGACCATTTTGCCCTTTTGGTGACCTGATCAAATTTCTTGTGGAATTATGATCCAAACATGACCAAATGGTTCATATGAGTTCATTATGTTGATGTGGGTCAAAAATCATGAGGTTTGACTGTCAATTGGCCACAGTTGACTTTTTCCCCAATACAGCTGATTTCTAGGTCAACTGTCTAATTGACTGGGCAAAGATTGGAATCAAGGCTTGAAACTTGGTATGGATAAACTTATGAGTCCAACATGAAGCATGAAAGTCACTTTGGGCATTTTAGGACAAAACATCCTTGTGCAAACTCAAACCCTAATTTGGGTCAACAGTGCAAGGAGGGGCCTTGAGCAGGGCAAACCCTAACTTGATCTTGAGTTCCAAGAGTCTTGTGGTGAGAAAATGTTGATGAAAAGAGAGGGCAAATTTTGGGGTACAACATAGGGTTATCTAACTGTTTTAAAGTTTTACATACACTCTTGTCATGCATCCTAATATCATACATCTAACAGTTAATAGTTTGCGGAATTTTAAAGTGCGGAAATTAAACTACGCTATTACAAGGTTTCAGGTATTTACATAGCCAAAAACAAACCCTTAAAAAATAAAGCGATAAATGAAAGATAAAAGTCCTAATTAAACTATTACAACTTGTGGGCAGTTACATCAATATGGTAAAAATAATAAAGCGCGCGATGAAATTAGAACGATAAGAAAAATTAGGGTTTTGACCCTTTTTAACCTAATTAAAAGAAAAAATATTTTTATTGTTTTTAATTATTTTTTAAGAAAAGAATTAGGTTTTAAATTAAATACTAAATTAATTAGCTAATTAAATTAATTAATGAAAATAAATAAATGGCCTATTTTTGTGTTTTTGGTTATTTTTAGGAAAATAAAATAAATATAATTAAGTTAAGATAAAACCCTAATTATTCTAACTATTTTTAATTTATTTACAAAATAATTAAAGTTATCTAGAAAATAAATAACCTAATTAATTTAATTTAATTTATTGATAAAAAATAAACTTAAGTCTAATTGGGTGAAAAATTATTTTTGTGATTTTTTAAATAATAGAAAATTAATTTTGTTATTAAATAAATAAATAAATTAAATAAAACAAAAGTAAAAAGAAAAGATAAAGAGATTGGGCCTGAAAACAGCAATTGGGGGGGGGGGGTGAGAAGCAATTTTCTGGCCCAAGACCATGAAGTCCACGCTTGACTTTTTGAGATCCCATGCCATGCGTTTGACTAGGCGTTTGGTGCTCCCTCATGGATGGCCCTTGGATCTGGCCATCTGGCCACTTGGCAGACTGGATGATAAGGCCACATGGTGGACCTTGGACTTGTAAGTGCGCTGGATCCTGAAAAGGAAAATAATATGAAGAATGGGGGGACCTAGGATTCGAACCCAGGTCCTGAAGCACTTACCATGCACTCCACTATCACCTGCGCCACTTGTTTTGTTTGTACATAAAATAAACAATAATGATAATATACAAAAAAAAAAAGTTAGTGGAGAACAATGAAAACGCCCGCCAGAAGTTTGAATGGACCAACATGAGGGTACAAGCTAGTCATCTTCAACCTTGTTCTATTGGTAAAAGTCCCAGACTTTTACCTACGGACGTTCGTCCATCGCTACAGGTCCTGTAAATCTCAAAACTCAATACAAGCGTGATAAATAAAAACGAAGGCCATGGATAGCTTCGTCTGGCCTTGCTGAACACAAAGGTGCCCCTTGCATGGCCCAATTTTGCCTATAGGCAGAAATCCCAAATCGAAGCACAAAAACCTAGTAATGGCGAAATCTTATACAGGCCATAAAAATGAAATCAAATATTACAGAAAGCTTGCATATGTGATGGTGAACAAGGATATATGATTAGAATGTGATGAATGTGCAAGAATTACGCAAACCGATTCCAAAAATAACTCAATATTGTGGATGACTTACAGTGGTATTCAGGGCCTAGAAATGCTTGGTCTTGATTGGTTTTGCTTGCTGGTGATCCCAGGAAGCGATTGGGATGGTCCAAGGATCTCGAAATTGCCTCAAAGTATTAATTCGTGTTTACACTTTTTATGGTTTTTTCCAAGTTTTGTTCTTGATGTTGCACCTCCTTCTAGCCTTGTTTTAGGTCTGCATATCATCCTTATGTATTGAGGAATGAATTAGGGTTGAAAGAATGTTCACAATCTTCTTCCATCAATGCTTTTGATTTGGATTTGATACACTTGAAAACCATTCAAAAAATAGGCCTAATCCAATCTTTTTGTGCACACCATGCCTTTACACGAATTTGATCTCATGCTAGCTGGATATTAAGACCTGAAACATGTAAAAAATCTTGAGTTTTCAATATTTTGGATTTTCTATGATTTTTTTTATTTAAATTGATTTAATTCAAATAAAAATCAAAATAAATAATAAAAACAAGATAATGACAAGTGGCAAAGTCTAGGGATCGTGGACCATGTTTCTAACTCAAAACAAATGCAAAAGATTGGGCCCATTTAGCAAAAATTGCATTTTTAGGCATAGTTGACTTTTGGCAATTTTGCAAAAAAGGTCAACTTCACCAATGCATAAATTACTCAATTTTGACTCTTTGAAGGTGTTCTTGGACTTTTTATAAATCTTGAGATGTCCTCTAAGCAACCCTTTTGGTATCATCTCAATTTGGTATTCCATGCTCATGTATGAAGCTTTGAAAAAAAAGGTGTTTTTGTTGACTTTTCAAAATGACCTATGATGTCCAAATTCATAACTTCTTGTGAGTGCATATTTTGAACTTGGGAGCTGAAGATGGATTGCAGATCATGGCATCCTCTTCAAAATTAGCTTTGGATGGGTCTTTTATCATAAAGTATGATAACATTATGCTTGGTCAAAGTTGAGTTGACTTTTCCTGCAAAACCCTAATTTAGCAACTTTTGGTTCTTGATGAATTATGAGCAATCTTTGATGAATCATGATCAACCGTTGATCAAATGATGAAATACACTTCAAAATGAGGATGTTGACCAAAAATCTTGAAGTTTGACTGTATGTAGGCCACAATTGACTTTTGCCCTAGCATAGTCGATTTTTAGGCCTTTGAGCAATTGACTGAGCAAACTTTCTCTGTAGGGCTTGAAACTTGACATGGATGATTTTGAGAATGTATTAGGACATTGGTGAGCATTTGGGATCCCTTGGACACAAGTATCTTGATGCAACATGAAACCCTAAATTGAGGTAGACTGTCTTAGGAGAGGACTTGTCTAGTCAACCCTTGGACTTCCTTGAGCAACTTGAGGATCTTTCTTGAAATGTTTTGAGAAATATGGTAGGGAAAATTTTGGGGTACAACAGTTGCCCCTGTTCAATCTTCTTAAACCTGAGGATGTAGATTGGCTTTCGTGCCTTTCGTGATCCGAAGGTGGAAAATGATTGAACACTAGAGTGCCTAGAAATTTACACTCGCATGTTGTGGTATCCGTCTTGCGATGACGGAAATGGGCTTACAGATGCCATTTTTGAAATTGCTGACGTGGGATGGGCTTAAAGATGCCACCCGAAGGAGTGTCGATCACATAAGAGATTCCTTAGAGAGAGCTTGTATACCTGTTGTTGAGGAAGATTCCGCTGGGGAATGCTGATCTCTGTCTTGAGAGAAATAGAATTTTAGGAGCTTCGGTCGTCCGTTATTCTACAAGGGAGTTATCTCTGTTTTGAGAAAAGTTGAATGTTAGGAGCTTCGGTCATCCGTTATTCTGAAGAGGTGAAACTGAACTACTATCTGGTCGTGATCCAGGCTTCATAGTAGTAAGATCGACTGCTATTTGGTCGTAATCCAGGCTTTACAGTGACTTACTGGGGATATGAGATTAAAATTTCTATCCGGTCGTAATCCGGGCTTTGCAATTTCTCGATTCTTATCTGGTCGTGATTCAGGCTTCAGAAGGTAATGAGTTGTTATCTGGTCGCATCCGGGCTTCAACTTGAACTTAGGGAATACTAATATCCGGTCGATTCCGGGCTTCTTAGTAATTGTCCAGGTAAACTGCTATTTGGTTGAAATCCAAGCTTCACAATGTCTTATACTGTTATCTGGTTGTAATCCAGGCTTCAGTCCTTTTATCGTTATCTGGTCGTAATCCAGGCTTCACGATGCTTTATACCATTATCTGGTCAAATCCAGGCTTCATGGTGTTCTATACTGCTATCCGATTGTAATCCAGGCTTCACAATACTTTGCTTCTTATCTGGTCGTAATCCAGGCTTCAGAAGAGGTCAAATGGTTACCCGGTCGCAATCCGGGCTTCCCTTTGGCTTTGGGCCTACTAATATCTGGTCGTAATCCGGGCTTCATAGTATCTGGCTGGGTGAACTGCTATTTGGTCGTAATCCAAGCTTCACAGTGTCCCTTACTGTTATCTGGTCGTAATCCAGGCTTTATGGTGTCTCATACCACTATCTGGTCGAATCCAGGCTTCATGGTGTTCAGAGGAAATCAAGATATTATCCGGTCGTAATTCGGGCTTCATAACTTGTGTTTAAGATATACCACTATCTGGTCATAATCCAAGCTTCACAGTGTCTTAGGCTGCTATCTGGTCGTGATCCAGGCTTCACAGAAACTTGTATTTCTATCTGGTCGTAATCCAGGCTTCACAATAACTTGCTGAGCTGTTATTGGGTCGAAATCCAGGCTTCACGGCTCGCTGGGGATTAAACTATTATCCGGTCGTAATCCGGGCTTCATAGCTTTAAAGATAAACCACTATCTGGTCGAATCCAGGCTTCGCGGTGTTCGATACTGCTATCCGGTCATAATCCGGGCTTCATAATATGCTGTAGAAATCAAGGTACTATCCGGTCGGATCTGGGCTTCATAGCTTGAACCTTGTGAGAATTTGATTGTATCTTTCCTGAAAGGTAAAGGTTAATTGTATATAATGCATGACATGTATCAAGCAATGATGTTCTCAAAATAAATGAGATTGTGTTGTATGATGTTTATGCATATGTCATGATGTATGGGCATGCAATGTTTTTATGATATCCTCTAGCTGGGGAAAATAAATCCCGGATTGCTGCTGGAGAAAAGAGTTAAATTCTTCTCTCTCGCTGGGGTAGTGAATGAAGATGACTGTGTGAATAATCCTGGAGGAGAGGATAACTCCGCTGGGGAATAGTCTTGTGGGAAAGAATAACTCCGCTGGGGAATAAACTGACGAGGAAATGACTCTATGGGGAGGATATACTCTGTCGGAGGATTTATTGATTTGGAAGAATAACCTCAGCTGGGGATGAATTACCGTTGTGGGTGATGATGAACTCGGTTGGGAATTAAGTTTCTGTTTGTGAAAGGAATGAACTCCGCTGGGGATGATTTTCTAGTGGCGACTTCACTGGAGATAATCTTTCAGAGTCTACTGGGGGCAATCCTTTAGACTCTATTGGGGATAATTATCCAAACTCCTCTGGGGTTAATTTTCTAGTGCTGATGATAGATAAACTCTGCTTGGGGAGAATATTGCCGATTCATTCGCAGTTGCGAGCCTCAGCTAGGGAGAGTGATGTCCTGTTCGGGACCGCTAATATCACTGTCTTTTTCTTACTCTGCGGGGAGTGAACGTACCTTCAATAGTTTTCTCCAAATAGGATTATCCCTATACCTGGTGGATAGAGAAGCTGTAAGGTTTGGACATTTCTTGTTTTCCCTTGTTCCTGATATTACGATTAATCGTCTTTTGTTTCGCATGTAAATATTTATGAGCAGCAATTATTGTCAAATGCATATATCAAAAATGAACATTGGATTCTCTTTGCAAAACAAAACAGAAAAAGGAAAATAATTTGAAATTTCTTTGTAAAAATGAATTGTATTGATTTTGAAGTTGGCCTGTAAATAGGAGTTTTTTGTACAAGAGGCTAACGTCCTAGTAAGAGAACACCGCCAAACAATAGAGTTTATACAATTTGTGTAAAAGAAAGAAAAACAGCTATGTGAAAAATCCCACTGGGTTCTAACTCTGCTATTGCCTTTATATTCTCGAGCGTCTCATCACTTTGCTACTTGGTTGAAGGTAGATCAGATTGATTAGCGTCGTCCGAGCTTGATAATTGATACTGAAGTTTGGTTGCGAGATGATCCAATGAGACATAGTGTTACGCTTTGATCCCTAATTTTTGCCTGGACTGCCCTTTTGGGTTTTCAGTCCACTAGGATACCCTTTTTTTTCCCAAGCCGCCTTTTCAGGTTTTCAACTTGCCGGGTGTACAGTTTTTTTCCATTTTCATCCCTTATTTTTGCCCGAACCCTTTTGATTCGCCGGGAAGCCCTTATTTTTTCCTAGGTCAGTCGACCTAGCGGGTCTTTGATTATGCATAGTATTTTTTCACTATGTCTGCATTGACGGGATGAGGAAGGTCATCACCATCCATGGTGGTTTGAATCATAGCTCCTTCTGAGAAAATGTTCTTAACCACAAATGGCACTTCATACGTAGGGGTCCATTTGCCCCTGGGATCACCTTGAGGTAATATGATGTGTTTGATCACCAGATCCCCAACTTGATACTTTTGTCGTCTGACTTTCTTGTTAAATGCCTTGATCATCCGTTTTTGATACGTTTGACCATGACAAATAGTAGTAAATATTTTTTCGTTGATTAAGTTCAATTGATCAAGCCGGGTCTGAATCCAATCATCCTCGCTCAAACCTGCATCCTTCATAATCCGAAGAGAGGGTATCTGAACTGCAACGGGTAAGACTGCTTCCATACCATACACCAAGGAGTAGGATGTTGCCCCTGTTGAAGTCTGTGTTGAGGTTCGGTACCCATGAAGAGCAAACGGTAACATCTCGTGCCAATCTTTGTAGGTCACCATCATCTTCTGCATAATCTTCTTGATGTTCTTATTAGCCGCTTCAACAACCCCATTCATCTTCGGCCGGTAAGGAGAAGAGTTGTGATGTTGTATCTTGAACTGCTTGCAGAGCTCGGTGATCATTGTATTATTGAGATTTGTACCATTGTCCGTAATGATCCTCTCTGGTACACTGTATCGACAGATCAAATTGTGTGGAATAAACTGTGCTACGACGTTCTTGGTCACTGTAGCAAATGAAGCTGCTTCAACCCACTTTGTAAAGTAATCAATCGCTACCAGGATGAAACGATGCCTGTTGGACGCAGTAGGTCTGATCTCACCAATCATATCGATGCTCCACATTGCAAAAGGCCAAGGAGCCATCAAGATGTTCAGAGGAACTGGAGGTATATACACCTTATCAGCATAGACTTGGCACTTATGACAGGTCCGAGAATGCTGATAACAGTCGGCTTCCATGGTGGACTAATAATATCCTGCCTATAGGATCTTCTTTGCCATGGTATGTCCACTAGAATGATTTCCGAAAGTACCTTCATGTAACTCTGCCATAATCCTTTCTGCCTCATTCTTATCCCCACAACGCAGCAAGTTTGAATCATGATTACGCTTGTAAAGGATACAATTACTGATGAAGAACTTCGCCTCGAATCTCCTCAGAAACTTCTTATCATTAACAGATGCACCCTCGGGGTACTCCTGAGCCTCAAGATACCTCTTTACCTCATGAAACCAGGGTTTATCTGCTACCTCTTCAGTCTCAATGTCACAGCAATATGCAGGTTCGTCTAACCTTTCAATGGTAATCTGGGGAGCCTCATTGTCCCATATTACCTTGAACATAGAAGACATGGTAGCTAGCGCATCCGCTAACTGATTCTCCTCTCTGGGGAAGTGTTCAAAGGTTATCTCCTCAAAGTGCGGAAGCAACGTCAATACATACTCTTTGTAAGGAATAAGATTTGGGTGCTCTGTATCCCACTCACCTTTGATCTGACTGATCACGAGAGCGGAATCTCCGAATACACTTAAGAACTTAATCCTTAGGTCAATATCTACTCGAAGGCCCATGATGCACGCTTCATACTCCACCATGTTGTTGGTGCAGTTAAAACATAATCGGGCGGTGAACGGAGTATGACAGCCCTCGGGAGATATAATCACGACGCCAATGCCATTACCCACAGCGTTTGAAGCTCCATAAAAATACATAGACCATCGGGATCCCTCCTCAGGTCCTTCATCCGATCCAGGTGTTTCACAGTCGGTTACCAACATTATGTTCTCATCCGGAAACTCAAAATTTATTGACTGGTAATCATCCACTGCCTCATGTGCCAAATGATCTGCCAACACACTCCTCTTGATTGCCTTTTGGGTTGTGTATTGGATGTCATACTCAATCAAGATCATCTGCCATCTTGCTATTCTTTCGGACAAGGCAGGCTTTTCGAAGATATACTTGATTGGATCCATCTTCGATATCAATAGAGTAGTGTGAGTTAGCATATACTGTCTCAGCCGGCGAGAAGCCCATGCCAAAGCGCAACAAGTTTCTCAAGCAGTGAGTATCAGGTCTCACAATTGGTGAACTTTTTGCTAAGGTAGTAAATAGCATGCTCTTTTCGACCATACTCGTCATGCTGCCCCAGCACACACCCCATCGAATTGTCGAGTACTGTCAAGTATAAGATCAAAGGTCTCCCTTCGACTGAAGGCATCAGAATAGGTGGCTCTTGGAGATATTCCTTGATCCTTTCGAAAGCGGCCTGACATTCATCGTTCCATCTTACCACTTGATCTTTCTTCAACAACTTGAAGATTGGTTCACAAGTAGCAGTCAGCTGCGAAATGAATCGGGCAATGTAGTTCAGACGTCCCAAAAATCCTCTGACTTCTTTTTCCGTTCGGGGAGCTGGCATCTCTTGTATAGCCTTCACCATTGCGGGATCCACTTGAATACCTTTATCACTAACGGCGAAACCCAGCAGCTTACCAGACCTTACCCCGAAGGTGCACTTGTTCGGGTTGCCCCAGCATTCTTCAAGCCGAACGCATGACCTTGCAGCAAAAGTTACCCCACTGCGTAACAAAGGTTGTCTTTTCCATATCCTCGGGAGCCGTCTTAATCTGATTGTAACCAGAAAAACCATCCATAAAGGAGAAGACCTTATGCTGTACGGTGTTGTCGACCAAAACATCGATGTGAGGCAGAGGGAAATCATCCTTGGGGCTTACCCTATTCAGATCCCTATAGTCAACACACATTCGAACTTTACCATCTTTCTTCGGCACCGGAACCATGTTGGCAACCCACTGCGGGTAAGAAGTAACTGCTAAAAAACCGGCATCAAACTGTTTCATAACCTCAACTTTGATTTTCTCAGACATCTCGGGGCGCATTCGGCGAACTTTCTGTTTCACTGGAGGACAATCTTCTTTAGTTGGCAAGCGGTGAACCACATTATCGGTGTCCAACCCAGGCATATCTTCATAAGACCAAGCAAAGATCTCAACATAGTCACGCAACATTTGTATCAACCGTTGCTTGACACTAGAGTCCAGATTTGCACCGATCTTAACCTCTTTCTTGTCTTCTTCAGTAGATAGATTTACTGATTCCACTGGCTCTTCATGGGGCTGTATGGCCCTCTCTTCCTGTAGTAACAGTCTAACAAGTTCCCCAGGCACTTCACAATCATCCTCACCTTCGTCCTCGGCTTGGTTGATCGGATTTTCGAAGTCATAACTGGCAGTAGCAGAGTCGTTATCAGTGGGATCCAGAGTGGATGTGGACATGTATCATGATATATGAGTGTGTGTAAGACAATAGTTGTTTTGTAAGATAGAAAAGAAAAACAAGGAGCGCAAAATTTTTAATGCAAGAAAACGTCCAATGCTTTATTGATGATATATGGAAATGACAAATATTAAGCCCTCACAAACAAAGTCGCGGTGTCTTGGGCAAGGCACCGGGCCGTAAAGTTTTAAATTGTCTGTTACAAATCTCAAAACAAAAGTCTATTACTGTGTAATAACAGAAATGGGAACGAAGTCCTTCGCCGTCCAATTGTTTAAGCCACCATTGGTAGTCGGGTAAATCCAGCTGTCGAAATCTGGCTCTTCTTCGTCGTCTTCAATTGCATTTACTCCTTGATCATGTATAGGCATAGGAGCAGTTATGATGTTGGGATTTTCCGGCGCGTCAAATTCAATCTCTTTAGCTTCAATCAAATCTTGTACCTTATTCCTCAAGGCCCAACAGTTGTAGGTATCATGCCCTGGGCTATCGGAGTGATAAGCACAGTGTGCGTTCGGATTTTACAGTGGTGATATAGTACTGGGATTCTTCGGAGCTTCCCTCAGAGTGATCAAGTTAGTCTTCAACAATTGTGGCAAAATTTGAGATAGGGTCATACTGAGCCGAGTATACTGCCTTTGCGGTCTCTCTACTATTTGCTGATTGTTGCATAGTGGGGAAACAGTTGGTCTTGATATTACCACCGCATTAACTGCTTGGCGGCGTTCAGGTCGGTTTTGGCTCCTCGAGCTGTAAACTGCACTAGCTTCTTTTCTGAAAGGCTTCTTTTTTGTACTTGACGAATCACCTTTCTGTATCTTGCCACTCTTGATACCGGCTTCAACTCTCTCCCCAGTCAAAATCAATTCGGTAAACCCTGACGACGAACTTCCGATCAAATTATTGAAATATGGACCAGACAGAGTCCCAAGAAACATATCCACCAACTCCCTATAAGACAGAGGGGGTTGGACTCTTCCAGGAAGATCTCTCCACTTCTGAGCGTAGTCCTTAAAGCCTTCGCCTGTACCCATAGAAATACCCTGAAGTTGGGTACGCGTGGGAGCAAGGTTGGCGTTATACTGGTATTGCTTGTAAAAAGCAGCTGCAAGGTCCTCCCAGTTGTGGACGTTAGCTCCTTCCAATTGATAGAACCATTCAAGTTGAGTCCCTGACAGACTATCTTGAAAGAAATGAACCCACAGGTTCATATCAGCAGTATAAAGTTGAATCTTTCTGACATACGAGCGGAGGTATAACTTCGGGCAGGATACCCCATCGTACTTAGCATAGACAGGAGCTTTAAACTTGTGAGGGATCACCACCCCAAATGCCAGACCCAAATCTCTGAAGTCCAACCCAGGTATCTTTTGGATCTCAATTGCACTCAACCGGTCTTCAAGTTGCTTATATCTATCCTCAGCAGGAGGATATTGGTCTTCATCAAAGTCAGTGTCATTATCAGAAACCACAGGACTAGGCCCCTTTCTTTCCTCTTGATTCTCTCCCCCTCCAGATGAATGGGACAAATCAGTTTCCTGTTGCAAATTGTTCCCGAATCTGTGACCCATATTCAGGAGGACCACTTTCTTCTTCTTCTTCTTCTTCTTCTTCTTCTTCTTCTTCTTCTCCTTCAAGATGAGATACTTCAAATCTTGCTGCCCTTTGGCCAAATTCAAGAACATCTCCTGAAATTGAGCATTCTGAGCCTGAAGAGCCTTGATGGCTTGATCAGTAGGTGTTTCAGAAGACATGATTGCTGAAATAAACAGCGAAGAAGATGAGAAACCTGTAATGGTACCTGTGATGAGGTGCATGAGGATGGAATGTGTATGATATGATTTCAGAGACTTTGGGAGATTCAAATTTGTAAACCAAAATAAACACACTTTATTAGATGAAACTTGTAACAATGTTTAACAATTCCTCCAAGGCGTTACAAAAGAAATAATGAAAAGCAAATCTAAACTAGAAACAATAAAAGATCAGAAATCCCATGGTAGTTTTCCCTTCATGCTGACATAATCGTTGATTGTCCTTTCATTCTCAAGCTGCCTTGTAAGCCTCAAGATCTTCCTCTCCTGCTCATGATACTTCTCTCTGTAGGTATCCCTTTCTTCCTTCAACTGAATCCAGGATCTCTTTAATGCCCCAAGATCAGTAGGCATGTATGGATGGATGACCGTATAAGGAACACCTTCTTCATTAGTATGCTCTATAATCACTGGCAAAACAGCTTCATATGGCATCCCCAGCTTTTGAGCACGGGCTCGAACCCACTGGAGATATGGTTGCATCGGGAGAGAAGTCTTCAGTCCTAGCTCATGTGGGTCAGACCTATTCACCATGCCCCAAGCTCGTATAAACCTGCGGTGATGTCCCTCAACACCCCCCTTGCAGTCAAAGACAATGCTTGTAAGCAGCAGCTCATGGGGACCATCTCTCCGAGCGCGTCCAAACTATCGTAAAGCCAAACAAGGATTGTAGGTTATACCCCCTCGAATTCCAAGCAACAGAACATTAGGGTATTCCCCATATCGATTAATGACAGCTACTCTTTCCATATCTTTAGAACTCCAAAGGATGTCCGTATGAGCAAGGGACATGATTCTGTAAGCCCAACCTACACCTTCCTCATTCTTCAAAACAGACTTGGGGAGGTGCAAAATAAACTACCTCGCCAGCAGCGGTGTACAACACATGCGAGTTCCCCTTCTTTGCACGGTACGAGTATAGAGAGCATGCAGAAAATCACCCAAGAGAGTAGGCACTGGATTACGAGACATAAAGATCTTGACCGCACTCACGTCTATGAAGGAATATGGATTTGGGAAAAGAACCAAGTCGTAGATGAGGAGAGCCAAGATGTCTTCAAATGCTTGAAAATCCAAGTTATCCCAGAACAGTTGAGCTTGATCGATCAAAAACTTAGCCAAGAAACCCTTAACCCCACTCTGAGTCTCCCAGTTAGACACTACATCAACTTTTGTCAAATGTAAATTTAAATCAATGTCCTCAGGCCTAGGAAACTCCTCTAAACCGGTGAAGGGTGTCTGCTCGAGAATGGATATACCCAACAAATCAGAAAACTCCTCCAAAGTAGGGACTAGATGATAATACGGGAAGGTGAAACAATGATGCAATGGATCAAAGAACTGGAATAACACATTCATCATTTGCTCATCCAACTTTGAAGTGACCAAGCTAAGGAGATAACCATATCTTCTAACAAATGAAGAAGTATCAGGAACCTTTGAGACTAACTCTCTGAGCCGAGCAGGGATTTGCACAAAGTTGACTCGAATGGTATTTCTGCGCATAGAAGCCATGATCTGCAAAATAGAACAAAGATGAATCCCCTCGGTCTTTGAAATGGTTAGTCTAAAGAAATATGCATGCTATGTTATGATGCATGATGTCATGATAAAAACACACAACAAGTATCACAGATAGCAAACATGGTAAAGGAAAACAAGTCACACAGTAGCCCTTATGTTTCAGGCTTGCATGGAGTTTAGGTACTACCCTCTTGAAGTTTAGTTGGTTCAACCTGTTCTAATAATAGTAACCGGGTTCTAGAGGTTATCAATATCATTGACCATCCTCCATCGGTCATAGTTTCAGCTCACACAATCTTTTCTTGTGGCCGGAACCATCTCGAGAGTATGGTCTCAATGAGTGTAGCATCTCGCTACTTCCTATGGCCAAGTTAGTCAATTATAGGTTCTAAGGTCAGTTGATGCTTAATGACCCATATAGCAGCCCTATATTCTCCTTGTTGCTCCATAAGGGATATCGATACCAACTAATGTGCCACATCAATTTAGCTACTGCTTCAACCGTATCGGTCTACACCATACAGTTCCCTCACAGTCTATTGCTACTTACCTAAAAGGTATCCCCCAGATCCGGGTTAGGATCCATCGTAACTCCGATACAAATCCCACAAAAATAAAGCAATCAAATCAAACAATAGAAAACAATATGATGAACTAATCCTAAGGTACACATCACTTATTAACTCCCCAACAGAGTCGCCAGTTCTGTGATACGGTGGCCAGAACCGGGATTGTTTCTTTTTAGGAATTGCTGGTTTGCGTTTTGCGTTTGTGTTTGCAAAATTTCGCGGTAAGAAAGAGTCGCCACCAACTTTTATTTTATCCAACAAGGAAAGGAAAAAAGCACAGAAAAATTCCTTTTTTCGAGATTTTCTGAGTATGGGGGGTAGATTATAGAAAGGGAAGGTATTAGCACCCTTTCTATCCGTAGTTATCTACGGGATCTTAGGTACTTGCTCATCATTTTCAAAATTGCTTCTTTGTGTTTGTGTGATTTGAAAAGTTTTTGACTTCGATTTAACTCTTGCTTCTGTCTTCAAGAGTGTTACGAAGTGGTTTTTGAAAGCTTTGTTTGTAAAGGAGTGTAAGTGTGAAAAAGTTTGTTTGGATTGAGCAAGTACTTAAGAACTAATCTACCTACCCAAAAAAAGAATTTTTCTATATTCATTTTCTTTAGACAGCGCTATCCCACTATTAGTGAGTAGGTAGCACCGTCGTTGGAGTTTTGAGGGTCAATTCGAAAGGGACGTACGGTCACTAAAGCAACGTTAGGAAGTCTTAGTAGTAACCCTAATGTCTTAGATCATTTATTCGAGGCAACCATTCTGAGGCAACTTTTCCGAATCGGGACTTTGATCTTTGTTTAGACAAAGGGACGATCACTAAAGCATCCTATACTCAATGACTGTTTACTGAAGGCAACCAAGTGGGAGTGTACCCTAGGAGTGCGCATGTGCGAGTGATTCAATTTCAGATTTTTTATCTTTGCACATTTTAGGGTTATCTAACTGTTTTAAAGTTCTACATACATTCTTGTCATGCATCCTAATATCATACATCTAACAGTTAATAGTTTGCGGAATTTTAAAATGCGGAAATTAAACTACGCTATTACAAGGCTTCGGGTATTTACATAGCCAAAAACAAACCCTTAAAAAATAAAGCGATAAATGAAAGATAAAAGTCCTAATTAAACTATTACAACTTGTGGGCAGTTACATCAATATGGTAAAAATAATAAAGTGCGCGATGAAATTAGAACGATAAGAAAAATTAGGGTTTTGACCCTTTTTAACCTAATTAAAAGAAAAAATGTTTTTGTTGTTTTTAATTATTTTTTAAGAAAAGAATTAGGTTTTAAATTAAATACTAAATTAATTAGCTAATTAAATTAATTAATGAAAATAAATAAATGGCCTATTTTTGTGTTTTTGGTTATTTTTAGGAAAAGAAAATAAATATAATTAAGTTAAGATAAAACCCTAATTATTCTAACTATTTTTAATTTATTTACAAAATAATTGAAGTTATCTAGAAATTAAATAACCTAATTAATTTAATTTAATTTATTGATAAAAAATAAACCTAAGTCTAATTGGGTGAAAACTTATTTTTGTGATTTTTTAAATAATAGAAAATTAATTTTGTTAGTAAATAAATAAATAAATTAAATAAAACAAAAGTAAAAAAGAAAAGATAAAGAGATTGGGCCTGAAAACAACAATTGGGGGGGGGGGGGGGGGGGTGAGAAGCAATTTTCTGGCCCAAGACCATGAAGTCCACGCTTGACTTTTTGAGATCTCATGCCATGCATTTGACTAGGCATTTGGTGCTCCCTCATGGATGGCCCTTGGATTTGGCCATCTGGCCACTTGGCAGACTGGATGATGAGGCCACATGGTGGACCTTGGACTTGTAAGCACGCTGGATCCTGAAAAGGAAAATAATATGAAGAATGGGGGGACCTGGGATTCGAACCCAGGTCCTGAAGCACTTAACACGCACTCCACTACCACATGCGCCACTTGTTTTGTTTGTACATAAAATAAACAATAATGATAATATACAAAAAAAATAAAGTTAGTGGAGAACAATGAAAACGTGCGCCAGAAGTTTGAATGCACCAACAGGAGGGTGCCAGCTAGTCATCTTCAACCTTGTTTCGTTGGTAAAAGTCCCAGACTTTTACCTACAGACGTTCATCCATAGCTACAGGTCCTGTAAATCTCAAAACTCAATACAAGCGTGATAAATAAAAACGAAGGCCATGGATAGCTTCGTCTGGCCTTGCTGAACACAAAGGTGCCCCTTTCATGGCCCAATTTTACCTATAGGAAGAAATCCCAAATCGAAGCACAACAACCTAGTAATGGAGAAATCTTATACAGGCCCTAAAAATGAAATCAAATATTACAGAAAGATTGCATATGTGATGGTGAACAAGGATATATGATTAGAATGTGATGAATGTGCAAGAATTACGCAAACCTATTCCAAAAATAACTCAATATCGTGGATGACTTACAGTGGTATTCAGGGCCTAGAAATGCTTAGTCTTGATTGGTTTTGCTTGCTGGTGATCCCAGGAAGCGATTGGGATGGTCCAAGGATCTCGAAATTGCCTCAAAGTATGAATTCGTGTTTGCACTTTTTATGGTTTTTTCCAAGTTTTGTTCTTGATGATGCGCCTCCTTCTAGCCTTGTTTTAGGTCTGCATATCATCCTTATGTACTGAGGAATGAATTAGGGTTGAAAGAATGATCACAATCTTCTTCCATCAATGCTTTTGATTTTGATTTGATACACTTGAAAACCATTCCAAAAATAGGCCCAATCCAATCTTTTTGTGCACACCATGCCTTTACACGAATTTGATCTCATGCTAGCTGGATATTAAAACCTGAAACATGTAAAAAATCTTGAGTTTTCAATATTTTGGATTTTCTATGATTTGTTTTGATTTAAATTGATTTAATTCAAATAAAAATCAAAATAAATAATAAAAACAAGATAATGACAAGTGGCAAAGGCCAGGGCTCGTGGACCATGTTTCCAACTCAAAACAAATGCAAAAGATTGGGCCCATTTAGCAAAAATTGCATTTTTAGGCATAGTTGACTTTTGGCAATTTTGCAAAAAAGGTCAACTTCCTCAATTTTGACTCTTTGAAGGTGTTCTTGGACTTTTTAGAAATCTTGAGATATTCTATAAGCAACCCTTTTGGTCTCATCTCAATTTGGTATTCCATGCTCATGTATGAAGCTTTGAAAAAATAGGTGTTTTTGTTGACTTTTCAAAATGACCTATAATGTCCAAATTCATAACTTCTTGTGAGTGCATATTTTGAACTTGGGAGCTGAAGATGGATTGCAGAGCATGACATCCTCTTCAAAATAAGCTTTGGATGGGTCATTTATCATAAAGTATGAGAACGTTATGCTTGGTCAAAGTTGAGTTGACTTTTCCTACAAAACCCTAATTTAGCAACTTTTGGTTCTTGATGAATTATGAGCAATCTTTTATGAATCATGATCAACCCTTGATCAAATGATGAAATATACTTCAAAATGAGGATGTTGACCAAAAATCTTGAAGTTTGACTGTATGTAGGCCACAATTGACTTTTGCCCTAGCATAGTCGATTTTCAGGCCTTTGAGCAATTGACTGAGCAAACTTTCTCTGTAGGGCTTGAAACATGACATGGATGATCTTGAGAACGTATTAGGACATTGGTGAGCATTTGGGATCCCTTGGACTCAAGTATCTTGATGCAACATGAAACCCTAAATTGAGGTAGACTGCCTTAGGAGAGGACTTGTCTGGTCAACCCTTGGACTTCCTTGAGCAACTTGAGGATCTTTCTTGAAATGTTTTAAGAAATATGGGAGGGAAAATTTTGGGGTACAACAGCATGGCTTGAAGATTTGGTTATGAACTTGTCACAAAAGACCTATAATGCAACCTTAGATACCCAACTTCATCTCTTCGAAACTTCTAGGTCAAGCATGATAAAATTGCATTATTGGACATTTTGGAAAGCTTGAAACATTGTCTACAACTTTCATGTTGAAATTTTTGGATAAATCAAATGGGATCTTGGTGAAAAATGGCCATGAAGTTGGGACAAAATACTGATCAAAAGTTGTAAAAAAATTTCTAAGTGTTGGATAAAAAACATCATAACTTCATGGGCTTATATCTCTTAAATTAAGCACTTTTTGGAAATCAACCCTCAATGAAAAAGTTATAGAATTCACCAAACCCTACAACTTTCATGTTGAAAGTTTTCTTTGAATCAACTTGGATCTTAGTGAAAAATGGCTATGAAGTTAGGAATTTTGTTAAGAATAAAAACACTGGGAATTTTTCTAAGTGTTAGAAAACTTTCCAAATTTTTTACTTTTGTTGACTTTTTGATTCTTGCTGATCAAGTTTGATAATTTTAAATATCTTGATGATTCTTGACTTTTGTATTCCAATGTTGACCAAAAAGTCAAAGTTTAACTTTTGTGTGACTGTTAACTTTTATCAGTTGATTCAATTTCTTCAACTATCAATCACTTGCATCTTTGGAAATGTCTTGAGTCATTTAATTACGTCAAGATGTTGTATTTGAGCCCTTGAGATCATGCTTCAAGCCATTAGGCCATGCACTAGGCCAAAAGTCAATGATCAGTCATCCTCAATCAAAACCCTAATTTTGGCAATTTTTGACCTTTGATGATTTGAGGGCTTTTCTTGAGGAATCATGGTCAAACCTTGATCAAATGATGAATATCACCTCAAAATGTTGATGTTGACAAAAATATTGAAGTTTGACTGTATGTTGACCAAAATTGACTTTTTGTCCAATATAAATGATTTTTAGTCATCTGAGCAATTGAATGAGAAAAGTTGTGATGCAAGACTTGAATTTGACTTAAGCATTATTGAGGACCTATGATGAACCATGAAAGTCATTTGAGTCCTTTGCAAACCAATTTTCTTTGAGAAGCACAAATCCCTAGTTGAAGACCCTTGCTTAGGAGGAGGTTTTGACCATTCAACTCTTGAGTACTTGAGAACCCTAGAAGAATGTCATGAAGAAAATGGGAGGGAAAATTTTGGGGTACAACAGGGTGTATGTAAGAATACATAGCTATTTTGAAAGTAATAAAGTAAAAGAAAGACAAAGAGCGTAAACAATTTGAATGCAAACGTCTAATGATTTATTAAATGAGAATATGTGGATGAAAGATAGCAACCCTAACAAATGGACCATTGTGCCCCGGGTAAGGCACAATTATTAAAGTTATTATTTAAATTACATATCCAAAAACTTGAAAGCAAGAAAACAGAAAATAATATTTACTCCTGACTAAAGGAGATTGGTATAAAGTCTTTAGCCTTCAAATTGTTTAGTCCACCGCCGATAGTAGGGAAGATCCAATTGTCTATATCTTAGTCACTATCAGCATCTTCCACAGTGTTGACTCCATTGTTGTTGATGCGGAATGGTAGTCTCTCAGCACGAGCACGACGAACAGCCCTTTGAGCCTCTGAGGTGAAACCCAAGCCAAATTTATTACACTTGTAAGGAATGTCGGGAAGCTGACCCCAAATAGTGCAACCACCTTCTTCTATCACAACCCTAGTGTCATTCAGAGAAGCCATTCTTGGTGGAATCCTGGTAACCTTGGGAACAACAGGTGTGGTTTTAGCAACAGGAGTTGTCTGAGGAACAACTTAAAAGGTCCGGCAAGGAGTCTCGATGAATTCATCGTCCTCTCAACATACTTGAAGGAGTTCAAGTGGCTCACAATGTATTCTTTTTCACCATAAGCTGTAACAAATTTTCCGTCCACGGGATAATTTAACTTTTTGTGTAATGTAGAAGTAATATTGCCTGCCCCGTGAATTCAAGGGCATCCAAGTAAACATGAATAGGCTGGACGAATGTCTATCACATAGAATATAGAGTCGAAGACCTGAGAACCCACTTTGATTGGAAGATCAACCTCTTCGTGCACCATTCTATTTGAACCATCAAAGGCTCTTACCCCAATATCACCGTGTTTCAGCACAACCCCTTCACTGTTAAGCTTGTCTAGAGCATCCTTCAACAAGACATTCAATGAGGAACCCATGTCAACTAACATATGAGCTAAGGTACTGCCTCTACACTCAATAGAGACATGTAGGGCCTTATTATAGTTCCTTCCTACGTGAGTTAAGCCAACATCAGAAAAGCCTTGTCCATTGTCAGTTGTCAGGCTAGCAACACAATTTTCAAACTGATCAACATAGGTTTCTTGTGGTACATGAGAAGATTTCAGAAACTTTACCAAAGCCTGAGCATGAGCTTTAGAGCACAACAAAAAAGATAACATAAATAGTTTTGAGGGAGTATGCCCCAACTCTTCAACAATATTATAGTCACTTTTCTAGATAATTTTTAGTATTTCCTCCATCTCTTGCTTTGAGGAATTTCCAGTAGTTTCTTTCAGCGCCTCTGTTTGGGCAAGCTCAATCATTTTTTCTTTTCCCCGAGTCTCAGTAGTTAACTCAGTAACAAGGATACAAACTAGTGTAATAACAGCCTTTGGCGAGATCTCTGGAGAGAATACCCTTCCACTTATAGTAACCTTACTAGTCCCAACAATATTGCCAACATTGGTATTAGTAACTTAAATATTTTCACCTTCGACAGCCAACAGTTCTTGTTTGACGCCATGGTAGTAGACATCGACTCCATAATTCTAAGGGACAACCCTTTTAGAGGAATATGGAACTGGCTCTGGTGCAATAATGATCAGAGGAGCAACCCTAGTCTCAGTGTAGTGGTAGAAATGTTGATACTAAGCCATTGGATTGACTTAAATCGCACAGATCAAAATAAGAATCGCCACCGCGCTTTATTGTTTCCAAAGGAATGGGAAAAGAGAGAATGACCCAAAAAGAAGGGGGAGAGAATATAAGTACGGGGTTGGTTATGCAAAGGGAAGGTATTAGTACCCTAAAGATCTACGGTACTCTGTAGGAACCTCTTTGAAAATTTGTGTATTTTGGATATAAATGTTGTATACAAAAATAGATTGTGGGGATGAGAAAAGAAGTATTTTTTTTTTTTTACAATTTTTTCACCTTCCGCGGTTACAAATATTTAGTGCCTACGTACCACCTTTCATGCAATAGGGGATCAGGGTACTCGTAGTTCACTTTTAAAAATTTAAAACACAAGTGTGTTGGTTATTTTTAAGAGACGAGACATCATCGTCTTATCCGAGTGGAAGAACATACCTACTACCCACAATTATGAGAAAGGAGAATTTTCATCATCTCAAAGTGGAGGATATGGCTTGGATTTTAAAATCAACAAAGCCTTGCTCAACACCCAAGTGGAAAATATCTCACTTCACTACATATCGCAGAAGTATAGTATCTCGCGTCACTACAAGGATTGACAAAAGTCTAATCTTTTGAGAAAACTTTTAAAGTAAAAAGCCAAAGTGGAAAAATGATTTGAATGAGATTGATTGACTTTTAGTCTTTTCACAAAAATGTCAAAGTATGATTAAGTTGGTTAAAATTTGATTACGAAAATATTTTGAAAATGCATGGACCTAAGTCTAAGTTTATTTTGAAAGCGATTCAAGTTTGGAAAACAAGAATAGTTTTTGAAAAGGAGGGAGAAGATTTTTGAAATTAAAGAAGATGGGAAGAGATGAAGAGACTATCCTATAGCATAAGGTAAAATCTAGGGAAAAGAACCATCTAACCAAAAAGATGCCAACACTTAACATAATGAGTCAATGTAGAATTCCAATCTTTTGGATTGAAACCATACAAGCAAAGATAATAAACCTCTTAGGAAAATAAAGCTTCAAATGCATTAAGTCTTCACAAAAATTGGGCAGAGTAACGACTGTATACAGATGAATTCGCAATCACATACAAAGAATATAATTAGAATAACATGCACACAAAGAAAAAAAGCAATCTAATGTCTCGGGGTAAACCCCAAGAACTCCAGACAAAATAAAAATATAAGTCACCAAGGTCTTCCGGTAGGTCAAGGTCTCTAATCCTAAGTCCAAGAAGTACATAACTCCATCATGCTAAGGATAGTAACCAAGTAGTCTAAGTAGCATTAAAGTTTTTTATTGTTCAAGTTGATTATTAGGTGTAATACGGTGGGAGAACTGACTTGGGTGTTTTATGTTTTATCGTAATTGTTGCGGATAGCAAGAGTCGCCACCAAATTTTCTTTTATCCAATAAAGGCAAGGGTAAAAAGAACAGGAAAAACCTTTTGAGATATTTTCTTGAGTTCGGGGGGTAGGTTATGAAAAGGGAATGTGTTAGCATTCTTTTCATCCATAGTCATCTACGGGCTCTTAGTTGCTAGCTCACATTGAAAATGCTTTGTTTGAAATGTGTTTGTAATTGTTTTTTGAAAGTATTTTAGAAAAGTGCCTTTGATTCAGCAAACTTTGTAATGATTCTCGTCTCTATAAGAATGTATACAAAGTGTTGACTTTTGAAAATATTTCATTTGAAAGTGTTGGTGTATTTTGAAAGATATTTTGAAAATGGTTCTGAGCAAGCAACTATGAACTTTCTACCTACTCAAAAAGTCTTAGTTCTATTCCTCCTCCTTTATATGTTTCTATCTTACTATTGATTAGTAAGAAGCCATATCATTAGATGTGAAGGGACAAGCGTGGGTCGTCGTACAGTCATAGAAGGCAACATTGTAGGATACCGTAGCAATTTGTCGTAAGGGACTAAGACCGTTTATCGAAGGTAACATCGAATGGTCATTGAGGGACTACGATCTTGTAATCAAGGGCCATTGCTAAAGTACCCCACGTTCGAGGGACATGACTGCTTATTCGTAGGCAACAAGTATGGGTTACCCTAGAGATACGTGTGTGAATTGTGTTTTGATTGCATGCATTTTTGTCTTAAAATTAGGGTTATCTAAGATTGATTTTATCTTGCCATACACACCCTAATTACTAACAATTATATTAAAAGCGATAAATTGCGGAAATTTAAAGTCCTACGCTATTACAAGGCCTTGGGAGTGGGGGGTATAAGTAATAAAAATGCGGGAAAAGTAAAAAATCCTAATTACTTATTACAACCAAATTGAATGATAATAATAGCAAAAAGTCAAAAAATCGATATTTTTGGTGTCTGGTCTGACACGGGTCGTGTCCTGTGACACGACCACCCGTGTCAGGACCCTGTAATAATCCATGCGTGTTTTTCTTTTTTTGTCCTAGCTGAGCTGACACGGGAACCCATGTCAAGACCCTGTCCTGCCAATTTGTCACGTTATCAGTTCCAGTTGATCTGACACGGGCCGTGTCTTGTGACATGGGCACTAGTGTCAGCACCCTGTACTCCTTTTTTGCATGTTTCCATTTTCAGTAGATCTAACACGGGAGGTGTCCTATGACACGAGCCGTGTCCTGTGACACGGGTCGTGTCTTGTGACATGGGCACCCGTGTCGGCCCCCCTATTCTGCATTTTTGTTAGATTTTCAAACAGCAAAGCTGACATGGTCCGTGTCGTATGACACGGGTACCCGTGTTAGCCCACTGTCTTGGATTTTTCACTGATTTTTATTCTTTTGATCTATCCTTATTTATATATCTTTTGAACACAAAAAGCAAATGATGTATGGATAAAGATATCACAGTTTGAAAAAAGTGTACCTCTCGAAGCGAAAACTTTGGAACATGTACGGATGTCGCTGGACGCAAAGTGTTGATTGGTCAAGCTCTTTTGAACCTTCTTGAAGTTGCTCCAAACCTTACTCTGTGCCGCAAAGTTCCCGAATTACTCCAACCCAGTTAAGTTGCAAAATACTGTTTTTGTTTGTGTTTGGAAGGTGATGATAATGGTATTATAGAAATTGTTCTTGTGTTTGAACAACTTCTATGTGATGTATATGAAGTATTTGGGTAGTTGGTTTAAGGGAAAACTTGCAAGGTTGAACAGTGGGTTGAGGTTTTTTCTGTTTCTCAGTTTTTGTTTTGTGAATGAAAGTAGATGAGCAGAGTTTACAAAGAATTCGGTTAGATTTTTCCAAATCTTATTTTTTCTCTTCCCTCTTTTCTCTCAAAAACTCACCCTTTGTGTGTTGTGAAACAGCTTATTTATAGATGAAATTGACTGAAATTTGGGAGGGAAATAAATAATTTTTTTAACTCTTTTGGTACATTGTTTCATTGCTTTTTAGATGCAGCTCTTATGTGCTAAGTTTGTGCAAATATGAGATTGATATGATGCAGATTTTTCAAGACAACATTGCGGGTTTTGGAGCAGGTTGTGACAGTTTTCTTGGCATTACTATGCAAGTTTTGGACAGTAAGATATGTAGCATGATGCAGGTCTGGTTTTGTGGATAGATTTATGCAGCTTGTAACAAAGACAAGGTATATTTGTGGACAACATAGTGGTAAAGTTTGAAGATTGAGACAATAGGAAAAGTTAAAACAAGGCCCTAAGTTGGTCTCTATCATGTGCCATATCAACATTATACTTGTATTTGCAAACAAAGGCTTCATCTAAGTTATTGAAAGTAAGTATCTGAGTGCTTTCCAAAATCATGTACCACTTCAGTGCGGCCCCGATTAAAATATCTTGAAAATAATGAATCAACAGACATTGATCATTCGTATGAGCTGACATCTTCCTAACTTACATCATCAAATGACTTTGTGGACAGGAATTTCCTCTGTACTTCTCAAATTTTTCCACTTTAAATTTGGCAGGAATCTTCACATTGGGTACTAAGCACAAATCCTAGGCATTCTTTCTGAATAGCTCATTCTCTCTCAGGGTCTTAAGACCCCTCTTCATTTCTTGAATCTCATATTAAAAGTCAATCATTCTTTCACACATCCCAATACCTTCACTAAGATCAGTATGATAGATAGCTCACTTTGTTTATAGAACAACATGCACCAATGATGGAGGAATAATCATCAGAGAATGAACATGGGGAGAACTAACAGCTTCCTGGTGCTCCTATGGCATAAAGTTATAAGGTATGCCCCAAGGAAAAACAGTGGTAGGAGTCACAGAAACAGCAACAGTAACAACCTTGGAGATCATAATAGCTTGAGTCTGAGCTTGAGTGGAACATGGGGATGGAGGAGGTAGCGGTTGATTATGAGCAGCCAACAGGTTATCTACCAAAGCATTCAGTTTTTCCATCCCTTCATAAAGAGTAGTCACCTCTTCACGGAGTTCATGATTCTCTTGTTCCAGGAGGTCCATCTTCTTTTGATGATTTTCCAGAGTGTTATACTGGTGAAACAACTTGAAAACTATCGAAGAAGAGAGCAAAGGATAAGACTTAAGAAGCAAGACCAAACACCTGGATGATGCACGATATGTAAAAGAGAGTTTTTATTTGACTTTCAAGGAACTCAAAATATTAAGTTGTAAACATCAAAGTATGAAGATATGAATTAAATTCTAAATTGGATCAAAGTGTTGATCAAGTTATCATACAAATCAACTATCCATTTTGGTGGATTAGGGTTTTCAACCCATCAACATGTTAGAACAAGATTTGGTTCTACAATATTATCTCCGAGTTTTGATGATAGAAAATGAATATGTTTGTATGAACAATTTTGATACTCTAATGTCTGTTATTTTTTAGTATTTTACAAATAGGTTATGCTTCTGATAGATAGCATGGCCAAAATATTAGAAGAGAGTTAGTTCCACTTCTACGCTACCCAAGTTCTGATGAACAGTAGCAAGACACTCTAGAAGACTCTGAAGTGTAGGATCTAATACGAAGTCTAAAGAAACCAGTCATAAGATCTGAATATAGAAGTTTCTACTTAAGTCCAGATGTTAAAGACTCGTGTTTCTGAAGACAACATGTTCTAAATAAAATAAATCAGAAGATCTGAAGACAAAAGTTTCTACTTAAGTCTAGATGCTGAAGACTAATGTTTCTGAAGGCAAATGGTTCTCAAGAACAAGTGCTGGAGATTCTGATAGACGAAGTTCTAAAGACTCTGAAAACATGAAGTTCTAAAGATCCATGGTTCTAAGAAAAGTGTTCTAAAACCAAGTTCTAAAGACTCTGAAGACAGAAGTTCTAAATACTTTGAAGACTTGAAGTTCTGAAGACCCAAGTGTAATACGGTGGAAGAACTGACTTTTGGGTTTGCGTTTTATCACAAATGTTGCGGATAGCAAGAGTTTCCACCGACTTTTCTTTTATCCAATAAAGGAAAGGGTGAAAAGAATGGGAAAGACTTTTGAGAATTTTCTGAGTAAGGGGGATAGGTTATGAAAAGGGAAGGTATTATCACCCTTTTGATCCATAGTTATCTACGGGCTCTTAATCGCTAGCTCACTTTTGGAAATGCTTTATGCTTGTGTGTGTTTGAAAATATTTTGAAAATGCTTAAGTGCAGCAATTTTGTAATGATTCTTGTATCGTTGATAATGTATACAAAATGTTTGTTTTGAAAATATTTATTGAAAGAAAGTGTTGTTTTGTAAAAGTGTTTTTGAAAATGTCAATGTAAGTCAATTTTCTTTATAATAACCCTTGTATCAGTCCTCAAGAGTGTTTGTAAAGTGTTTTTGAAGGTGGTTGTTTTTTAAAGTGTGCGGTGTGAAAATTGTTTTAGTTTGTGAGCAAGCGATTACGAGCGATCTACCTATTCAATAAGTCTTTGTTCTCTTCATCCTCCTTTAGATGGTTCTACCCTACCATTAGTTAGTAGGAAGCTCTGTCGTTGGATGTGAGGGACAGGCGCGAGTCATCGTACATTCATAGAAGGCAACTTATACGATGCTTTAACAATATTCGTAAGGGACTAAGATCGTTTACCGAATGCAACATTGAAGGGTCATCGAGGGACTACAATCTTTCAATCGAGGGTTTTTGCTAAAGCGTCCTAAGTTCGAGGGACATGACTGTTTTTTATCCGAGGCAACAAGTGAGGGTCACCCTAGAGGTACGCGCGTGCAAAGTGATTGGTTTCAGTTATTTTTGTCTTGTAACTATAATGTTTGCTGAGCCAAAGGAGAAGATTCAAGAAGATAAAGAATTAGAAGCTCCTTCTTCTGATGTTGTTGATAATCCTTCTGATTAACTTCAACCAACGAAGAACAAAATCACATCCTCCCATCCTGAAGATATCATTTTTGGAAGTAAAGATGCTCCAGTCAGAACAAGATTAACTCTCAAACCTTATGATGAAGTGCTTTTGGGTTTAGTTTCTTTAATAGAACCTACATCTATTGAGGAAGCCCTTCTAGATAAAGATTGGTTTCTGGCTATGGAAGAAGAACTCAACTAATTCTTAAAGAATGATGTTTTGGATCTCGTTCAGAAACCCAAAGGTCTCCATGTCATCGGAACTAGATGGGTGTTCGGAAACAAACTAAATGAGAAAGGTGAAGTTGTCAAAAATATAGCATGACTGGTTGCATAAGGTTATATTCAACAAGAAGGAATATACTACATGGAAACCTTTGCACCAGTCGCCAGGTTAGAAGCTATTCATTTGTTAGTTTCTTTTTCTATAAATCATAACATCATCCTTTATCAGATGGATGTTAAGAGTGCATTTCTGAATGGTTATATTTCAAAAGAAGTGTACGTCAAACAACCTCTTGGCTTTGAAAATTCTGAGAAATCAGACCTTGTTTTTAAACTAAATAAATCTCTTTATGGCCTAAAACAAGCTCCTAGAGCTTGGTATGAGAAGTTGAGTAATTTTCTCCTAGAAAATAAGTTTACCAAAGGAAAGGGTGACACTACACTCTTCTGCAAAATCTTCAAAAATGATACTCTAATTGTTCAAATTTATGTTGATGATATTATTTTTGGTTATGCTAATCCATCCATCTACGAGGAATTCTCTAAGTTAATGCAGGCTGAGTTTGAAATGAGCATGATGGGAGAACTGAAGTTCTTTCTGGGAATCCAGATTGATTAAAAACCAGTGGCTACTTATATTCATCAAAGTAAGTACACCAAAGAAATTCTGAAGAAATTCAACATGACAGACTACACTGTAGCAAAGACTCTAATGCATTCAACATGTATTCTTGAGAAAGAAGAGGTAAGTGGAAATGTATGTCAAAAGCTATATCGTGGTATGATAGGCTCTCTTCTATATCTGACTGCATCTAAACCTGGTAGTTTATTTAGTGTTCATCTTTATGCTAGATTTCAATATGATTCTAGGGAATCTTATTTAACTTCTGTTAAGAGAATTCTAAGGTATCTGAAAGGAACCACTAACCTTGGTTTGATGTATGAGAAAACATCAGAGTACACTCTTAATGGTTTCAATGGTGAAGACTACACTGGAGATAGAATAGAGAAGAAGAGTACTTATGGAATTTGTCAGTTTCTAGGAAAGAATTTGATCTCATGGTCAAGCAAGAGGCAATCAACAACTACTCTCTCTCAACTGCAGAAGCAGAGTATATCTCAGCAGCACTATGCAACACTCAGATGCTCTGGATGAAGAATCGGCTAGAAGATTATCAGATTTATGAGAGTAACATTCATATCTTCTGTGACAATATTGCTGCTATTTGCTTGAGTAAGAATCCTATCTTACACTCTAGGGCTAAACACATAGAAATCAAACATCATTTTATTAGAGACTATGTTTAGAAAGGGATCCTATCTTTAAAATTCATAGATACAGACCATCAGTGGGCTGATATTTTTACAAAACCCTTAGCTGAAGATAGATTTCTGTTTATTATAAAGAATCTAAAAATGGATCTCTGTCTAGAGTAAGATGTCATTAAAAACAAACTTGTTTTAGTCTTAGTCTGAATTGATAAGATTTTGACTCAATGAAAGGCCTTCTAATTTCGTTTACCTCAATCATCAGAAGATATCTCGGTCATAAATGTCTCTGATCAGATGGAAATCTTCGTGGTTTTTCTAAATGTTGAGAATATCAAACGCATCACCTAAATAAACTTAGTGTCTATCACACTCTACCTAGGAAATGCACGTGCATTTATTTTTCTTGGAATTGATTAATCATGATTACATTTATTAACTACTCCTATCTTTTAAGTCTTGGGAACAGTTGATTCGTTCCAGATTCCTATGTTTTGTCTGATATGACTGCAAAGATCTTCCCTGTCGGGCTCTAATTATGTCCTCTCGTGTTCTTTTATCTTAACTTTTGATATACTTCTCTTTTCATTCCCTATTTTTAGCAGTCTGTGACGTCATTTGATTCTCTCTCTCAAAATTAATTCCTTTGAGTGCTTCAATCGTCTTATTTCTTGAACGACTTGACTGACTATTTATATCTCCCCTCATCCATAGTCATTTGTTAAGTCCTTATCCTTTTATCATCTTTAATTGTCTCTTCTCTTCAAGCTTTTCTGCATACCATGGCTATTAGAACCTTTCAAGGAAATGAAAATCTTCTCAAAGTAATCAAAGAGAAAAGACACAACTATGTGTCGGATGATGGTTTCATCAATAGTTTTATTGAAAATCAAGGATAGTATGGGTATGCAACAATGCTTAGAGGCCCTATTTATCTTAACCTGCTGAAGAATTTTTGGCTTCATGTTTTTGTCAGTCCTGATGGAAACTTCATTAATTCCAATATTTTTGGTATTCCGATTACCATCACTCGCTCCTCCATTGTGAAGGATCAAAAAACACAAGAAGGGGGGGTTTGAATTAGGGTTTTCAAAAATAAAACAGTATGACACGTTGGTTATCTTAGTTCATTTGAACTCAAAACACTCCAATCCACCCGCCAAGGTGATTTCGCCTCTCTCAAACAAGGTCTTAATCCATTAATCAAAACTCGATTGCACAAACACAATGACTATCGTCAATGTCTACTTGAGTCTAAACCACAACTCGGTTTCTCAAGGTATTACAAAATATAAATCAATAAGGATGTGTAGAAATGATGTTTCTAAACAAAACTATATCACAACAATGATGTATAAACAAGGTTAAAGAACAAGATAAAATTGGTAAAGGTATTTCTTTTTTAATGCACAATAGTGTTGTATCGATTCTTCTTCATAGTCTTCTTTTTATATGTGAGGCATAAGGTACATGAGAACATGTATTTGTGAAGGTTGATAAAGTGTTGTTAATGCCATTTCCAAAAATATAGATCTTGTCTTGGTTCATCTGTTACTTTTTGATTTGTAATGAATGATTTGTAACGCATCAGAACTTTGCTTCCTTGGGATCTTATCAGGATAATAATATTACCGTTGAGACTTTATATCCTCAGAGTTTCTTGATATTCATTTTATTATAACTTGGATGAGACAGACACATTGAAGCTTCTTTGCATTTTTCGGAGTATTTACTTTCAGAGTGTAGCTTGAGCTTAAGTGTTGAATCTATAGAATTGTTGTATAGATGAGTGCGTTGAGACTTATTTTTTTTCTTCCAAAACTTCACTTATCAGAGTATCATAATTTTACTTACATCGTTGGTGCTTCATAAGTTATAACATCAAAACTTCTTCTTTTTAGCGTGTTACACGATTTTTCTTCTAAAATAGAGCTTCAAAATTTAAATCTCTCATCAACTTCTATGCAATTTTTATCATAACTTCTCTGCATATTTAAACACATTATTAGAGAGCACATTTGTTCTTTATATATCATGTAATTGTTATCATCAAATTAATTACTAAGATGTAGAACCAAACTATGTTCTAACAATCTCCTCTTTTTTTATGATGACAAAAACTTGTATATTTTGATAGTCTACATAAGAACATAACGAATTAGAGTCTCCCCTTAAGTTGAATACTCAGATAAATAAAAAATACTTCCCTGAAGATGTTCTGATCAGAGCTTTGTGATAGAAGTTCTGATAAGTCCATTTGACATAAGTTACTTTCAAGAGATTTTTCCTGTATGCTTTCAAAAGATAAAACAAAAAATATGATATTCAAAGTGTTTGAGACTAAGTCTCGGCACTGTTATATTCAAAATATCTTACATTCTCCCCATTTTTATGAAAACTCAAAACTAAATAAAAACACGTAAAGATAACAAAATAGATTTTATATTGAAAGTGGATTAAAACAGAAGGAAGTAGATAAACAGAAGTTTTGGAAATAAGAAACAAACATAGCTGAAACAAAGTAATATATTAGAACAAAGGTTAAGGAGGTGGAAGTCATGTGAATAAGGCTTCCAATAGACTCTTGATCTGATTATTTGATTCCTCTTGTTTCCCAAGCATGCCCTTAATTTCTTTGTTCGTTTCATCTTGTTTGTCTAGCCTTTCCTTAACAGTTGCATTTTCTTTCTTCAACTCCTCCAAAGTGTTCAACACAAGAGAGGAATAGGTTGTTTCAACAGAAGAACCCACATTCTGAGAAATCACAATAGCATATTCTTGCTCAAGAGATTCTTAAATTGTCTGGCCTTTGTCTTTAAACACGACCAGAAGAAGAGGTTTAGGTTCAGGAGATGGTTCATTACATTATGATTCCTGAAAGGCTTCCTAAGAAGTGTTGTCCAGAAGAAGGAGGGGTTTATTTACCCTGTGTCATAGAACTTGATCCTTGAAGAATTTCAGGTGATCGCAGAAGTTCTGTTAAAAATTTCATAACTGAGTTCCTTTAGCTTCAGAGATTCGAAATTAAAATATTTTCTAAACTTCTTCCAGGGAGAATCAGAAGCAGTTGGGTTAAGATTCTCCATGCAAGCTTGCTTCAAGGAGTTAATCCATTCCTGTATTTTTGTTTCAAAAACCAGCATAGATTTTCCAAATCTGATTTGGATAATTTTTGTGTTGGTTTTGGAACGATTATTTTTTGAGAAGTTGTGACAAGATTGTCCCTAGCTTCTAAATCAATTATTGTTCCAAGGGGATCTTCTGGTTAGTCAGTGGGAGTGGCTGAGTCGGAAATAATTATAGGAGAGTTAGGTGGCATTGAATTGTAGGGAGATGGAATATCTAGAAGGGAGAAAGCTTGTCATGTAGATGTGGAGATTATTGGTGGCTGAGAGATTATGAGTGGGCAAGTGATGCTTGGAATGGCTGACATGGTATTAGAGCCAATATTTGGATTTTCAGTTTGGGGAGTTTCAAACAGTTGATCAAATAGATCAATATCAGAAAGAACTTATGCAAGTTCTGGTTGAGTCTGATCAAATTGGGTAGAAGTTGGATTAATCAGAGGATTATCTGTAGGTATTGAGGTGTCAATTTCTAGCTCAAAATCATCAAGGGTTTGAGGAGATGGACCTTCAGCAGGTTTTGGAGATGAGGGGGTTTCATATGTTGATAAAAATATTGATTCAATAACAGAAACAAAAGACGAGTTACCTTTATTTTTGGGGTTTTCTGAGAAGTTCCTTCTCTAGCAACTTTCCTTTTTCTTGTCTTTCTGGTAGCAACTTCCAGAGTTTGTTGCCTGAGATTAATAATATTCACATTTAGAATCTTATCATCACTCTTGCAGGCTTCTAGATACATGAGGACACTTTCTGGAGAGGAATCTGCTTGAGTGAAGAGAGGAAAATCCTTCAGAGGAACTCTTTTGGTGGTGAAGACTTTCTTGGTGGTGAGTGTTGGACCCTTCTTAATGGTTTCAATTATCTTCATTTTCTTCATATTCTTGGCATTTATAGGCTTTCTATCAGTTTGTTTTCTATCAGAATATTTGAAATGATCCTTCCCAAAGGAATCCAATCTCTCTTAGTTCTTTCTTCTTCCCTTGTTTCTTTGACACTTATCTTTAGATGGTTGAACAGAATATGAGGACGATGAACTTTGGATTTAGTGGCGATGAAGTACAGCAGGTATTGTTGATCAATGTTGATGTAGTAAGGAGAGTTGGTTGGTTTTCAGTGATTGATGCACCCCAGAATTATTTTACAATAAATTCTGAGATAATCCTTCAGATCTTTGATTTTATTTGAGGGTTCTCTAGAGGAAAATATATCTTTTTAAACAATGGTTAGGTCAAAACCTTTTTCTGCCATTTCACTATATCTTATATCGTCGTCGTCATGACCAATAAGCTTTCCAATAAGATCTTCAGTGATGACGATCTTCTTTCCCATGACATAAGACGTTACTTGATGATTTGAAGTTGTGGCATGAATCCAAAATTCTTTCACTAATTTAGGGGAAAATTGACTTATTAGACAATCAAAGTATTTCTTCCATCCTTGGAACTCAACATCAGGCGTTAGGTCATACCCATTTTCTTTCATACTCACAAAATTAACAATAAGTTCACATAGAACTTCCAGAGAATCAACAGGAGTGAGAAGAGTTCTTGAAGGTTCAACGTACCTTTCTACATTAGAAGATGAAGAACCAAGAATGTTAATTTGAGAATCTTGAGACATTTGTAGAGAGGAAGCCATTGTTCACGAACTTTAAGGGTTTTGAGAGAGTAATAAATGCAGAGAAAATAGAGTGAGTGAAAGTGAAGATGTGAGAGTGTTTGTGAGAGAGTGGGGTATAAATAGCCAATGGAAGAAAAAAATATTTTAATTTTAATTAAAAAAATAAACATAATCATTAAGTTAATTAATGATTTATAAAAAGAGGGATAGCGTGAAGATTTTGAATATTTATCGGTTTGACTTACGCCTCAATGCATAAACTCAATGTTTCAGCCCCTTCAGTTTTGAACATGTGTTCAGCCTTAGATGGTGAACTTGAGTTTAGAGTTGACATATGTTGATATGGTGAACTACTTGCTTCTATCTTAGAAATGAAACTATTCTGGACTGGCCAAACAGTTGGAATGGGCCCAGTCTAACCCTTTCTTTCGATACGGTCCATATGTCCATGGTTCGAACCGCCCCGCTCTCTGTCGGGCAATACTGACCCTTTTCCCCTCCCAAGTTGGAACTGACCTAAGGTGACCAACGAACACCTATCAGTCTACCTGACATCAAGTCATGCAGGCAACCAGGAACCGGCCAGAGAGATGCACGTAACTTGCCTCCTCCTCGGAACCAACGGCTAGTTACGGGCACATCTTCCCGGTTTGACCAAGTCCTGGCAATTACCTGATTTTGCGGACCCGCATATCCAGGCACAAAAACTGGAACCAATGGCCATGCTAGGGGAATTATATATACCCTCACACTTGTGAGGGCCAAGTGTCGAATATTCACTTTTCACCACCAATACCTTAACAATTAGTGTGTTTCTCCTTGTTCCCACTCTTACTTGATCGCCGGAGTGCCTTGCAGGTACAGCCCCCTTTTTTCCTCCTCGACATCACAACCCGACTATAGATCATCATCCGACCATCTTGCAAATTTTGGTCAACCGGTAAGATCATAAACATTTTTGTAAAATGTTCATATCTTCTGGATAGTTTCTGATACAAATTTGCTTCTAACTTCTGAAGAACTTTGTTCAGATGTTCACAAAAAAAATAAAGTAGAAAGTTCTGAGGATTAAATATACAGAAACTACACTTTTATTCTGGGCACAATTGAGGTGTTTTAGAATGAAATTAAATCTATCTTCAGAAAGGGGTTTTGTGAAGACATCAGCCTATTCATGGTCTGTGTCTATAAATTTTAAAGAAAGAATTCCCTTCTGAATATAGTCCCTAATAAAATGATGTTTAATTTCTATATGTTTAGCCCTAGAATGTAAAATAGGATTTTTAGAAAGACAAATAACATAAGTATTATCGTAGAGGATATGAATGTTACTCTCATAAATGTTAAAGTCTTCAAGCTGAATTTTCATCCAGATCATCCGAGTATTGTATCCAGTAGCATCTATATATTCAACCTCAGTAGTTGATAGTACAACAGTGGATTGTCTTTTTCTAGACCACGAGATTAGGTTGTCTCTTAGAAACTAGCAGTTTCTAGACGTACTTTTTCTTTTTATTCTATCTTCGGTAAATTCAGCGTCACAGTACCCTAATAATTCGTATTCTCTAAATTTTCTATAACAAAGACCAAGATTAGTAGTACGTTTCAGATGCTCGAAAATTCGCTTAACTTCTGTCAAGTGAGATTCTCTAGGATCTGATTGGAATCTGGCACAAAGACAAACAATATACAAAATATCATGTCTTGAAGATGTTAAATATAAGAGAGAATCAATCATACCTCTGTGGAGCTTATATTCTACTTTCTTACCTACCTCTTCACTTTCCAGAATGCATGTAGGATGCATAAGAGTTTTGGATGGCTTACTTTCTGAAAAATCAAATTTCTTCAGAAGATCTTTAACATACTTGCTTTGATGTATGTAGGTTCCTTTTGGAGTTTGATTGATTTGAATTCCCAGAAAGAACTTGAGTTAACCCATCAAGCTTATTTCAAATTCTTCCCCAAAGGAGGCTTTAGTAGATCAAAAAATTATATCATCTACGTAAATTTGACAAACCAAAATGTCATTTTTAAATGTTTTACATAATAAGGTCGTGGCTACCTTCCCTCTGGTAAATTCATTTTCTAACATAAAGTTACTTAGTCTTTCATACCAAGCTTTGGAAGCTTGTTTCAGACCATATAATGAGTTCTTAAGTTTATAAACATATTTTGGATGTTTTGTATTTTCAAAACGAGAGGGTTGGTGCACATAAACTTCTTCGTCAATGTAACCATTTAAAAAATCACTTTTAACATCCATCTGATAAAGAGTGATGCCATTATTTACAGCAAAGGAAATTAAAAGTCTAATATATTTTAACCTGGAAACTGGAGCAAATGTTTCTGTATAGTCTATTCCTTCTTGCTGACTATAACATTGTGCAACCAGTCGTGTTTTATTTCTGACGACTTCTCCTTGTTCGTTTAGCTTGTTTTTGAAGACCCATTTGGTTCGAATAATGTTGAAGCCTTTTGGTTTAGGGACTAGATCCCACACACCATTTCTGGTGAATTGATTGATGATGTGAAAAACACAAGAAGGGGGGGGGGGGGTTGAATTGAAAAACTTAAATCAAAAGGCTTAACAACACAGTATTTTTATCCTGGTTCGTTTGATCTCAAACTACTCCAGTCCACCCGTCAAGGTGATTTCGCCTCTATCCAACGAGGTCTTAATCCACTATTCTCAAAGGATTACAACAACTACTTTAACAATTGTGAAAGTCTTCTTGAGTACAACCACAATCCGGTTAATCTCAAGGAACTTCTTTTACAAATGATTGAACAAGTGTGTGTTGTTGTTTTCTTAAAAAACTGTATATCACAACTGTGATAATTACACAAAATAAGCTTGGAATAAAATGAATTTGCTAAAGCTTTGAATATGCATGGTCTGAATAGCTTGGCAAATTGTTGAGTGCGTACGTACGTGCTTCTTTTCACAAGCAGACTTGTTTATATAGGCAAGCAAGGATACATTGTCCATAAAGCAGGTTTTAATGATAATAATGCACTTTTATTTTGTAGAAGATCTTTGTCTGAAGAAAGCCGTTAGCATTTAATTTTGTCTAGAATAACCAGTAACGCTTCAGAGTCTTCCTGTAACTGCTGATAACGGTTCAGAGTGTTGATGACTTGATAAAGATGTTTTTGATCAGAGTCAGAGTATATTTTTTTAGGCGCAGATTCTGGACATCAACCTTCAGCGTGTAATCTGGTAGCTTAAGCGTATATCACATATTTCTGATCTTCTGATGCTGATTCCATTCTGATGCTGATTCCATCAGAACTTCTGCATATACAAAACATAATTTCTAAGGAGTATAATTGTTCTTTGTATATATCTTTGAAATAATTTATTCTTTGTATTTTGTTATCATCAAAAATCTAATCAAGGGTTGTAGAATCAAACTATGTTCTAATAATCTCCCCCTTTTTGATGATGACAAAAACCAGATTTTTCAATTAAGAATAAAGAATAAAAATTATAGAATTAAGAAGAAAAACTCCCCCTGAGTTGATTACTTCCCTTCAATTCCATGAGTCTTTGAGCATCAGAATCTTACTGTATCTTTCATCAGAGTTTTGAACCTGTTCAAGCTTTTCAGAAGAAAATAAATTGAGTAGATCAGAATGTTTGAGACTTATGTCTCAGTAATCCGTTATTGAAAATATCTTATTCTTTCTCCCCCTTTTTTTCAGTTATAAAAAAGAACATATAATCATAGATATCTGACTATAATCTCAGGCTTGGAATCAATTTCTGAGAACATGGGAAAGTCATCCAGAGGGATTCTTCTGCTGGTGATTGTTGCAAAAGAAGTGACACTGGGTTCCTTCTTGATGTTCTCAATAATCTTCATCTTCTTCAGATTCTTCGCATTGAAAGGCTTTCCAATAGTTGCCTCTAAAGTGCTGATTTCCTGTGCTTTTGTTAGATGCTCTATCAGCCTATTCTCTGTCAGAATATCTGATATGAGCCTTCCAAGGGGTATCCAGTCCCTTTTAGTGCTCTCCTCTTCTCTAGTCTCCTTAACACTAGTCCTCAGATGATTGAACAACAAATGAGCCAGATTCACCTTAGTCTTATGGGAGATGAAGTAGATCAGAAACTGCTTATCAATGTTGATGTAGTCAGGAGAGCTGGTTGGCTTCCTGTGGTTTATGCATCCCAGAATAATATTAGCCCATATTCTATGATGGTCTTTCAGATCCCTTATCTTGCTGGAGGGAAGACCCAGAGTGAAGATTTCACTAGCAATTAAAGCGACATCAGCACATCTTTTAGCCATGTCTATACATCTACGCCACCACCACTGTAACCTATTAATATTGCAATAAGGTCTTCAGTTATGACTATCTTCTTCCCCATTATATACGAAGTAACTTGATGGTTGGAGGATGAAGCATGAATCCAAAATTCCTTCACAAGGATTGGGAACGTTGGGCCTACCAGACGGTCAAAATACTTGTTCCATCCTTGAGCCTTTACTTCTTCATAGAGATTGAACCCATTTTATTGAAGACTATTAAAGTCCACAATCAATTCTGAGAGTACTTCTAGGTTGTTAATGGGCGTGAGGAGAGTTCTGAATGGTTCTTCATATTGTTCTGTGAATTCTGTTCTCTGAGTACTTGAAGTTGGGTTGCTTGAGGAAGCCATGTTCACACAAAATTTGAGAAGAAAATGAAAGGGTTTTGAAAAAGATGCAAACTGAAAACAATTAGATTGTAGAGAAGGTGAAAGTGAAAGAGTGTAAAGAATGAGAAATGTGTTTAAATAGATTTTGAAAACATAAACTGCAAGAGAGAGAAATAAATTGTAATGATTATAAGCATTAATGACAGTTGATTTTGGGGGATTCAGAAAGATATTGGAACGGTTACCCATGACATGTGTCTCAATACATCCAATCAGCGCTTTTGACCTTTCAGAAAAGTGAACGCGTGTTCAGCCTCAGAAGGTAGCTTATGAATGGATGACAACTGTTTGCTTACGTGAACGGCACACTTCTATCCTTGAAATGAAACGCTCAGATCTTCATGCATAGATTCTGATACAATCTGGACTTCTAAAATTCTGAAGGCAGGTTGATAAGCAGTTCATAGAAAATAACAAAAATTATGAGGATTAAGATATGTAAATAAATCAGTTTATTCTGGGAAAAGCTTCATGCTGAGATGTTTCAGAATGAAGTTAAACCTATCTTCAGAAAGAGGTTTTGTAAAGACATCAGCCCATTGATGGTCTGTGTCAATGAATTTTAAATTGAGAATTCCTTTCTGAATATAGTCCCTAATAAAATGATGTTTTATTTCTATATGCTTAGCCCTAGAATGCAAAATAGGATTTTTACTGAGACAAATGGCAGAAGTATTGTCACAGAGGATAGGGATGTTACTCTCAAATATATTGAAGTCCTCAAGTTGACTTTTCATCCAGAGCATTTGCGTGCTACATCCAGCTGCTGCTATGTATTCAGCTTCTGCTGTTGATAGAGCTATTGTGGATTGTCTTTTGCTGGACCATGAGATCAGATTTTCTCCCAGAAACTGGTAGCTTCCAGAAGTGCTTTTACGTTCTACTCTGTCTCCAGCAAAATCAGCATCACAATATCCTACTAAGCTGTAATCACTTGATTTTCTATAAAACAGACCCAGATTAGCAGTACCTTTCAGATACTTGAAAATTCGCTTAACTACTGTTAAGTGAGATTCTCTAGGATCTGATTGGAATCTAGCACATATGCAAACACTGAATAGAATGTCAGGCCTTGAAGCCGTTAGATAAAGAAGAGAACCAATCATACCTTTGTAGACCTTCTGTTCTACCTTTTTACTTACCTCTTCTTTTTCCAGAATGCACGTGGGATGCATTGGAATCCTTGAGGGCTTACGTTCTGAGAGATCAAATTTCTTCAGAAGTTCTCTGACATATTTGCTCTGATGAATGTAAGTTCCTTCTGGAGTTTGATTAATATGAATGCCCAGAAAGAATTTTAGTTCCCCCATTAGGCTCATCTCAAATTATGCCTGCATACATTTAGCAAACTCTCTTCCCAGAGAGGGTTTAGTGGATCCAAATAGAATGTAATCAACATAAATTTGACATACTAAGATGTCATTCTTAACTATCTTATAGAACAAGGTTGTGTCCACTTTCCCTTTGGTGAATTCCTTTTCTAACAGGAAGTTACTTAGTCTTTCATACCAAGCTCCAGGGCTTGTTTCAGACCATAGAGTGACTTCTTTAGTTTGAAAACATATTCTGGATTTTTGGAACTTTCAAAACCAGGGGGTTGGTGCACATAAAACTCTTCTTCTATATAGCCATTTAAGAATGCACTCTTGATATCCATCTGATACAGAGTGATGCCTTTATTAACAACAAATGAAATTAAAATTCTGATAGATTCTAACCTGGAAACTGGAGAAAAGGTTTCTGTATAGTTTATCCCCTCTTGCTGACTATAACCTTGTTCTACCAGTCGTGCTTTGTTTCTGATGACTTCACCTTGTTCGTTCAGTTTGTTTCTGAACACCCATTTTGTACCTATGACGTTGAATCCTTTTGGTTTGGGAACCAGATCCCATACGTCATTTCTTGTGAATTGATTTAGCTCCTCTTGCATTGCCAGAATCCAGTCATTGTCCAGAAGTACTTCATCAATTGTTGTTGGTTCAATCAGAGAAACCAGTCCCATGAGGGATTCTTCAGAGCTTCTGAAGGTAGATCTTGTTCTGATTGGATCTTCCTTCCTTCCTAAGATTGTTTCTTCTGGATGATCAATGCTTTTTCTGGATGGTATTTTTTGGAGTTGATCAACAGAAGGTGCTGGGTTGCTTGCAGTGATTCTTTCTGATGTTGAGGGAGTGTCTCTGTTGAGAGCCTTTGATGAGTTGTCTTCAGTACCCGTGAGTTCAACTTCCATACCTGCAAGGAATTCATTCTGCTTTGACTTTTGAGAGTCAAGCTTATCATCAAACCGAACACTGATTGATTCTTCAACAATCTGTGTTTCTGTATTGTATACTCTGTACCCTCTTGAGCGTTTAGAGTATCCTAACATAATACACTTTTGTGCTTTAGAGTCAAACTTGTTCAAATAATTTTTTGTATTCAAAATAAAACATGTACATCCAAATGGGTGAAAATAAGAAATGTTGGGCCTTCTGTTCTTCCACAATTCATATGGAGTCTTTTCCAAAATAGGTCTTATGGAGATTCTATTCTGAATGTAACACGCTGTGTTTATTGCTTCTGCCCAGAAGATCTTAGCAACGTTAGTCTCGTTGATCATGGTTCTGGCCATTTCTTGCAATGTTCTGTTCTTTCGTTCTACAACTCCATTTTGTTGGGGAGTTCTAGGACAAGAGAAATCATGCAGAATGCCTTTTTCATTAAAGAATAATTCAAAATCTTTATTTTCAAATTCTCCACCATGATCACTTCTGACTTTGATGATTCTAAGATCTTTTTCATTCTGAACTTGGTTGCAGAAGGTAACAAACACAGAGTGTGACTCGTCCTTGTTCCTTAAGAACTTTACCCATGTCCATCTGCTATAGTCATCTACGATTACTAACCCATACTTCTTGCCACTGACTGAAGCAGTTTTTAATGGTCCAAATAAGTCAATGTGCAGAAGTTCTAATGGCTTAGAGGTGGAAACAACGTTTTTGGATTTGAAAGCAGGTTTTGCAAACTTGCCTTTCTGACATGCTTCACACAGAGCATCTGAATTGAACTTCAAGTTAGGAAGTCCTCTGACCAGATTGAGTTTGTTAATCTGAGATATTCTTCTCATACTAACATGTCCCAATCTTCTGTGCCAGATCCATTGCTCGTTGTTAACAGACAGAAGACATTTTACATTCTGACTTTTCAGTTCAGAAAGTTTGATTTTATAAATGTTGTTTTTCCTCTTTCCATTAAATAGGATAGTCCCATCTTTCTAACTAACAGCTTTGCATGAATTTTGATTGAAGATTATATCATAACCTTTATCACTTAATTGACTTATGGATAACAGGTTATGCATTAATCCATCAACTAATAAAACATTACTTATAGAGGGAAGATTTCCATTACCTACTGTTCCAGATCCAATAATCTTTCCCCTATAATTGCCTCCAAAGCCTACGTGGCCTCCAGGCTTAAGTTCCAGGCTTTGGAACATATGCCTTCTTCCCGTCATGTGTCGTGAGAAGCCATAGTCCCGGTACCATGACTGGTGTCTTTGCTTTGCTGCTAAAGATATCTGCCACATGTATTATTTTATCCTTAGGTACCCATATTTTCTTGGGTCCTGATTTGTTAGTTTTACCAAAACTCTGGTTGAATTTTGGTTTGACAGAGTAATCACTACTTGTATATTTTATGTCATGTGTGTGCCCATATATAAAGTGTAAATCAAGTGAAGTACGTTTTATAACTAAATCCATGGCATTTTTTGGTGTAGGAACCTTACCTTGATATCCTATCCCTTTTCTTCCATTTCTGCTAACTCCATAGATCATTGAAGCCATTTTGCTTTTGTCTATGTTTTTAGCCAGAAACTTCTGAAAGCTATGATCATACTCTTTGATGATCTCATCATCATTGCTGGGAGTTTCAGGGATTGTTTCCTTCTGAGAGTTTTGCAATTGGTTTTCTAATTTTGAAATTTTATCTTTTAACTCAGAATTCTCCAATTTGAGACTCTCAGTCTTATCAGAGTCAGAAACAAGATTCCTTTTCAGGTTTCTGAATTTGACTCTGATCTGCTGATACCTTTCCAGAATTTCATTAAGGCTTTCAGCTAATTCAGCCTTAGTAAAGTTGATAGTAAAGTCAGGGAATACCTCTTCTGTATCTGATTCTGAGTCTGAACCAGAAGCTTCACTCTCTTCAGAGACGTTTGCCGTGAGAGCTATGTTTTCTCTTTCATCATCTGATTCTGAGTCAGCTTCAGATGTATCAGAATCATCCCATGTAGCCATGAGAGTTTTCTTCTTTTCCTTACCAAACTTCTTTTTGGGCTTCTCCTTCTAAAGCTTTGGGCAATCACTTTTGTAGTGCCCTTGCTCGTTACACTCATAGCAGACGATGTCTTTGTTGTTTGGCTTTCTGTATCCTGAAGAGCCTTCAGATCTTTTGTGTCTAGAGGAGGATTCTGACCTTCTGTATCTGGAGGAAGATTCATTCTGATTTTCTAATCTTCTGGGATTCCTGAACTTTCTTTGCCTCTGCTTCCACAGTTGGTTCACCCTTCTGGAGAGAAGATACATTTCATCTTCTTCTGATGAGGATCCATCAGAGGTTTCTTCCACAGCCTACAAAACTTTGGAGTCAGATTTTCTGTTAGATTTTAAAGCTAATGGCTTACCTTGATTTTGAGGCTCATCTTCTTCTAGCTCTATCTCGTGACTTCTGAGGGAGCTGACAAGTTCCTCCAGAGAGATTTTGTTGAGATCCTTGGCTAGCTTAAGCACTGTGACCATTGGCCTCCACTGTTTTGGCAAGCTTCTGATGATCTTCTTAACGTGATCAGCAGTGGAATATCCTTTGTCAAGAACTTTTAGACCACCAACAAGAATTTGGAATCTTGAAAACATAGTTTATATTGATTCATTATCTTCCATCTTGAATGCCTCATACTTCTGAATGAGCGCAAGGGCTTTTGTTTCTTTGACTTGAATGTTTCCTTCATGCGTCATTCTCAGAGAATCAAACATATTCTTGGCAGTTTTTCTGTTTGATATTTTCTCATATTCTAAATATGAGATGGCGCTGAGAAGAATTGTTCTGGCCTTGTGATGATTTCTGAACTCACGCTTTTGCTGATCAGCCATCATTTTCCTGTCTATCTTCTGACCACGTCCATCCATTGGGTGCGTGTATCCATCAGTCACCATGTCCCATAGATCAGCATCATGGGCCAGAAAGAAACTCTCAATTCTGTCTTTCCAGTAGTCAAAGTTCTCTCCATCAAAGACTGGAGGTTTGCCACTGAATCTGTCCCTTTCTTCATTGTTGTCATTGCTGATGTTTTGACTTGGTCCTACCATTGTGTTTTTCTAACGTTGGATCTTGTACTGACACGGTTAAGTGTTGAAGCTCAGAACCAGGCGCTCTGATGCCAATTGATGATGTGAAAAACACAAGAAGAGGGGGGGTTGAATTGAAAAACTTAAATCAAAAGGCTTAACAACACAGTATTTTTATCCTGGTTCGTTTGATCTCAAACTACTCGAGTCCACCCGTCAAGGTGATTTCGCCTCTCTCCAACGAGGTCTTAATCCACTATTCTCAAAGGATTACAACAGCTACTTTAACAACTGTTAAAGTCTTCTTGAGTACAACCACAATCCGGTTAATCTCAAGGAACTTCTTTTACAAATGATTGAACAAGTGTGTGTTGTTGTTTTCTTATCAACCTTCAGCGTGTAATCTGGTAGCTTCAGCGTATAGCACATATTTCTGATCTTCTGATGCTGATTCCATCAGAACTTCTGCACATACAAAACATAATTTCTAAGGAGTATAATTGTTCTTTGTATATATCTTTGAAATAATTTATTCTTTGTATTTTGTTATCATCAAAACTCTAATCAAGGGTTGTAGAATCAAACTATGTTCTAACATTGATTTAGTTCTTCCTGCATTACAAGGACCCAATCATTGTCTAGAAGTGCTTCGTCAATGGAGGTTGGCTCGATCAGAGATACTAATCCCATGAGCGATTCTTCAGTATTTCTGAATGTAGATCTTGTTCTGATTGGGTCATCTTTTTTTCCCAGAATCATGTTTTTCGTGTGTTCTAAGTTGTTTCTGGATGGATTCTTCAGAAGTTGTTGTAATATTTGTGACATCTTCTTCTGTATTTGGCTGGAGTTTTGTATTTTTAATGGTCTATCTTCAGTACCTGAAATTTGAACTTCTATATCTACAAAAGATTTACCCTTCTTTTACTTTTGAGAGCTAAGCTTATCATCAAATCTGACACTAATAGATTCTTCCATAACACATGTTTTTGTGTTATATGCTCTATAACATTTTGAGCATTCAGAGTATCCTAACATGAGACACTTTTGTGCCTTAGAATCAAACTTCTTCATATATTATTCAGTGTTCAATATAAAAAAATACATCCAAATGGATGGAAACAAGAGATACTGGGCTTTCTGTTCTTCCACAGTTCATATGGAGTCTTTTCTAGAATAGGTCTTATTGAGATTCTATTCTGAATATAACATGTTGTGTTAACTGCTTCTGCCCAGAAGTTTTTATCAATGTTAGTCTCGTTGATCATGTTTCTGGCCATTTCTTGTAAAGTTCTATTCTTTCGTTCTACAACTCTATTTTGTTGAGGAGTTTTAGGACAAGAGAAATCATGAGAGATGTCATTCTCATTAAAAAATTCAAATCTTTTGTTTTCGAATTCCCCATCATGATCACTTCTGACTTTAACAATTTTTAAATCCTTTTTCGTTTTGAACTTGGTTAAAGAAGAGAACACAGAGTGTGACTCATCATTGTGTCTTAATAACTTTACCCATGTCCATCTGTTATAGTCATTTACGATCACTAATCCATAATTCTTTCCTCTGATGGATGTAGTTTTCACTGGTCCAAACAGATCTATATGCAAATATTCTAATAGTCTAGAGGTAGAAACAACATTTTTTATTTGAAAGAAGGTTTTGCAAACTTGCCTTTTTGACATGCTTCACACAGAGCATCTGAGCTGAACTTCAAGTTAGGAAGTCCTCTGACCATATTGAGTTTGTTAATCTGAGATATTCTTCTCATACTAACATGCCCCAATCTTTTGTGCCAGGCCCATTGCTTATCATTAACAGACATAAGACATTTTACATTTTGACTCTTTAGTTCAGAAAGTTTAATTTTATAAATGTTGTTTTTTCTCTTACCATTAAAGAGGATAGTTCCATCTTTCTGACTAACTGCTCTATAAGACTTTTGATTAAAGATTATATCATAACAGTTATCACTTAATTGACTTATGGATAAAATATTATGCATTAATCCATCTACTAATAGAACATTGGTCATAAAGGGAAGTGTACTATTACCAATGGTTCCAGAACTAATAATCTTTTCTTTCTGATTGCCTCTGAAACCTACATAGCCTCCAGATTTAAGTTCTAGACTTTGGAACATATGCTTTCTTCCCGTCATGTGTCGAGAGCATCCCGAGTCCAGGTACCAAGATTGGTGTTTCAACTTTGTTGTTAAAGACATTTTCAACATAGATGATTCTATCCTTAGGTATCCATATCTTTTTGGGTCCTTATTTGTTAAAGTTTCCAAAATTCTATTTGAATTTTGGTTTCACAGAGTAAGAATTACTAGTATATTTTATATCATGTGAATGTCCATATGTAAAGTATGAATATAGAGGTGTGTGTTTTATAACTATATCATCAACTTTCTTTGGTAGATATGTTTCTTCTCCCCTTGGTTTCACATACCCTACACTTTTTCTGCCATTTCTACTAACTCCATAGATCATTGAAACCATCTTGCTTCTATCTATGTTTTTAGCTAGAAATTTTTGAAAGCTATGATCATATTCTTTTATGATTTTATCAGAACTATTTGAAACTTCTGAAACAGTTTCTTTCTGAGCTTTTTTTAGTTCCTTTTTAATAACATAGTTTTCATTTTTAAGTTTAGAGATGGTTTCTTTTAGCTCAGAGTTTTCTGTTTTTAGTTTCTTAGTTTTTTCAGAGTCAGATACTATACCGTGATTCAGGTTCTTGTTTTTGACTCAAAGTTGCTAACATCTTTCAAGAATTTTCGACAGACTATCTTCTAATTGAGATCTAGAAAAGTTAGAGAATACCTCTTCTGCTTCTGAGTCTGATTCAGATTCAGATTAATCAGTGTCATCTAATATGTTGGCCATTAAGGTTATATTGGCTCGTTCATCTTCTGATTCTATTTCAGCTTCAGAAGATTCTGAGTCATCCCACATTGCAATAAGACTTTTCTTCTTTTCTTTGTAGAACTTCTTTTTAGGCTTTTCTTTCTGAAGATTTGGGTAGTCTCTTTTGTAGTGACCTGGTTCGTTGCATTCGTAGCATACAATATCTTTATTTCTAGATTTTCAATATCCAGAAGATGATTCAGAGAGATTTCCTATTCTTCTGGGGTTTCTAAATTTCCTATGCATGTACTTTCATAGCTTATTGACTCTTTTGGAAAGAAGGGATGGTTTGCCTTCTTTTGATGAGGATCCACAAGAGTTTTCTTCTTTTTCCTGGAAAACTTTAGGTTCATATTTTTATTAGATTTAAGAGCAAGAGACTTACATTTCTTCTGGGGCTCATCTTCTTCTAGTTCTATCCCATGACTTCTCAAGGAGCTGATAAGTTCTTTAAGAGTTATTTTATTCAGATATTTGGCTAGTTTTAAGTTTGTGACCATGGGTCTCCATTTCTTGGGTAAGCTTCTGATAATTTTCTTTACATGATCTGCTATTGAGTACCCTTTATCTAGAACTTTTAGCCCAACAACCAGAATTTGAAACCTTAAGAACATTGTCTCAATTGTTTCATCTTGTTCCATTTTGAAGGACTCATACTTCTGAATAAGTGTAAGAGCTTTTATTTCTTTAACTTGTTTGTTGCCTTCATGCATCATTCTTAGAGAGTCAAATATATTTTTAGTTGATTCTCTGTTCGTGATTTTCTCATACTCGGAGTACGAGATAACACTCAAGAGAATTGTTTTGGCCTTGTGATGATTTCTAAAATCTTTCTTTTATTGATCTATCATTCTCTTTTTGTCGATCTTCTGTCTTTCTAGTAATCGAAGTTCTCACCATCAAAAAGCGGAGTTTTGCCGTTGATTCTGTATTTCTGATTATGGTTATCATTGTTGATGATCTGACTTGGTCCTACCATAGTGTTTTTCTTGTTAGGATCTTTTTTTGACACGGTTAAGTGTTTGCACCCAGAACCAAGAGCTCTGATATCAATTGAAGGATATAAAAACACAAGAAGGGGGGTTGAATTGGGGTTTTCAAAAATAAAACGGTATGACACGTTGGTTATCTTGGTTCGTTTTGATCTCAAACTACTTCAGTCCGCCCGCCAAGGTGATTTCGCCTCTCTCAAACGAGGTCTTAATCAACTAATCAAAACTTGATTACAGAAACACAATGACTATCACCAATGTCTTCTTGAGTCTAAACCACAACTCGATTTCTCAAGATATTACAAAATATAAAACAATCAGGATATGTACAAATGATGTTTCTAAACAAAACTATATCACAACAGTGGTGTATACACAAGGTTAAATCACAAGATAGAACTGGTAAATATATTTCTTTTTGAATGCGCAATAGTGTTGTATAGATTATTCTTCATATTATTCTTTTTATGGGAGAGTTATATGGGACATGAGAAGATGTATTTGGAAGGTTGATAAAGTTTTTTTAATGCACTTTCCAAAAATACAGATTTTGTCTTGGTTCAGCTGTTACTTTTTGATTTGTAGTGAATGAGTTATAACACATTAGAACTTTGCTTCCTTGGGATCTTATCAGAATGAGAATATTACCTTTGATACTTTAGATCCTCAGAGTTTCTTGATATTCATATTATTAGAACTTGGATGAGACAAACACGTTGAAGCTTCTATGCATTTTTCAGAGTATTTACTTTCAAAGTGTAGCTTGGGCTTAAGTGCTAAATCTATAGAACTTTGTATAGATGAGTGAGTTGAGACTTCTTTTATGCTTCCAGAACTTCACTTATCAGAGTATCATAATTTTACTTGCAGCGTTGGTGCTTCAGAAGTTATAACATAAAAACTTCTTCTTTTTAGCGTGTTACACGGATTTGCTTCTAAAACAAAGGTTCAAAACGTAAATCTCTCATCAACTTCTATGCACTTTTTATCATAACTTCTCTGCATATTTAAATACATTATTAGAGAGCATATTTTTTCTTTATATATATATTATGCATTTTTATCATCAAAAGTATTACTAAGATGTAGAACCAAACTATGTTCTAACACATTGATATAGTCACCAGAGTCCATCGTTACCCAACACCTGCGTGAATGTTGATGTGTATCCAAGATTTACTAATTCCCTTTAGATATGACCCCCTTAATTCAGATCATTTGAAACCGCTTGCAAAAATATGGTTTTAATTCTTATTGAAAAACCTTCATCTCAAAGGGGAAGATCTTGATAAAGTTTTTCCTAGGGACACGTGTCTTCTTTATTGCCTTCGCAAGAATGTTCGAATTAATCTTTAGGAAATAATATTTAATCATCTAAAGCTATCAATCCTTGTATCCAGAAACTCTCAAAAATCATTCATTCCTTATGGACGTGTATTGTCAGAACTGTTTGAGTTAGCCGGTGTAATTGAAACTGTTCAAAGAAACCCGTTCATCATAGGTAATGCTCTATTTGATGAGAGTTGTGATGTGTTTAAAGTTTAGATAGTTTCCCTTGTTTGTCTCCAGTCTGTTGTTTCTCCTTCTATTGTAATTCTTTTGAAATATCAATGAAACTTCTTATGTTTTCCTATTGTTTCTTCTGGTTTTTATGTTTTTCACACATAATTACCTTTTTGATTATGACAAAAAGGGGGAGTAATTAAATGAACGTAATTTTGATTTCAATAATCAAGTTTTGGAAAATTTTCTCTGAAAAGAGCTGCTTACATTCTAACCCATTTAAAAATTTGTTTTAGAATTTTTTTCTTTTTCAAGAAATAAAAATTCTGATTAAAGACAAAGATCTTAGAGCATTATGCAAAGCTTATGTCTAACCGTTGGCTTCAGACTTGGCTCCAAGAATCGAAATCTGGAATCAAACTCCAAGAATTGAGAATTTGGAAGATGTCTTAGTGACATTAAAGTTTCAAGATTTAAATTGATTTCATTTTCATTTGCATCTAGAGTCAAGACTCTCAAGATCTCAATATCTGATCTATTGGAACCAGTTTTTTTTACTCAAATGGTTCAAAGTCATGATATTCGAGCTTCATCAGTCATTGACTCAGGGGGAGTTTCATAAAAAGGATAAATATTCCTTACCTTTTTATTTTCTTTTTTTCTGGTTATATGAATAAAATTGTGTCATCAAAATACAGAGTTTTGCAATCATCAAAATGGGGGAGATTGTTAGAAAAAGATTTGGTTCTGCAATATTATCTTTGAGTTTTGATGATAACATATGAGTATATTTGTATGAACAATTTTGATACTCTAATGTTTGTTATTTTTGAGTAATTAACAAACAAGTTATGCTTCTGATGGATGGCGTGGCCAAGACATTAGAAAAGAATTAGTTCCGCTTATGCGCTATACAAGTTAAGATGAACAGTAGAAAGACACCCCAGAAGACTCTGAAGTGTAGGCTCTGATATGAAGTCTAAAGAAACCAACCAGAAAATCTGAAGACATAATTTTCTACTTAAGTCCAGATGCTAAAGGCTCATGTTTCTTAAGACAACATGTTCTAAAGAAATCAGTCAGAAGATCTAAAGACAAAAGTTTCTACTTAAGTCTAGATGCTGAAGAGTAATGTTTCTGAAGACAAAGGGTTCTCAAAACCAAGTGATTAGATTATGATAGACGAAGTTCTAAAGACTATAAAGACTTGAAGTTCTAAGGATCCATGGTTATATGAAAATGGTTCTAAAGACCAAGTGGTAAAGACTTTGAAGACAAAAGTTCTAAAGACCAAAGGTTCTAAGAAAAGGTTCTCAAGACCAAGTGCTGAAGACTCTGATGACACAGTTCTTAAGACTCTGAAGACTTGAAGTTCTGATGACCTTGTGTTATATTCTCGCTTCTAAACTCATGCTCGCAGAAACCTCTGAAGTGTAGAAGGAAATAAGATAATGTTAACATGGTACAAATAGTACATAGTATAATCAACATTTAATTCCACTACCATGAAAGGACGGACGCGTTGCACGATCTTATCTCCCACGTGATTGCTTAAGCTGCTAATGTTTCTGGAAATCCCAAGAGTACCCCTCAATAGATATATTATTTTATTGGCTATATAAAGGCTTGAAGACTAAGAGATAAAGTTGAAGCTAATTTACTGAATATCCACGCACAAGTGTGGTTCATAGCTTTCATATTCTTAAGTCATTGTTCTTAAAATAGTTTACATATTCAGCTTGTGTAGAAGTAATATTATTGTAAATAAAACTTGTATTCAAACAATTGTTCGATTTCCTTAAATGACCAGTTAGGTTTGTATCCTTAAGAAGTCTAGGACTAGTGTGTCTTAGAGGTTTTATTTTCCTTAAGGGACCGGTTAGGTATGTATCGTTAAGAAGTCTAGGACCTGTGTGTCTTAGAGGTTGTTAGCCACTTGCAGGTAGCTTGTGCATTGTAATAATCAGTTGGATTATTGGATTAAGTCCTCGATTGAGAGAGGTGAAATCATCTTAGCGGGTGGACTAGACTAGCTTGATAGTTTTTAAGTGAACTAGTATAAACATACATTGTTCTTAATTATTGTTATTATCAAGAGTGAAAGAAAAAAATTTAATTAAAGGGGAATATTTTTAAAAGAAAAGTTATGATTTAAAACATAATTCAAACCCCCGTTTCTTGTGTTTTTCACACCTTCACAACACTCAAGATCCATTGAGTTTGATGAAACTTATGATGTTTACAAAGAAAGACCCCTAAATCCATTGAAAACCAAGTGAAAAAGAGTTTCATGGATGCATTAAGGCATGGTTATGCAACAATCACAAGCATTATCACAAACATGGGAAGGGGGGTTATAGGTTTGACGTCATGAGCATGGAGTCAAAGGTACTACCCACAAGGTATGGACTAAGGGATTAATCACTTTTACATCAATGTTCTAAGAAATCTATGAGTCTACATTTTTGTTTCAGATACTATCGGTTTAGCGACTTCTCAGGAACCAATAATATATTCAAGAAAAAATCGTCTGAGTGTGGTATCGCATAACAACTATTTCATGACTGATCCTATATAATCATCACACTACATCTTAAAAGGAAAAGATGGATTAGAGGTTCTACGGTCTCTCAGCTTCTCGAGCTCCCAAGTCGAAAGGTGATAATATCGCACAACTCACTTGTTTAACATTACCACCTCAAAAGGGGCCTCCACTGAGTGGGGGATCTCATGCCAACATGCTTAGGATTGCTCCAGACATGTCAATATGACTATACCCCCTCCTAATATTAAGTGTAACTTATTCCGGGTATAGGACTTGTCATTTGCAATTATCATCAACACTCAAAAAACCACAAAATTTTACATACATTAAGAAAACAAGTAATAATAACAAAAAAACAGATATAGCAAATTAGGTTTAACCCACTTAGAGATCTTTTCGCCAGTGAAGTGTCCAATTCTAGCGCGGTGAAAGTATTAGCACCCTGTGTATCTATAGTACTCTATAGGAACCACTTATAATATATGTTTTTTTTAAATTGTTTGTTTTCTAAATGAGTGTGGAGATGGGAAAAGATGATATTTTTATTATATTTTTTATTTGGAAAGACATAGTCTAATACCTACGTACCAATAAAGGATTAAAACCTCATAGTTCGTGGTAAAATTAAAAAAATGCGTTCGTTGTGGTTGATTTTAGGAGAAAAATATATTTCATCATCTTTTAAGGAGAAAGATAAACTAATACCACCACAAGTATGAGAAGATGGATCTTGCATCATCATGAAGGAAAGACTAATAACTTGGATATAAAGATCAACAAGTTGTCATTTAACATTATGATACGGTGGGAGAACTGACTTGGTTGTTTTGTGTTTTATCGCAAATATTGCGGATAGCAAGAGTCGCCACCGACTTTTCTTTTATCCAATAAAGGAAATGGTGAAAAGAACAGGAAAGACCTTTTGAGAATTTTCTTCAGTTCGGGGGGTAGGTTATAAAAAGGGAAGGTGTTAGCACCCTTTTCATCCGTAGTTATCTATGAGCTCTTAATTTCTTGATCACTTTGAAATGCTTTGTGTTTGTGTAAGTTTGAAAATATTTTGAAAACACCTAAGTTTGGAAAACTTTACAATGATTCTCGTATCGTTGAGAATGTATACAAAGTGTTGGTTTTGAAAATATTTGTTGAACGGAATTGTTTTGAAAGATGTTTGAAAATATCAATGTAAAGAAATTTTGTAATGATTCTCGTATCATTGAGAATGTATACAAAATGTTTGTTTGAAAAGTGTTTTTTAAAGTGTGAGGTATGGAAATGATTTTTGTTTGTGAGCAAGAAATTACGAGCAATCTACTAACTCAAAAAGTCTATGTTCTTTAACTCCTCCTTTAGATAGTGCTTGTCTACCATTAGTTAGTAGAGAGCCATATCATTGGATGTGAGGGATAGGCGTGGGTCATCGTATGGTCATAGAATACAACTTGTAAGATGTTTTAGCAATTGTCGTGAGGGACTAAGATTGTTCACTGAAGGCAACATTGAAGGGTCATCGAGGGACTAGAATCTTTTAATTGAGGGTCTTTGCTAAAATATCCTACGTTCGAGGGGAATGACTATTATATCTGAGGCAACAAGTATGGGTTACCCTAGATGTGCATGTGTGTAAAGTGTATTGCTTTCATTTAATTTGTCTTGAATTATAGTTATCTAAGTTCGATTTTAAGGTCTTTCCACACAAACCCTAATTACTAGAAATAATAAGGAAAGCGATAAATTGTGGAATTTCAATGTCCTACGCTATTACAATATTTTTTGGGATGGGGGATACAAATTTACAAATTGGGATGACAAGTAAAATAAACCATATTTACTATTACAAGGCTTTGACAGTTACATAAATTGTAATGAGAAATAATAAAATGTACAAAAAATGTGAAGATCAAGAAAAGAGAAAAGAAAATTGTTTTTATGGATTTTTATGGAAAATGTTTTAATTAACTTAATTAAACTAATTAATTTAAAAGGGAAGTTAATTAATTATTAGACAAAACCTAAAGTCTATTTTGATTTGAAAAGAAAATTAAATAAAACCTAAGCCTAATTATTTATAATTCTAAAAAAAAGATTAATTTGTTGAGGAACTATTTTTAGTGTTTTGCTTATAAAAATAAATAAGGTGAAAATAAAATAAAATAAGAAAATTATTTAAGAAAATTTTATTTTTTATATTTTTGGTTAAAATAAAATAATAAAATAAATAAATAAATAAATAAATAAATGAAAGGAAAATATATAAAGAATATAAAAATATTGGGCTTAGGTGTTTAATCGGAAAATAAAATTAAAAAATGGAAATAGGATTGAGTATAATAAGTAATCGGGGGTATGCTGAAGGAAAAAAGGTTGGGCCCAAAGCAAGAAAAACCAAGGCGCATTATAAGTGAGAAAGGAAGAAAAATCACAAAAAATAACAAAATGTCCCATGCATGGCACGAACCCATGACCAGGCATAGGAATGCCTTATACGCGCGCGCTCTACCACTGAGATGGTTATACATCCGGTGTTTAAAAAACAAACCAATAAATATATTACAAAACTAGTCCTGATTGTAACTTCATCTTCTTCCTAGCGCCAGATAGTTCATCACCATTTTTGAAATAGATAACTTACTCATTTCTCAACCAAATTGGAAAATGTAAACATGAAAGTTTCTTGAAATTTCATCACGATTTCAAATATGTAAATAACTTAAGCTAGCACTCAAAGATGAACACGATTTTTTGTTGGTACCAAATTCTGACCTAATTTTTCAGAAAGTTTATCTTCAAAATTTGCATCATTGAGGCAACATAAATGAAATCTAAGGGCATGTTTAGATTCAGGGCTATGATGTCTACATTTTTTATTCACAAAGTAACCATTAATGATGCTTATAGAGAGAGTTCAAAGTTTGAAAACTTGCCTCAAAACTGGAAATCGTGTTTGATGATTGAGTAGTCTTTGAGATGTTGTGATGATCTAGATACCTTTACTGAACCTCCAGGAAGCTAATGCAATGCTTACTTTGGATTGAGAGTGGTTGTATTATTCTAGAGAAGTCAATGTGCAGAGCTTTATTTTTGGTTATAGAAGATGAGGAAGTTGATGTTACAGTTATATTGCAGGTGTTTGGATAACTTCTATATGAGTTATAGAAGGCTTGCGATCGATTAAAATGGAAAACACACGAGTGGATTGTGAAATGGGTATTTAAAGTCAGAAATGGCACAAAACTGAAGTTTGTGTGTAAATTCTCATTTCGGGGGGTTTGTGAGAGTTTCTTGGCTTGTGAGTTTGTCTCCTAAGTTGCAAATACATGCCTATATTTATAGGGAAAGGTTTGAGGGCTTGAAGTGATCAGAAAATAAAGATCACATGTTATGGTTTTTTGACTTGTTTTTGAAGCAATCTTGACAAGCATTGTTCCAATGCATATTACAAGGCTATCTAAAGTGGTTAGGCACTTTAAACATGTTTCTTCTGGCTTTTGTGTTGAGTGTGTGCAGAGGGAGAAAGTTAGAGGCTTAAGACAAGTTGACTTTGTGATTAAAGCAACTTTTCAAAAATGGAAATGGTGCCTTTGTGCCATAAATGGAAAAATCATGTGGACAATGGCTTAATCACTTGGATCATACCTCAATCAATTGTGTAAATAATTATTTATAGAGTGATTTACAAGTAAGAAGCCTGCAAAGCAAGATTATGCAGCATAGGATTGATATTTGATCAAGTGTTCTTCATGAAAATTGCTTGAAATGCAAGAATGGATACTCAACTTCTTCTCTTCGATTCTCCTAGCTCAAAAGTGATCTCTTCAAGTTCTTAGACATTTTAGAAACCTTTAAAAGTTGTCTACAACCTTCATGTTGACCATTTTGACAAAATTAAATTAGAACTAGGCGAAAATTGGTCAAGAAGTTAGGTCAAAAATCTTCCTAAACTAGTTGAAAATTTCACTAAGTGTTTTATGAAAAATGTCATGACTTCATGGGCTTATATCTTTAAATCTAAGACTTTTCCTTGAATCATCTTGCATTTTGGTGAAAAATTGTCATGAAGTAATGAATTTATCAAGTGTAAAAAGACTTAGAAATTTTCTAAGTCTTAGAAATCTTGACTTTTTTATTGACTTTTTGACTTTCTTGATACTTGATGATCAAGTTTGATATTTTTGAATGTCTTGATGAATCTTGATTTTTGAAATTCAATGTTGATAAAAAAGGTCAAAGTTTGACTTTTTGTATATCAGTTGACTTTTCATCAGTTGATCAAATTTCAACTATCAATCGAATAATATTGAGAAATGATTTAAGCCATGAAATTAGGTCAACATGTTAAGTTTTAGTCCTGGAGATTATGCCTCAGGCCATTGGGTCATGTACTAGGTCAAAAGTCAATGATGAGTAATTCTCAATCAAAACCCTAATTTTGACAATTTTGCCTCTTTGATGATTTGAGTGCTTTTCTTGAGGACTTGTGATCAACACTTGATCAATTGATGGATATGACTTCAAAATGTTTATGTTGGCAAAAAATTATAAAGTTTGACTTTATATTGACCACAATTGACTTTTTACCCAATACAATTGATTTTCAATCATCTGAGCAATTGACTGAGCAAATTTGTGATGCAAGACTTGAAACTTGGTATGAGTAATCTTGGAGACCTATAATGAACCATGAAAGTCATTTGAGGAATCAAAAGTCAAATTGTCCTTGAGAAAAACAAAACCCTAATTTGGAGGCTCAATGCTTAGGAGGTGAGCTCATCTGATCAAACTCTTGGAACTTCTTGAGCATTTGAGATCTTTTGTGAGAAATTTCTTGAGAATAGAGAGGAAAATTTTGGGGGTTCAATCGATGTCATGTTCAATATTCTTAAACCAGAAGAGTTAGATTGGATTGTTTGTAATTCGTGACTTGAGGGTAGAAGATGATTGAACACTTAAGTGCCCAGAAATTTGCACTCGCTTGTGCACGAAGTAAGATTGTTCGCTGATTATGTCGGGAATGGGCTAAAAGATGCAATTCAGTGGTAATTGTTTATATAAGTATTAGAATAAGTCTACACTTGAATGTATCTGAGGAGCATCTGAATAAATCTTTAGTTGATTTAATCTGAGTCAGAAAAAGGGTCTACTAAGAGAAGTATCAGAACAAAATCTTTTGGTCGATTTAATCTAAGCCATCAGATGTTTGAAAACATTTGACTGAGAGAAATATAAGAATAAATCATTGGTCGATTTAATCTGAGCCAGCAGATGTTTGAAAATATTTAACTGAGAGAAGTATTAGAATAAATCTTTGGTTGAATTAATCTGAGCCAGGAAAAGTTCTATTGAGAGAAGTATCAGAATAAATATTTGGTCGATTTAATCTGAGTCAGTAGATGTTTGAAAATCTTTAACTGAGAGAAGTATCAGAATAAATCTTTGGTCGATTTAGTCTGAGCTAGGAAAAGGTCTATTGAGAGAAGTATCAAAATAAATCTTTGGTCGATTTAATCTGAGCCAGTAGATGTTTGAAAATCTTTAACTGAGAGAAGTATTAGAATAAATCTTTGGTCGATTTAATCTGAGTCGGGAAAAGGTCTACTGAGAGAAGTATTAGAATAAATCTTTGGTCGATTTAATATGATCCAAGAAAAGGTCTACTGAGAGAAGTATTAGAATAAATCTTTGGTTGATTTAATCTGAGCCAGCAGATGTTTGAAAATCTTTAACTGAGAGAAGTATGAGAATAAATCTTTGGTCAATTTAATCTGAGCTAGAAAAAGGTCTATTGGGAGTGTTCATCATACATGTATTTGCCTTGTCTTGGCCTAAAATTTGGTTTGATGATATCGGTTTTTCGATTGATTCTTTCCTAAAAGGCTAAAGAGTTAGTTGTATGAAATGTCGTGATGTATGAAATTCATTGTGTAATAATGTTCTCAAAATAAATGAGATTGTGCTATATGTGTTTCGTATGCATATGCTATGATATATGAATGTGTAATGTGTTGAATTGTATCTTCGTCTGGGAAAATAAATCCTTGATTATTACTGGGGGATGAAGAGTGTGTGTTTCTTCAATATTGTCTAGAATGCTTCCGCTGAGGATTCCTGCTTACTTGTTTGAGGAAACACTGCTGGGAATGTTGATCTCTGTTTGGGGAATAGAGTTCAGGAACATTTGTTGTTCGTTGCTCTATTGGGAAATTTATTTCTTATATACCCTGATTGGGGATAAAAGAGATGGTTAAACTTTTGACTTGTCTGGGGAAGATAATTCTTATATACCCTGACTGGGGATAAAAGAGATGGTTAAACTTCTGACTTGTCTGGGGAACATAATTCTTATATACCCTGACTGGGGATAAAAGAGATGGTTAAGCTTTTGACTTGTTTGGGGGAAGATAATTTCCATAAATTGTACTGATTGAGACTTCGTCGGGAGTGTTGTACCCCAAAATTTTCCCTCTCGTTTCTCAAGAAATCTCTCATAAGATCTCCATTGATTCAAGACTACACAAGGTTTGATCAGCTCAAGACACCTCCTCAAACATTGATGAATCAAATTAGAGTTTGAGTTTGCACAAGGATAATTCAAATTTCAAGGCCTCAATTGACTTTCATGGATCATTAGGATCCCTCAAGATTGGATCACATTTTTGCTCAGTTGATTGATCAGTTGACCTAAAGTCAGTTGTATTGGGCAAAAAGTCAATTATGGTCAATTTACAGTCAAACTTCATAATTTTTGGTCCATATCAACATTATGAACTCATATATGTCATTTGATCAATCTTGGATCACAATTCCTCAAGAAATTTGATCAGATCATCAAAAGGGCAAAATGGTCAAAATTAGGGTTTTTGACTAAGAAGGTGCAATTTCGGATTTTTGACCTAGAAAATGACTTATTGGTTTGAGACATGATCTCAAGGATTCAAATGCATAATTTTGACCTAATGTCATGGCTCAAAACATCTCTCAAGATTAATTGATTGACACATGAATTTCAGTCAATTGTACACTGAAAAGTCAAACTTTGACTTTTTGGTCAAAATCAAGTATCAAAGATCATAATTCATAAAGACATGTCAAAATATGAAACTTGTTCATCAAGAAATCAAAAAGTCAAGATTTCAGTTTGAAAAGTCAAAATTTCTAAACTTAGAAATTTTTCTAAGTGTTGGAAACTCACATTTTTTTCATAACTTTGAGCCAAATTTCCACCATGACGCAAGATGGTTCAAAGGAAACTTCCAACATGAAAGTTGTAGATCTCAATGAGATCAAAAAAAAATTTAGAACACAACTTTTTATAGAAATGCACGGATTTCAAGTTATGATTTTGAGAAGACATGTTCATGAAACTTGAAAAAACTTAGTGATATTATGCCCTAGTTTAGGCAGGATTTTAACCTAACTTCATGGAAATTTTTCACATAGTTCCAAGATGAATATTAAAAAATGTCCAACATAGAGGTTGTAAAGGATGTTACAAGCTTTCCAAAATGTCCAATAACTCATTTTGATCATACTTGAGCAAGGAGAATCAAAGGCAAGAAGTTAGGGTGTCATTCTTAAATTACAAGCCATTTCTTGATGAACACATAATCCAATCTCCATGTTAGGCTGCATAATCTTGCTTTACAGGCCTTCTAACTTGTGTATCTATCCATCATTAATGGATTACATAAACTTTTGAGCTATAATCTAAGTGGTTTAAGCATTGTCCAATTTAAATTTCCATTTTGGGAAGAAAGTGAAGAATGCCATTCTTGAAAAGCAAGCTTTATGCACAAAGTCAATTCTTGAACCTCTGACTTGTTCCCTCTGATCACACTCCATCTACAAAGTCAGAAGCAAACTTGTTTAAAGCATAACCACTCTACAATAGCAAGTACACAAGACATTGAAACTTGATTTCTCAAGAAAATCACATGTTGAGCTTAAGCATGTGATTTTGAATTCTGATCAAATACAAGTCTCCAAACTTGTTGCTTATAAATAGAGGCCCTATTTGCAAGCTAACACACGAGCCTAAGCACTCTGAAACTCTCCCAAGCTCCCTCAAGCCAGAAATTGTCCAAAAACTCCATTGATGCACATATTCTGACTTTGAACTTGAAACTCACAATTCCCTCGTGCGTTTTCCTTCCTAAACAATCACAAAGCTCCTATACATCAAGCATTGTCCATCCCTGACCCTGTTACTTAACTGTAACTCCATTTCCATCATCCTCTATAACCAAAAACATAGCACTGCAAGTTGACTTCTCCAGACCATTCCAGCCATCCATTGCTCAAGCTAATCATTGCATTAGCTTCCTAGGAACTTGAGGAATCTAACCTGATCATTGCAGCACCTTGAATCAAGCTCATTTGCATTTCACGATTTCTAGTTTTGAGGTACATTTTTTGAACTTCTATCTTTTAATTTAGGCATTGTTAGGCTTGCATTTGTGAAGATAACATATAGACATCATTGCCCTGAAACTATACATGTCCATAGATTTCATTTATATTGCTTGAGTGGTGAGAATTTCAAGTTTGAACTTTCTGAAAAAATTAAGTCAAAATTTGGTACCATTCAAAATTCATGCTCATCTTTGATTTATAGTTTTAGTAATTTACATTTCTGGAATCGTTGTGAAATTTGGAACAAGTTTGATGTTTACATTTTTGCAAATGGATGAGAAATGAGCAAGTTATAGGATCCATAGCTGGAGGTTGAAGATGAAGTCATTTTCAGGACGTGACTTGTGTTATGTATTATTTGTTTTGTTTATGTTATCAGATGTACAACCACCCTAGTGGCAAAGGTAACGCATGTGTATGTTAGAGGTCATGGGTTCAATACCCAACGCTACCTTTTGTTTTGTTTTTTTCACATTTTCCTTCTTTTTTTGCTTCAAACAACCAGCGATGGGCCTCCAATGTTGGGCCTTCCATTTTTTTTGCTTCTTCTAACCCCTGCCTTACTTTAGCACTCCTGGCCCAATTATTTTCTTTTATCATTTCATGTTCTTTATTTTATTTTATTTTGTTTCAGTTTTTAATTATATTTTTATTACTATTATTATTATTTTTTATTTTTATTTTTTTATTAATAAAAAATCCAAAAATATTTTTATTTATTATTTTCACATTTATATGTTTATTTTCTTTATAAAACAAAAAGAACAAAAATATTTTTTTAACAATTTAATTTCTTTTTTTAATAAATAATAATTAGATTTAGGTTTAGTTTTTTTATTTTTCTTAATTAAAATTAACTTAGAACTTAGTAATTAGAGTTTGTATGGCAAGACTAAAATTAATAAGTAGCAAACCCTAATTCAAGATAAAAAATGCATGTAAATCAAATACATTTGCACACTTGCACCCTTAGGGTAAACTCCACTTTGTTGCCTTACAAAAATGGCCATGTTATGCATGTGGGACGTCTTAGCAAAAACAAATCAAAATACAAGATCATAGTCCCTCGATGACGCTATCTATGTTGCCTTTCAAAATGATCTTAGTCCCTCAAAGAGAAATGCTAAGATATCTCAAACATTGCTATTATGACTATACGATGACCCACACTCGTCCTTTTACATCCAAAGATAAGGATTCTTACAAATTCAATGGTAAGATAGCAATATCAAAGGAAAGGAAGAAATGAACAAATACTTTTGAGTAGGTAGATTGTTCCTAGTTGCTTGCTCGTTTTCAAATCAAACATCCTTGCTTATTTTCAAAACAAACACCAAACACTTTCGAAAACACCTTCAAAACACTTTCCAAACATGAAACATTTTCAAAAGTCCAACACTTTGCATACGTTCTTAAGAACGAGAACTATTACAAAGTTTGCCTAAACGTAGGTGCCTTTTCAAAATAATTTCAAAAACAACCACAAAGCACATTTTCAAACAAAGAAAGTGATCTAGCAAGCAACTAAGAGCACATAGATAACTATGGATAAAAAGGGTGCTAACACCTTCCCTTTTCATAATCTACTCCGCGAACTCAAGAAATAATCCCAAAGGTATTTCCTGTTCTTTTCATCCTTTCCTTTTGGATAAAAGAAAAGTCGGTGGCGACTCTTTCTAACCGCAACATTTGCGATCAAAAGCAAAAAACCCAAGTCAGGTCTCCCACCGTACCACAGGGATATTTGAAGATAATTAATCTCCTTTATTTGTTAAAGTGATTTCCGGGAATATTATGGGGAATGTGCTATTATGTGCGAAGACTACTCCATGGGGAATAATATCATAGAAGTGGCTCTTGCGACTTCACTGGGGATAATCTTATGAAAGGGACTCCATGGGGATTTACAAACATCTTGAATGTCATCCCAACTCCTAGAATTTTGAATAAATGTTTATTCCTATTCTTATGTATATATTTGTTAACAATTAATCATGTTCATATGCATATGTTCATTCAATTTTAGTCATTGGACATTTTTGCAGATAAAACAGAAAACAGAAAGTTTGAACTTCAAAGTATAATTGTATTGATAATTTGCCCATAAATAGATGATTTTGTACAAAGAGACAGAAATCCTAGTAAGAAGAAGTCGTCGTAAAATGAAAGAGTACGAAGTGAAAACAAATGTACATAGCCATGTGGAAGTGATCTCATTGGGTTCCAACTCTGCTATTGCCCCTATGCCTTTGAATATCATCTCTTACCGTCAAAAGAAGTTGATTGCACTAATCTTGTACCTTTTGAACTTTTGACCTTAGTAACAATGCTGGCTGTAAATGATCCAACGGGACACAGTCGTATTCTTTAATCCCAATGGACTGCCCTTTCAGCTTCTCAGTCCACCAGGATACCTTTTTTACCCAAGCCGTCCTTTCAGGTTTTCGACTTACCGGGTGTACAATCTTTTGTATATATCCCTTATTTTTTCCCGAACCCTTTTGGTTCATCGGGATGCCCTTATTTTTTCCTAGGCATGTCACCCTAACGGGTCATTCTTATGCGTAGTATTTTTTTTACTATGTCGGGTCCCTTGTTTTTTCACATTTTACTTCTTTTTTTGCTTCAAACAACCAGCGATGAGCCTCCAATGTTGGGCCTTCCATTTTTTTTGCTTCTTCTAACCCCTGCCTTACTTTAGCACTCCTGGCCCAATTATTTTCTTTTATCATTTCATGTTCTTTATTTTATTTTATTTTGTTTCATTTTTTAATTATATTTTTATTACTATTATTATTATTATTATTTTTATTAATAAAAAATCCAAAAATATTTTTATTTATTATTTTCACATTTATATGTTTATTTTCTTTATAAAACAAAAAGAACAAAAATATTTTCTTAATAATTTAATTTCTTTTTTTAATAAATAATAATTAGATTTAGGTTTAGTTATTTTATTTTTCTTAATTAAAATTAACTTAGAATTTAGGTCTTTTAATTAATTTAATCTCCATTTTATTTTCATTAAACTTAAAACCTTTTCATAAAAAACCCTAAAAATGCTTCAAACTTATTTTCTTTTCTTATTTAATTTGGGTTTAATTATATTTATCTTTAATTAATTATTTTTTCCTTTTTTTAGTAATTAGGTTAAAACCTTTAAATAAAAACCAAACAAAAATCATTTCTTTTTCCATTTACATTTGTACATTATATTTTTCAATTATTTATACATTATTCAATATGGTTGTAATAGATAATTAGGTTTAATTTTCTTGCAATCCCTATTTGTAAATTTGTATACCCCTCCCCTAATGATATAAAAGCATAGTAATTTTACTTTCCGCAATTTATCGTTTTCATATTAAATATTAGTAATTAGGGTTTGTATGGCAAGACTAAAATTAATAAGTAGCAAAACCTAATTCAAGATAAAAAATGCATGTAAATCAAATACATTTGCACACTTGCACCCTTAGGGTAAACTCCACTTTGTTTCCTTACAAAAATGGTCATGTTATGCATGTGGGGTGTCTTAGCAAAAACAAATCAAAATACAAGATCATAGTCCCTCGATGACGCTATCAATGTTGCCTTTCAAAATGATCTTAGTCCCTCAAAGAGAAATGCTAAGATCTCTCAAACATTGCTATTATGACTATACGATGACCCACACCCGTCCTTTTACATCCAAAGATAAGGATTCTTACCAAATCAATGGTAAGATAGCAATATCAAAGGAAAGGAAGAAATGAACAAATACTTTTGAGTAGGTAGATTGTTCCTAGTTGCTTCCTCGTTTTCAAATCAAACATCCTTGCTTATTTTCAAAACAAACACCAAACACTTTCGAAAACACCTTCAAAACACTTTCCAAACATGAAACATTTTCAAAAGTCCAACACTTTATATATGTTCTTAAGAACGAGAACTATTACAAAGTTTGCCTAAACGAATGCGCCTTTTCAAAATACTTTCAAAAACCACCACAACGCACATTTTCAAACAAAGCAAGTGATCTAGCAAGCAACTAAGAGCTCATAGATAACTATGGATAAAAAGGGTGTTAACACCTTCCCTTTTCATAATCTACCCCCCGAACTCAAGAAATAATCTCAAAGGTCTTTCCTGTTCTTTTCATCCTTTCCTTTTGGATAAAAGAAAAGTCGATGGCGACTCTTTCTAACCGCAACATTTGCGATCAAAAGCAAAACACCCAAGTCAGGTCTCCCACCGTATCACAGGGATATTTGAAGATATTTAAGCTCTTTTATTTATTAAAGTGATTTCCAGGGAGATTGTGGGGAATGTGCTATTATGTGCGAAGACTACTCCATGGGGAATAATTTTTATATAAGTGGCTCTTGCGACTTCACTGGGGATAATCTTATGAAAGGGACTCCATGGGGATTTACAAACATCTTTAATGTCATCCCAACTCCTAGAATTTTGAATAAATGTTTATTCCTATTCTTATGTATATATTTGTTAACATTTAATCATGTTCATATGCATATGTTCATTCAATTTTAGTCATTGGACATTTTTGCAAATAAAAAAGAAAACAAAAAGTTTGAACTTCAAAGTATAATTGTATTGATAATTTGCCCATAAATAGATGATTTTGTACAAAGAGACGGAAATCCTAGTAAGAGGAAGTCGTCATAAAATGAAAGAGTACGAAATGAAAACAAATGTACATAGCCATGTGGAAGTGATCTCATTGGTTACCAACTTTGCTATTGCCCATGTGCCTTTGAATATCATCTCTTACCATCAAAAGAAGTTGATTGCACTAATCTTGTACCTTTTGAACTTTTGACCTTAGTAACAAAGCTAGCTGTAAATGATCCAACGGGACACAGTCGTATGCTTTAATCCCTAATTTTTTCATGGATTGCCCTTTCAGGCTCTCAGTCCACCAAGATACCTTTTTTACCCAAGTCGCCCTTTCAGGTTTTTGACTTACCGGGTGTACAATCTTTTGTATATATCCCTTATTTTTTCCCGAACCCTTTTGGTTCGCCGGGATGCCCTTACTTTTTCCTAGGCATGTCACCCTAACGGGTCGTTCTTATGCGTAGTATTTTTTTTACTATGTATGGGTCCCTTATTTTTTCACATTTTCCTTCTTTTTTTGCTTCAAACAACCAGCGATGGGCCTCCAATGTTGGGCCTTCCATTTTTTTTGCTTCTTGTAACCCCTGCCTTACTTTAGCACTCCTGGCCCAATTATTTTCTTTTATCATTTCATGTTCTTTATTTTATTTTATTTTGTTTCATTTTTTAATTATATTTTTATTACTATTATTATTATTATTATTATTATTATTATTATTATTATTATTATTATTATTATTATTTTTATTAATAAAAAATCCAAAAATATTTTTATTTATTATTTTCACATTTATATGTTTATTTTCTTTATAAAACAAAAAGAACAAAAATATTTTCTTAAAAATTTAATTTCTTTTTTTAATAAATAATAATTAGATTTAGGTTTAGTTATTTTATTTTTCTTAATTAAAATTAACTTAGAATTTAGGTATTTTAATTAATTTAATCTCCATTTTATTTTCATTAAACTTAAAACCTTTTCATAAAAAACCCTAAAAATGCTTCAAACTTATTTTCTTTTCTTATTTAATTTAGGTTTAATTTTATTTATCTTTAATTGATTATTTTTCCTTTTTTTTAGTAATTAGGTTAAAATCTTTAAATAAAAACAAAAAAAAAATCATTTCTTTTTCCATTTACATTTGTACATTATATTTTTCAATTATTTGTACATTATTCAATATGGTTGTAATAGATAATTAGGTTTAATTTTCTTGCAATCCCCATTTGTAAATTTGTATACCCCTCCCCAAATGATATAATAGCATAGTAATTTTACTTTCCGCAATTTATCGTTTTCATATTAAATGTTAGTAATTAGGATTTGTATGGCAAGACTAAAATTAATAAGTAGCAAACCCTAATTCAAGATAAAAAATGCATGTAAATCAAATACATTTGCACACTTGCACCCTTAGGGTAAACTCCACTTTGTTGCCTTACAAAAATGGCCATGTTATGCATGTGGGATGTCTTAGCAAAAACAAATCAAAATACAAGATCATAGTCCCTCGATGACGCTATCAATGTTGCCTTTCAAAATGATCTTAGTTCCTCAAAGAGAAATGCTAAGATATCTCAAACATTGCTATTATGACTATACGATGACCCACACTCGTCCTTTTACATCCAAAGAAAAGGATTCTTACCAAATCAATGGTAAGATAGCAATATCAAAGGAAAAGAAGAAATGAACAAATACTTTTGAGTAGGTAGATTGTTCCTAGTTGCTTGCTCGTTTTCAAATCAAACATCCTTGCTTATTTCCAAAACAAACACCAAACACTTTCGAAAACACATTCAAAACACTTTCCAAACATGAAACATTTTCAAAAGTCCAACACTTTGTATACGTTCTTACGAACGAGAACTATTTCAAAGTTTTCCTAAATGAAGGTGCCTTTTCAAAATACTTTCAAAAACCACCACAAAGAACATTTTCAAACAAAGCAAGTGATCTAACAGGCAACTATGAGCCCATAGATAACTATGGATAAAAAGGGTTCTAACACCTTCCCTTTTCATAATCTACCCCCCGAACTCAAGAAATAATCTCAAAGGTCTTTCCTGTTCTTTTCATCCTTTCCTTTTGGATAAAAGAAAAGTCGGTGGCGACTCTTTCTAACCGCAACATTTACGATCAAAAGTAAAACACCCATGTCAGGTCTCCAACCGTATCATAGGTATATTTGAAGATATTTAAGCTCCTTTATTTGTTAAAGTGATTTCCGGGGAGATTGTGGGAAATGTGTTATTATGTGCGAAGAATACTCCATGGGGAATAATTTCATCGAAGTGGCTCTTGCGACTTCACTGGGGATAATCTTATGAAAGGGACTCCATGGGGATTTACAAACATCTTAAATGTCATCCCAGCTCCTAGAATTTTGAATAAATGTTTATTCCTATTCTTATGTGTATATTTGTTAAGAGTTAATCATGTTCATATGCATATGTTCATTCAATTTTAGTCATTGGACATTTTTGAAAATAAAACAAAAAACAAAAAGTTTGAACTTCAAAGTATAATTGTATTGATAATTTACCAATAAATAGATGATTTTGTACAAAGAGACGGAAATCCTAGTAAGAGGAAGTCGTCGTAAAATGAAAGAGTACGAAGTGAAAACAAATGTACATAGCCATGTGGAAGTGATCTTATTGGGTTCCAACTCTGCTATTGCCCCTGTGCCTTTGAATATCATCTCTTACCGTCAAAAGAAGTTGATTGCACTAATCTTGTACCTTTTGAACTTTTGACCTTAGTAACAAAGCTGGCTGTAAATGATCCAACGGGACACAGTCGTATGCTTTAATCCCTAATTTTTTTATGGACTGCCCTTTCAGGTTCTCAGTCCACCAGGATCCCTTTTTTACCCAAGCCGCCCTTTCAGGTTTTCGACTTACCGGGTGTACAATCCTTTGTATATATCCCTTATTTTTTCCCGAACCCTTTTGGTTCGCCGGGATGCCCTTATTTTTTCCTAGGCATGTAAGCCTAACGGGTCGTTCTTATGCGTAGTATTTTTTTTTACTATGTCGGGTCCCTTGTTTTTTTCACATTTTCCTTCTTTTTTTGCTTCAAACAACCAGCGATGGGCCTCCAATGTTAGGCCTTCCATTTTGTTTGCTTCTTGTAACCCCTGCCTTACATTAGCAAACCTGGCTCAATTATTTTCTTTTATCATTTCAAGTTCTTTATTTTATTTTATTATGTTTCATTTTTTAATTATATTTTTATTACTATTATTATTATTATTATTATTATTATTATTATTATTATTATTTTTAATAAAAAATCCAAAAATATTTTTATTTATTATTTTCAGATTTATATGTTTATTTTCTTTATAAAACAAAAAGAACAAAAATAATTTTTTAACAATTTAATTTCTTTTTTTAATAAATAATAATTAGATTTAGGTTTAGTTATTTTATTTTTCTTAATTAAAATTAACTTAGAATTTAGGTCTTTTAATTAATTTAATCTCCATTTTATTTTCATTAAACATAAAACCTTTTCATAAAAAACCCTAAAAATGCTTCAAATTTATTTTCTTTTCTTATTTAATTTAGGTTTAATTTTATTTATCTTTAATTAATTATTTTTCATTTTTTTGAGTAATTAGGTTAAAACCTTTAAATAAAAACCAAACAAAAATCATTTCTTTTTCCATTTACATTTGTACATTATATTTTTCAATTATTTGTACATTATTCAATATGGATGTAATAGATAATTATGTTTAATTTTCTTGCAATCGCCGTTTGTAAATTTGTATACCCCTCCCCTATTGATATAATAGCATAGTAATTTTACTTTTCGCGATTTATCATTTTCATATTAAATGTTAGTAATTAGGGTTTGTATGGCAAGACTAAAATTAATAAGTAGCAAACCCTAATTCAAGATAAAAAATGCATGTAAATCAAATACATTTGCACACTTGCACCCTTAGGGTAAACTCCACTTTGTTGCCTTACAAAAATGGCCATGTTATGCATGTGGGATGTCTTAGCAAAAACAAATCAAAATACAAGATCATAGTCCCTCGATGACGCTATCAATGTTGCCTTTCAAAATGATCTTAGTCCCTCAAAGAGAAATGCTAAGATATCTCAAACATTGCTATTATGACTATACGATGACCCACACCCGTCCTTTTTCATCCAAAGATAAGGATTCTTACCAAATCAATGGTAAGATAGCAATATCAAAGGAAAGGAAGAAATAAACAAATACTTTTTAGTAGGTAGATTGTTCCTAGTTGCTTGCTCGTTTTCAAATCAAACATCCTTACTTATTTTCAAAACAAACACCAAACACTTTCGAAAACACCTTCAAAACACTTTCCAAACATGAAACATTTTCAAAAGTCCAACACTTTGTATACGTTCTTACGAACGAGAACTATTACAAAGTTTGCCTAAACGAAGGCGCCTTTTCAAAATACTTTCAAAAACCGCCACAAAGCACATTTTCAAACAAAGCAAGTGATCTAGGAAGCAACTAAGAGCCCATAGATAACTATGGATGAAAAGGGTGCTAACACCTTCCCTTTTCATAATCTACCCCCCGAACTCAAGAAATAATCTCAAAGGTCTTTCCTGTTCTTTTCATCCTTTCCTTTTGGATAAAAGAAAAGTCGGTGTCAACTCTTTCTAACCGCAACATTTGCGATCAAAAGCAAAAAACCCAAGTCAGGTCTCCCACCGTATCACATGGATATTTGAAGATATTTAAGCTCCTTTATTTGTTAAAGTGATTTCCAAGGAGATTGTGGGGAATTTGCTATTATGTGCGAAGACTACTCCATGGGGAATAATTTCATAGAAGTGGCTCTTGCGACTTCACTGGGGATAATATTATGAAAGGGACTCCATGGGGATTTACAATTATCTTGAATGTCATCCCAGCTCCTAGAATTTTGAATAAATGTTTATTCCTATTCTTATGTATATATTTGTTAACAGTTAATCATGTTCACGTGCATATGTTCATTCAATTTTAGTCATCGGACGTTTTCGCAAATAAAACAGAAAACAAAAATTTTGAACTTCAAAGTATAATTGTATTGATAATTTGCACATAAATAGATGATTTTGTACAAAGAAACGGAAATCCTAGTAAGAGGAAGTCGTCGTAAAATGAAAGAGTACGAAGTGAAAACAAATGTACATAGCCATGTGGAAGTGATCTAATTTGGGTTCCAACTCTGCTATTGCCCATATGCCTTAGTTTATCATCTCTTATCGTCAAAAGAAGTTGATTGCATTAATCTTGTACCTTTTGAACTTTTGACCTTAGTAACAAAGCTGGCTGTAAATGATCCAACGGGACACAGTCGTATGCTTTAACCCCTAATTTTTTCATTGACTGCCCTTTTAGGTTCTCAGTCCATCGGGATACCTTTTTTACCCAAGCCGCCCTTTCAGGTTTTCGACTTACTGGGTGTACAATCTTTTGTATATTTCCCTTATTTTTTCCCGAACCCTTTTGGTTCGCCGGGATGCCCTTATTTTATCATAGGCATGTCACCCTAACGGGTCGTTCTTATGCGTAGTATTTTTTTTTACTATGTCTGGGTCCCTTGTTTTTTCACATTTTCCTTCTTTTTTTGCTTCAAACAACCAGCGATGGGCCTCCAATGTTGGGCCTTCCATTTTTTTTGCTTCTTCTAACCCCTCCCTTACTTTAGCACTCCTGGCCCAATTATTTTCTTTTATCATTTCATGTTCTTTATTTTATTCTATTTTGTTTCATTTTTTAATTATATTTTTATTACTATTATTATTATTATTATTATTATTATTATTATTATTATTCTTTTTATTAATAAAAAATCCAAAAATATTTTTATTAATTATTTTCACATTTATATGTTTATTTTCTTTATAAAACAAAAAGAACAAAAATATTTTCTAAACAATTTAATTTCTTTTTTTAATAAATAATAATTAGATTTAGGTTTAGTTATTTTATTTTTCTTAATTAAAATTAACTTAAAATTTAGGTCTTTTAAATAATTTAATCTCCATTTTATTTTCATTAAACTTAAAACCTTTTCATAAAAAACCCTAAAAATGCTTCAAACTTATTTTCTTTTCTTATTTAATTTAGGTTTAATTTTATTTATCTTTAATTAATTATTTTTCTTTTTTTTAGTAATTAGGTTAAAACTCTTAAATAAAAACTAAACAAAAATCATTTATTTTTCCATTTACATTTGTACATTATATTTTTCAATTATTTCTATATTATTCAATATGGTTGTAATAGATAATTAGGTTTAATTTTCTTGCAATCCCCATTTGTAAATTTGTATACCCCTCTCCTAATGATATAATAGCATAGTAATTTTACTTTCCGCAATTTATCATTTTCATATTAAATGTTAGTAATTAAGGTTTGTATGGCAAGACTAAAATTAATAAGTAGCAAACCCTAATTCAAGATAAAAAAATGACTGTAAATCAAATACATTTGCACACTTGCACACGTTAGGGTAAACTCCACTTTATTGCCTTACAAAAATGGCCATGTTATGCATGTGGGATGTCTTAGCAAAAAAATCAAAATACAAGATCATAGTCCCTCGATGACGCCATCAATGTTGCCTTTCAAAACGATCTTAGTCCCTCAAAGAGAAATGCTAATATATCTCAAACATTGCTATTATGACTATACGATGACCCACACCCGTCCTTTTACATCCAAAGATAAGGATTCTTACCAAATGAATGGTAAGATAGCAATATCAAAGGAAAGGAAGTAATGAACAAATACTTTTGAGTAGGTAGATTGTTACTAGTTGCTTGCTTGTTTTCAAATCAAACATCCTTGCTTATTTTCAAAACAAACACCAAACACTTTCAAAAACACATTCAAAACACTTTCCAAACATGAAACATTTTCAAAAGTCCAACACTTTGTATACTTTCTTACGAACGAGAACTTTTACAAAGTTTGCCTAAACAAAGGTGCCTTTTCAAAATACTTTCGAAAACCACCACAAAGCACATTTTCAAACAAAGCAAGTGATCTAGCAAGCAACTAAGAGCCCATAGATAACTATGGATGAAAAGGGTGCTAACACCTTCCCTTTTCATAATCTACCCCCTGAACTCAAGAAATAATCTCAAAGGTCTTTCCTGTTCTTTTCATCCTTTCCTTTTGGATAAAAGAAAAGTCGGTGGTGACTCTTTCTAACCGCAACATTTGCGATTAAAAGCAAAACACCCAAGTCAGGTCTCCCACCCTATCACATGGATATTTGAAGATATTTAAGCTCCTTTATTTGTTAAAGTGAGTTCCGGGGAAATTGTGGGGAATTTGCTATTATTTGCGAAGACTACTCCATGGGGAATAATTTCATAGAAGTGGCTCTTGCGACTTCACTGGGGATAATATTATGAAAGGGACTCCATGGGGATTTACAAACATCTTGAATGTCATTCCAGCTCCTAGAATTTTGAATAAATGTTTATTCCTATTCTTATGTATATATTTGTTAACAGTTAATCATGTTCACATGCATATGTTCATTCAATTTTAGTCATTGGACATTTTTGCAAATAAAACAGAAAACAAAAAGTTTGAACTTCAAAGTATAATTGTATTGATAATTTGCCCATAAATAGATAATTTTGTACAAAGAGACGGAAATCCTAGTAAGAGGAATTTGTCGTAAAATGAAAGAGTACGAAGTGAAAACAAATGTACATAGCCATGTGGAAGTGATCTCGTTGGGTTCCAACTCTTCTATTGCCCCTATGCCTTTGAATATCATCTCTTACCGTCAAAAGAAGTTGATTACACTAATCTTGTACCTTTTGAACTTTTGACCTTAGTAACAAAGCTGACTGTAAATGATCCAACGGGACACAGTCGTATGCTTTAATCCCTAATTTTTTCATGGACTGTCCTTTTAGGTTCTCAGTCCACCGGGATGCCTTTTTTACCCAAGCCGCCCTTTCAGGTTTTCGACTTACCGGGTGTACAATCTTTTGTATATATCCCTTATTTTTTCCCGAACCCTTTTGGTTCGCCGGGATGCCCTTATTATTTCCTAGGCATGTCACCCTAACGAGTCGTTCTTATGCGTAGTATTTTTTTTACTATGTCTGGGTCCCTTGTTTTTTCACATTTTCCTTCTTTTTTTGCTTCAAACAACCAGCGATGGGCCTCCAATGTTGGGCCATCCATTTTTTCTATTCTTCTCACCCCTGCCTTACTTTAGCACTCCTGACCCAATTATTTTCTTTTATCATTTCATGTTCTTTATTTAATTTTATTTTGTTTCATTTTTTAATTATATTTTTATTACTATTATTATTATTATTATTATTATTATTATTATTAATAATAAAAAATCCAAAAATATTTTTATTTATTATTTTCACATTTATATGTTTATTTTCTTTATAAAACAAAAAGAACAAAAATATTTTCTTAACAATTTAATTTCTTTTTTTAATAAATAATAATTAGATTTAGGTTTAGTTATTTTATTTTTCTTAATTTAAATTAACTTAGAATTTAGGTCTTTTAATTAATTTAATCTCCATTTTATTTTCATTAAACTTAAAACCTTTTCATAAAAAACCCTAAAAATGCTTCAAACTTATTTTCTTTTCTTATTTAATTTAGGTTTAATTTTATTTATCTTTAATTAATTATTTTTCCTTTTTTTTAGTAATTAGGTTAAAACCTTTAAATAAAAACCAAACAAAAATCATTTCTTTTTCCATTTACATTTGTACATTATATTTTTCAATTATTTGTACATTATTCAATATGGTTGTAATAGATAATTAGGTTTAATTTTCTTGCAATCCCCATTTATAAATTTGTATACCCCTCCCCTAATGATATAATAGCATAGTAATTTTACTTTCTGCAAATTATCATTTTCATATTAAATGTTAGTAATTAAGGTTTGTATGGCAAGACTAAAATTAATAAGTAGCAAACCCTAATTCAAGATAAAAAAATGCATGTAAATCAAATACATTTGCACACTTGCATCGTTAGGGTAAACTCAACTTTATTGCCTTACAAAAATGGCCATGTTATGCATGTGGGATGTCTTAGCAAAAACAAATCAAAATACAAGATCATAGTCCCTCGATGACGCCATCAATGTTGCCTTTCAAAACGATCTTAGTCCCTCAAAGAGAAATGCTAATATATCTCAAACATTGCTATTATGACTATACGATGACCCACACCCGTCCTTTTACATCCAAAGATAAGGATTCTTACCAAATCAATGGTAAGATAGCAATATCAAAGGAAAGGAAGAAATGAACAAATACTTTTGAGTAGGTAGATTGTTACTAGTTGCTTGCTCGTTTTCAAATCAAACATCCTTTCTTATTTTTAAAACAAACACCAAACACTTTAAAAACACATTCAAAACACTTTCCAAACATGAAACATTTTCAAAAGTCCAACACTTTGTATACTTTCTTACGAACGAGAACTATTACAAAGTTTGCCTAAATGAAGGCGCCTTTTCAAAATACTTTCAAAAACCACCACAAAGCATATTTTCAAACAAAGCAAGTGATCTAGCAAGCAACTAAGAGCCCATAGATAACTATGGATGAAAAGGGTGCTAACACCTTCACTTTTCATAATCTACCCCCCGAACTCAAGAAATAATCTCAAAGGTCTTTCTTGTTCTTTTCATCCTTTCCTTTTGGATAAAAGAAAAGTCGGCGGCGACTCTTTCTAACCGCAACATTTGCGATCAAAAGCAAAACACCCAAATCAGGTGTCCCACCGTATCACATGGATATTTGAAGATATTTAAGCTCCTTTATTTGTTAAAGTGAGTTCTGGGGAGATTGTGGGGAATTTGCTATTATGTGCGAAGACTACTCCATGGGGAATAATTTCATAGAAGTGGCTCTTGCGACTTCACTGGGGATAATATTATGAAAGGGACTCCATGGGGATTTACAAACATCTTGAATGTCATCCCAGCTCCTAGAATTTTGAATAAATGTTTATTCCTATTCTTATGTATATATTTATTAACAATTAATCATGTTCACATGCATATGTTCATTCAATTTTAGTCATTGGACGTTTTTGCATATAAAACAGAAAACAAAAAGTTTGAACTTCAAAGTATAATTGTATTGATAATTTGCACATAAATAGATGATTTTGTACAAAGAGACGAAAATCCTAGTAAGAGGAAGTCGTCGTAAAATGAAAGAGTACGGAGTGAAAACAAATGTACATAGCCATGTGGAAGTGATCTTGTTGGGTTCCAACTCTGCTATTGCCCCTATGCCTTTGAATATCATCTCTTACCGCCAAAAGAAGTTGATTGCACTAATCTTGTACCTTTTGAACTTTTGACCTTAGTAACAAAGCTGGCTGTAAATGATCCAACGGGACACAGTCGTATGCTTTAATCCCTAATTTTTTCATGGACTTTCCTTTCAGGTTCTCAGTCCACCAGGATACCTTTTTTACCCAAGTCGCCCTTTCAGGTTTTCGACTTACCTGGTGTACAATCTTTTGTATATATCCCTTATTTTTTCCCAAACCCTTTTGGTTCGCCGGGATGCCCTTATTTTTTCCTAGGCATGTCACCCTAATGGGTCGTTCTTATGCGTAGTATTTATTTTTACTATGTCGGGGTCCCTTGTTTTTTCACATTTTCCTTCTTTTTTTGCTTCAAACAACCAACGATGGGCCTCCAATGTTGGGCCTTCCATTTTTTTTGCTTCTTGTAACCCCTGCCTTACTTTAGCACTCCTGGCCCAATTATTTTCTTTTATCATTTCATGTTCTTTATTTTATTTTATTTTGTTTCATTTTTTAATTATATTTTTATTACTATTATTATTATGATTTTTATTAATAAAAAATCCAAAAATATTTTTATTTATTATTTTCACATTTATATGTTTATTTTCTTTATAAAACAAAATGAACAAAACTATTTTCTTAACAATTTAATTTCTTTTTTTTTAATAAATAATAATTAGATTTAGTTTAGTTATTTTATTTTTCTTAATTAAAATTAACTTAGAATTTAGGTCTTTTAATTAATTTAATCTCCATTTTATTTTCATTAAACTTAAAACCTTTTCATAAAAAACCCTAAAAATGCTTCAAACTTATTTTCTTTTCTTATTTAATTTAGGGTTAATTTTACTTATCTTTAATTAATTATTTTTCCCTTTTTTTAGTAATTAGGTTAAAACCTTTAAATAAAAACCAAACAAAAATCATTTATTTTTCCATTTACATTTGTACATTATATTTTTCAATTATTTGTACATTATTTAATATGGTTGTAATAGATAATTAGGTTTAATTTTCTTGCAATCCCCATTTGTAAATTTGTATACCCTTCCCCTAATGATATAATAGCATAGTAATTTTACTTTCCCCTAGACTAAAATTAATAAGTAGCAAACCCTAATTCAAGATAAAAAATGTATGTAAATCAAATACATTTGCACACTTGCACCCTTAGGGTACACTCCACTTTGTTGCCTTACAAAAATGGGCATGTTATGCATGTGGGATGTCTTAGCAAAAACAAATCAAAATACAAGATCATAGTCCCTCGATGACGCTATCAATGTTGCCTTTCAAAATGATCTTAGTTCCTCAAAGAGAAATGCTAAGATATCTCAAACATTGCTATTATGACTATACGATGACCCACACTCGTCCTTTTACATCCAAAGATAAGGATTCTTACCAAATCAATGGTAAGATAGCAATATCAAAGGAAAGGAAGAAATGAACAAATACTTTTGAGTAGGTAGATTGTTCCTAGTTGCTTGCTCGTTTTCAAATCAAACATCCTTGCTTATTTCCAAAATAAACACCAAACACTTTCAAAAACACATTCAAAACACTTTCCAAACATGAAACATTTTCAAAAGTCCAACACTTTGTATACGTTCTTACGAACGAGAACTATTTCAAAGTTTTCCTAAATGAAGGTGCCTTTTCAAAATACTTTCAAAAACCACCACAAAGAACATTTTCAAACAAAGCAAGTGATCTAACAGGCAACTATGAGCCCATAGATAACTATGGATAAAAAGGGTGCTAACACCTTCACTTTTCATAATCTACCCCCCGAACTCAAGAAATAATCTCAAAGGTCTTTCTTGTTCTTTTCATCCTTTCCTTTTGGATAAAAGAAAAGTCGGTGGCGACTCTTTCTAACCGCAACATTTACGATCAAAAGTAAAACACCCATGTCAGGTCTCCAACCGTATCATAGGTATATTTGAAGATATTTAAGCTCCTTTATTTGTTAAAGTGATTTCCGGGGAGATTGTGGGAAATGTGTTATTATGTGCGAAGACAACTCCATGGGGAATAATTTCATTGAAGTGGCTCTTGCGACTTCACTGGGGATAATCTTATGAAAGGGACTCCATGGGGATTTACAAACATCTTAAATGTCATCCCAGCTCCTAGAATTTTGAATAAATGTTTATTCCTATTCTTATGTGTATATTTGTTAAGAGTTAATCATGTTCATATGCATATGTTCATTCAATTTTAGTCATTGGACATTTTTGAAAATAAAACAAAAAACAAAAATTTGAACTTCAAAGTATAATTGTATTGATAATTTACCAATAAATAGATGATTTTGTACAAAGAGACGGAAATCCTAGTAAGAGGAAGTCGTCGTAAAATGAAAGAGTACGAAGTGAAAACAAATGTACATAGCCATGTGGAAGTGATCTTATTGGGTTCCAACTCTGCTATTGCCCCTGTGCCTTTGAATATCATCTCTTACCGTCAAAAGAAGTTGATTGCACTAATCTTGTACCTTTTGAACTTTTGACCTTAGTAACAAAGCTGGCTGTAAATGATCCAACGGGACACAGTCGTATGCTTTAATCCCTAATTTTTTTATGGACTGCCCTTTCAGGTTCTCAGTCCACCAGGATCCCTTTTTTACCCAAGCCGCCCTTTCAGGTTTTCGACTTACCGGGTGTACAATCCTTTGTATATATCCCTTATTTTTTCCCGAACCCTTTTGGTTCGCCGGGATGCCCTTATTTTTTCCTAGGCATGTAAGCCTAACGGGTCGTTCTTATGCGTAGTATTTTTTTTTACTATGTCGGGTCCCTTGTTTTTTTCATATTTTCCTTCTTTTTTTGCTTCAAACAACCAGCGATGGGCCTCCAATGTTAGGCCTTCCATTTTGTTTGCTTCTTGTAACCCCTGCCTTACATTAGCAAACCTGGCCCAATTATTTTCTTTTATCATTTCAAGTTCTTTATTTTATTTTATTATGTTTCATTTTTTAATTATATTTTTATTACTATTATTATTATTATTATTATTATTATTATTTTTAATAAAAAATCCAAAAATATTTTTATTTATTATTTTCAGATTTATATGTTTATTTTCTTTATAAAACAAAAAGAACAAAAATAATTTTTTAACAATTTAATTTCTTTTTTTAATAAATAATAATTAGATTTAGGTTTAGTTATTTTATTTTTCTTAATTAAAATTAACTTAGAATTTAGGTCTTTTAATTAATTTAATCTCCATTTTATTTTCATTAAACATAAAACCTTTTCATAAAAAACCCTAAAAATGCTTCAAACTTATTTTCTTTTCTTATTTAATTTAGGTTTAATTTTATTTATCTTTAATTAATTATTTTTCATTTTTTTGAGTAATTAGGTTAAAACCTTTAAATAAAAACCAAACAAAAATCATTTCTTTTTCCATTTACATTTGTACATTATATTTTTCAATTATTTGTACATTATTCAATATGGATGTAATAGATAATTATGTTTAATTTTCTTGCAATCGCCGTTTGTAAATTTGTATACCCCTCCCCTATTGATATAATAGCATAGTAATTTTACTTTTCGCGATTTATCATTTTCATATTAAATGTTAGTAATTAGGGTTTGTATGGCAAGACTAAAATTAATAAGTAGCAAACCCTAATTCAAGATAAAAAATGCATGTAAATCAAATACATTTGCACACTTGCACCCTTAGGGTAAACTCCACTTTGTTGCCTTACAAAAATGGCCATGTTATGCATGTGGGATGTCTTAGCAAAAACAAATCAAAATACAAGATCATAGTCCCTCGATGACGCTATCAATGTTGCCTTTCAAAATGATCTTAGTCCCTCAAAGAGAAATGCTAAGATATCTCAAACATTGCTATTATGACTATACGATGACCCACACCCGTCCTTTTTCATCCAAAGATAAGGATTCTTACCAAATCAATGGTAAGATAGCAATATCAAAGGAAAGGAAGAAATAAACAAATACTTTTTAGTAGGTAGATTGTTCCTAGTTGCTTGCTCGTTTTCAAATCAAACATCCTTACTTATTTTCAAAACAAACACCAAACACTTTCGAAAACACCTTCAAAACACTTTCCAAACATGAAACATTTTCAAAAGTCCAACACTTTGTATACGTTCTTACGAACGAGAACTATTACAAAGTTTGCCTAAACGAAGGCGCCTTTTCAAAATACTTTCAAAAACCGCCACAAAGCACATTTTCAAACAAAGCAAGTGATCTAGGAAGAAACTAAGAGCCCATAGATAACTATGGATGAAAAGGGTGCTAACACCTTTCCTTTTCATAATCTACCCCCCGAACTCAAGAAATAATCTCAAAGGTCTTTCCTGTTCTTTTCATCCTTTCCTTTTGGATAAAAGAAAAGTCGGTGTCAACTCTTTCTAACCGCAACATTTGCGATCAAAAGCAAAACACCCAAGTCAGGTCTCCCACCGTATCACATGGATATTTGAAGATATTTAAGCTCCTTTATTTGTTAAAGTGATTTCCAAGGAGATTGTGGGGAATTTGCTATTATGTGCGAAGACTACTCCATGGGGAATAATTTCATAGAAGTGGCTCTTGCGACTTCACTGGGGATAATATTATGAAAGGGACTCCATGGGGATTTACAATTATCTTGAATGTCATCCCAGCTCCTAGAATTTTGAATAAATGTTTATTCCTATTCTTATGTATATATTTGTTAACAGTTAATCATGTTCACGTGCATATGTTCATTCAATTTTAGTCATCGGACGTTTTCGCAAATAAAACAGAAAACAAAAATTTTGAACTTCAAAGTATAATTGTATTGATAATTTGCACATAAATAGATGATTTTGTACAAAGAAACGGAAATCCTAGTAAGAGGAAGTCGTCGTAAAATGAAAGAGTACGAAGTGAAAACAAATGTACATAGCCATGTGGAAGTGATCTAATTTGGGTTCCAACTCTGCTATTGCCCATATGCCTTAGTTTATCATCTCTTATCGTCAAAAGAAGTTGATTGCATTAATCTTGTACCTTTTGAACTTTTGACCTTAGTAACAAAGCTGGCTGTAAATGATCCAACGGGACACAGTCGTATGCTTTAACCCCTAATTTTTTCATTGACTGCCCTTTTAGGTTCTCAGTCCACCGGGATACATTTTTTACCCAAGCCGCCCTTTCAGGTTTTCGACTTACTGGGTGTACAATCTTTTGTATATTTCCCTTATTTTTTCCCGAACCCTTTTGGTTCGCCGGGATGCCCTTATTTTATCATAGGCATGTCACCCTAACGGGTCGTTCTTATGCGTAGTATTTTTTTTTACTATGTCTGGGTCCCTTGTTTTTTCACATTTTCCTTCTTTTTTTGCTTCAAACAACCAGCGATGGGCCTCCAATGTTGGGCCTTCCATTTTTTTTGCTTCTTCTAACCCCTGCCTTACTTTAGCACTCCTGGCCCAATTATTTTCTTTTATCATTTCATGTTCTTTATTTTATTCTATTTTGTTTCATTTTTTAATTATATTTTTATTACTATTATTATTATTATTATTATTATTATTATTATTATTATTATTATTATTATTCTTTTTATTAATAAAAAATCCAAAAATATTTTTATTAATTATTTTCACATTTATATGTTTATTTTCTTTATAAAACAAAAAGAACAAAAATATTTTCTAAACAATTTAATTTCTTTTTTTAATAAATAATAATTAGATTTAGGTTTAGTTATTTTATTTTTCTTAATTAAAATTAACTTAAAATTTAGGTCTTTTAAATAATTTAATCTCCATTTTATTTTCATTAAACTTAAAACCTTTTCATAAAAAACCCTAAAAATGCTTCAAACTTATTTTCTTTTCTTATTTAATTTAGGTTTAATTTTATTTATCTTTAATTAATTATTTTTCTTTTTTTTAGTAATTAGGTTAAAACTCTTAAATAAAAACTAAACAAAAATCATTTATTTTTCCATTTACATTTGTACATTATATTTTTCAATTATTTGTATATTATTCAATATGGTTGTAATAGATAATTAGGTTTAATTTTCTTGCAATCCCCATTTGTAAATTTGTATACCCCTCTCCTAATGATATAATAGCATAGTAATTTTACTTTCCGCAATTTATCATTTTCATATTAAATGTTAGTAATTAAGGTTTGTATGGCAAGACTAAAATTAATAAGTAGCAAACCCTAATTCAAGATAAAAAAATGCATGTAAATCAAATACATTTGCACACTTGCACACGTTAGGGTAAACTCCACTTTATTGCCTTACAAAAATGGCCATGTTATGCATGTGGGATGTCTTAGCAAAAAAAATCAAAATACAAGATCATAGTCCCTCGATGACGCCATCAATGTTGCCTTTCAAAACGATCTTAGTCCCTCAAAGAGAAATGCTAATATATCTCAAACATTGCTATTATGACTATACGATTACCCACACCCGTCCTTTTACATCCAAAGATAAGGATTCTTACCAAATGAATGGTAAGATAGCAATATCAAAGGAAAGGAAGTAATGAACAAATACTTTTGAGTAGGTAGATTGTTACTAGTTGCTTGCTCGTTTTCAAATCAAACATCCTTGCTTATTTTCAAAACAAACACCAAACACTTTCAAAAACACATTCAAAACACTTTCCAAACATGAAACATTTTCAAAAGTCCAACACTTTGTATACTTTCTTACGAACGAGAACTTTTACAAAGTTTGCCTAAACAAAGGTGCCTTTTCAAAATACTTTCGAAAACCACCACAAAGCACATTTTCAAACAAAGCAAGTGATCTAGCAAGCAACTAAGAGCCCATAGATAACTATGGATGAAAAGGGTGCTAACACCTTCCCTTTTCATAATCTACCCCCTGAACTCAAGAAATAATCTCAAAGGTCTTTCCTGTTCTTTTCATCCTTTCCTTTTGGATAAAAGAAAAGTCGGTGGTGACTCTTTCTAACCGCAACATTTGCGATTAAAAGCAAAACACCCAAGTCAGGTCTCCCACCCTATCACATGGATATTTGAAGATATTTAAGCTCCTTTATTTGTTAAAGTGAGTTCCGGGGAAATTGTGGGGAATTTGCTATTATTTGCGAAGACTACTCCATGGGGAATAATTTCATAGAAGTGGCTCTTGCGACTTCACTGGGGATAATATTATGAAAGGGACTCCATGGGGATTTACAAACATCTTGAATGTCATTCCAGCTCCTAGAATTTTGAATAAATGTTTATTCCTATTCTTATGTATATATTTATTAACAGTTAATCATGTTCACATGCATATGTTCATTCAATTTTAGTCATTGGACGTTTTTGCAAATAAAACAGAAAACAAAAAGTTTGAACTTCAAAGTATAATTGTATTGATAATTTGCCCATAAATAGATAATTTTGTACAAAGAGACGGAAATCCTAGTAAGAGGAATTCGTCGTAAAATGAAAGAGTACGAAGTGAAAACAAATGTACATAGCCATGTGGAAGTGATCTCGTTGGGTTCCAACTCTTCTATTGCCCCTATGCCTTTGAATATCATCTCTTACCGTCAAAAGAAGTTGATTACACTAATCTTGTACCTTTTGAACTTTTGACCTTAGTAACAAAGCTGACTGTAAATGATCCAACGGGACACAGTCGTATGCTTTAATCCCTAATTTTTTCATGGACTGTCCTTTTAGGTTCTCAGTCCACCGGGATGCCTTTTTTACCCAAGCCGCCCTTTCAGGTTTTCGACTTACCGGGTGTACAATCTTTTGTATATATCCCTTATTTTTTCCCGAACCCTTTTGGTTCGCCGGGATGCCCTTATTATTTCCTAGGCATGTCACCCTAACGAGTCGTTCTTATGCGTAGTATTTTTTTTACTATGTCTGGGTCCCTTGTTTTTTCACATTTTCCTTCTTTTTTTGCTTCAAACAACCAGCGATGGGCCTCCAATGTTGGGCCATCCATTTTTTCTATTCTTCTAACCCCTGCCTTACTTTAGCACTCCTGACCCAATTATTTTCTTTTATCATTTCATGTTCTTTATTTAATTTTATTTTGTTTCATTTTTTAATTATATTTTTATTACTATTATTATTATTATTATTATTATTATTATTATTATTAATAAAAAATCCAAAAATATTTTTATTTATTATTTTCACATTTATATGTTTATTTTCTTTATAAAACAAAAAGAACAAAAATATTTTCTTAACAATTTAATTTCTTTTTTTAATAAATAATAATTAGATTTAGGTTTAGTTATTTTATTTTTCTTAATTTAAATTAACTTAGAATTTAGGTCTTTTAATTAATTTAATCTCCATTTTATTTTCATTAAACTTAAAACCTTTTCATAAAAAACCCTAAAAATGCTTCAAACTTATTTTCTTTTCTTATTTAATTTAGGTTTAATTTTATTTATCTTTAATTAATTATTTTTCCTTTTTTTTAGTAATTAGGTTAAAACCTTTAAATAAAAACCAAACTAAAATCATTTCTTTTTCCATTTACATTTGTACATTATATTTTTCAATTATTTGTACATTATTCAATATGGTTGTAATAGATAATTAGGTTTAATTTTCTTGCAATCCCCATTTATAAATTTGTATACCCCTCCCCTAATGATATAATAGCATAGTAATTTTACTTTCTGCAAATTATCATTTTCATATTAAATGTTAGTAATTAAGGTTTGTATGGCAAGACTAAAATTAATAAGTAGCAAACCCTAATTCAAGATAAAAAAATGCATGTAAATCAAATACATTTGCACACTTGCATCGTTAGGGTAAACTCAACTTTATTGCCTTACAAAAATGGCCATGTTATGCATGTGGGATGTCTTAGCAAAAACAAATCAAAATACAAGATCATAGTCCCTCGATGACGCCATCAATGTTGCCTTTCAAAACGATCTTAGTCCCTCAAAGAGAAATGCTAATATATCTCAAACATTGCTATTATGACTATACGATGACCCACACCCGTCCTTTTACATCCAAAGATAAGGATTCTTACCAAATCAATGGTAAGATAGCAATATCAAAGGAAAGGAAGAAATGAACAAATACTTTTGAGTAGGTAGATTGTTACTAGTTGCTTGCTCGTTTTCAAATCAAACATCCTTTGTTATTTTTAAAACAAACACCAAACACTTTAAAAACACATTCAAAACACTTTCCAAACATGAAACATTTTCAAAAGTCCAACACTTTGTATACTTTCTTACGAACGAGAACTATTACAAAGTTTGCCTAAATGAAGGCGCCTTTTCAAAATACTTTCAAAAACCACCACAAAGCATATTTTCAAACAAAGCAAGTGATCTAGCAAGCAACTAAGAGCCCATAGATAACTATGGATGAAAAGGGTGCTAACACCTTCACTTTTCATAATCTACCCCCCGAACTCAAGAAATAATCTCAAAGGTCTTTCTTGTTCTTTTCATCCTTTCCTTTTGGATAAAAGAAAAGTCGGCGGCGACTCTTTCTAACCGCAACATTTGCGATCAAAAGCAAAACACCCAAATCAGGTGTCCCACCGTATCACATGGATATTTGAAGATATTTAAGCTCCTTTATTTGTTAAAGTGAGTTCTGGGGAGATTGTGGGGAATTTGCTATTATGTGCGAAGACTACTCCATGGGGAATAATTTCATAGAAGTGGCTCTTGCGACTTCACTGGGGATAATATTATGAAAGGGACTCCATGGGGATTTACAAACATCTTGAATGTCATCCCAGCTCCTAGAATTTTGAATAAATGTTTATTCCTATTCTTATGTATATATTTATTAACAATTAATCATGTTCACATGCATATGTTCATTCAATTTTAGTCATTGGACGTTTTTGCATATAAAACAGAAAACAAAAAGTTTGAACTTCAAAGTATAATTGTATTGATAATTTGCACATAAATAGATGATTTTGTACAAAGAGACGAAAATCCTAGTAAGAGGAAGTCGTCGTAAAATGAAAGAGTACGGAGTGAAAACAAATGTACATAGCCATGTGGAAGTGATCTCGTTGGGTTCCAACTCTGCTATTGCCCCTATGCCTTTGAATATCATCTCTTACCGCCAAAAGAAGTTGATTGCACTAATCTTGTACCTTTTGAACTTTTGACCTTAGTAACAAAGCTGGCTGTAAATGATCCAACGGGACACAGTCGTATGCTTTAATCCCTAATTTTTTCATGGACTTCCCTTTCAGGTTCTCAGTCCACCAGGATACCTTTTTTACCCAAGTCGCCCTTTCAGGTTTTCGACTTACCTGGTGTACAATCTTTTGCATATATCCCTTATTTTTTCCCAAACCCTTTTGGTTCGCCGGGATGCCCTTATTTTTTCCTAGGCATGTCACCCTAATGGGTCGTTCTTATGCGTAGTATTTATTTTTACTATGTCGGGGTCCCTTGTTTTTTCACATTTTCCTTCTTTTTTTGCTTCAAACAACCAACGATGGGCCTCCAATGTTGGGCCTTCCATTTTTTTTGCTTCTTGTAACCCCTGCCTTACTTTAGCACTCCTGGCCCAATTATTTTCTTTTATCATTTCATGTTCTTTATTTTATTTTATTTTGTTTCATTTTTTAATTATATTTTTATTACTATTATTATTATGATTTTTATTAATAAAAAATCCAAAAATATTTTTATTTATTATTTTCACATTTATATGTTTATTTTCTTTATAAAACAAAATGAACAAAACTATTTTCTTAACAATTTAATTTCTTTTTTTTTAATAAATAATAATTAGATTTAGTTTAGTTATTTTATTTTTCTTAATTAAAATTAACTTAGAATTTAGGTCTTTTAATTAATTTAATCTCCATTTTATTTTCATTAAACTTAAAACCTTTTCATAAAAAACCCTAAAAATGCTTCAAACTTATTTTCTTTTCTTATTTAATTTAGGGTTAATTTTACTTATCTTTAATTAATTATTTTTCCCTTTTTTTAGTAATTAGGTTAAAACCTTTAAATAAAAACCAAACAAAAATCATTTATTTTTCCATTTACATTTGTACATTATATTTTTCAATTATTTGTACATTATTTAATATGGTTGTAATAGATAATTAGGTTTAATTTTCTTGCAATCCCCATTTGTAAATTTGTATACCCTTCCCCTAATGATATAATAGCATAGTAATTTTACTTTCCGCTAGACTAAAATTAATAAGTAGCAAACCCTAATTCAAGATAAAAAATGTATGTAAATCAAATACATTTGCACACTTGCACCCTTAGGGTACACTCCACTTTGTTGCCTTACAAAAATGGGCATGTTATGCATGTGGGATGTCTTAGCAAAAACAAATCAAAATACAAGATCATAGTCCCTCGATGACGCTATAAATGTTGCCTTTCAAAATGATCTTAGTTCCTCAAAGAGAAATGCTAAGATATCTCAAACATTGCTATTATGACTATCGATGACCCACACTCGTCCTTTTACATCCAAAGATAAGGATTCTTACCAAATCAATGGTAAGATAGCAATATCAAAGGAAAGGAAGAAATGAACAAATACTTTTGAGTAGGTAGATTGTTCCTAGTTGCTTGCTCGTTTTCAAATCAAACATCCTTGCTTATTTCCAAAACAAACACCAAACACTTTCGAAAACACATTCAAAACACTTTCCAAACATGAAACATTTTCAAAAGTCCAACACTTTGTATACGTTCTTACGAACGAGAACTATTTCAAAGTTTTCCTAAATGAAGGTGCCTTTTCAAAATACTTTCAAAAACCACCACAAAGAACATTTTCAAACAAAGCAAGTGATCTAACAGGCAACTATGAGCCCATAGATAACTATGGATAAAAAGGGTGCTAACACCTTCACTTTTCATAATCTACCCCCCGAACTCAAGAAATAATCTCAAAGGTCTTTCTTGTTCTTTTCATCCTTTCCTTTTGGATAAAAGAAAAGTCGGTGGCGACTCTTTCTAACCGAAACATTTACGATCAAAAGTAAAACACCCATGTCAGGTCTCCAACCGTATCATAGGTATATTTGAAGATATTTAAGCTCCTTTATTTGTTAAAGTGATTTCCGGGGAGATTGTGGGAAATGTGTTATTATGTGCGAAGACTACTCCATGGGGAATAATTTCATTGAAGTGGCTCTTGCGACTTCACTGGGGATAATCTTATGAAAGGGACTCCATGGGGATTTACAAACATCTTAAATGTCATCCCAGCTCCTAGAATTTTGAATAAATGTTTATTCCTATTCTTATGTGTATATTTGTTAAGAGTTAATCATGTTCATATGCATATGTTCATTCAATTTTAGTCATTGGACATTTTTGAAAATAAAACAAAAAACAAAAATTTGAACTTCAAAGTATAATTGTATTGATAATTTACCAATAAATAGATGATTTTGTACAAAGAGACGGAAATCCTAGTAAGAGGAAGTCGTCGTAAAATGAAAGAGTACGAAGTGAAAACAAATGTACATAGCCATGTGGAAGTGATCTTATTGGGTTCCAACTCTGCTATTGCCCCTGTGCCTTTGAATATCATCTCTTACCGTCAAAAGAAGTTGATTGCACTAATCTTGTACCTTTTGAACTTTTGACCTTAGTAACAAAGCTGGCTGTAAATGATCCAACGGGACACAGTCGTATGCTTTAATCCCTAATTTTTTTATGGACTGCTCTTTCAGGTTCTCAGTCCACCAGGATCCCTTTTTTACCCAAGCCGCCCTTTCAGGTTTTCGACTTACCGGGTGTACAATCCTTTGTATATATCCCTTATTTTTTCCCGAACCCTTTTGGTTCGCCGGGATGCCCTTATTTTTTCCTAGGCATGTAAGCCTAACGGGTCGTTCTTATGCGTAGTATTTTTTTTACTATGTCGGGTCCCTTGTTTTTTTCATATTTTCCTTCTTTTTTTGCTTCAAACAACCAGCGATGGGCCTCCAATGTTAGGCCTTCCATTTTGTTTGCTTCTTGTAACCCCTGCCTTACATTAGCAAACCTGGCCCAATTATTTTCTTTTATCATTTCAAGTTCTTTATTTTATTTTATTATGTTTCATTTTTTAATTATATTTTTATTACTATTATTATTATTATTATTATTATTATTATTATTATTATTATTATTATTTTTAATAAAAAATCCAAAAATATTTTTATTTATTATTTTCAGATTTATATGTTTATTTTCTTTATAAAACAAAAAGAACAAAAATAATTTTTTAACAATTTAATTTCTTTTTTTAATAAATAATAATTAGATTTAGGTTTAGTTATTTTATTTTTCTTAATTAAAATTAACTTAGAATTTAGGTCTTTTAATTAATTTAATCTCCATTTTATTTTCATTAAACATAAAACCTTTTCATAAAAAACCCTAAAAATGCTTCAAACTTATTTTCTTTTCTTATTTAATTTAGGTTTAATTTTATTTATCTTTAATTAATTATTTTTCATTTTTTTGAGTAATTAGGTTAAAACCTTTAAATAAAAACCAAACAAAAATCATTTCTTTTTCCATTTACATTTGTACATTATATTTTTCAATTATTTGTACATTATTCAATATGGATGTAATAGATAATTATGTTTAATTTTCTTGCAATCGCCGTTTGTAAATTTGTATACCCCTCCCCTATTGATATAATAGCATAGTAATTTTACTTTTCGCGATTTATCATTTTCATATTAAATGTTAGTAATTAGGGTTTGTATGACAAGACTAAAATTAATAAGTAGCAAACCCTAATTCAAGATAAAAAATGCATGTAAATCAAATACATTTGCACACTTGCACCCTTAGGGTAAACTCCACTTTGTTGCCTTACAAAAATGGCCATGTTATGCATGTGGGATGTCTTAGCAAAAACAAATCAAAATACAAGATCATAGTCCCTCGATGACGCTATCAATGTTGCCTTTCAAAATGATCTTAGTCCCTCAAAGAGAAATGCTAAGATATCTCAAACATTGCTATTATGACTATACGATGACCCACACCCGTCCTTTTTCATCCAAAGATAAGGATTCTTACCAAATCAATGGTAAGATAGCAATATCAAAGGAAAGGAAGAAATAAACAAATACTTTTTAGTAGGTAGATTGTTCCTAGTTGCTTGCTCGTTTTCAAATCAAACATCCTTACTTATTTTCAAAACAAACACCAAACACTTTCGAAAACACCTTCAAAACACTTTCCAAACATGAAACATTTTCAAAAGTCCAACACTTTGTATACGTTCTTACGAACGAGAACTATTACAAAGTTTGCCTAAACGAAGGCGCCTTTTCAAAATACTTTCAAAAACCGCCACAAAGCACATTTTCAAACAAAGCAAGTGATCTAGGAAGCAACTAAGAGCCCATAGATAACTATGGATGAAAAGGGTGCTAACACCTTCCCTTTTCATAATCTACCCCCCGAACTCAAGAAATAATCTCAAAGGTCTTTCCTGTTCTTTTCATCCTTTCCTTTTGGATAAAAGAAAAGTCGGTGTCAACTCTTTCTAACCGCAACATTTGCGATCAAAAGCAAAACACCCAAGTCAGGTCTCCCACCGTATCACATGGATATTTGAAGATATTTAAGCTCCTTTATTTGTTAAAGTTATTTCCAAGGAGATTGTGGGGAATTTGCTATTATGTGCGAAGACTACTCCATGGGGAATAATTTCATGGAAGTGGCTCTTGCGACTTCACTGGGGATAATATTATGAAAGGGACTACATGGGGATTTACAATTATCTTGAATGTCATCCCAGCTCCTAGAATTTTGAATAAATGTTTATTCCTATTCTTATGTATATATTTGTTAACAGTTAATCATGTTCACGTGCATATGTTCATTCAATTTTAGTCATCGGACGTTTTCGCAAATAAAACAGAAAACAAAAATTTTGAACTTCAAAGTATAATTGTATTGATAATTTGCACATAAATAGATGATTTTGTACAAAGAAACGGAAATCCTAGTAAGAGGAAGTCGTCGTAAAATGAAAGAGTACGAAGTGAAAACAAATGTACATAGCCATGTGGAAGTGATCTAATTTGGGTTCCAACTCTGCTATTGCCCATATGCCTTAGTTTATCATCTCTTATCGTCAAAAGAAGTTGATTGCATTAATCTTGTACCTTTTGAACTTTTGACCTTAGTAACAAAGCTGGCTGTAAATGATCCAACGGGACACAGTCGTATGCTTTAACCCCTAATTTTTTCATTGACTGCCCTTTTAGGTTCTCAGTCCACCGGGATACCTTTTTTACCCAAGTCGCCCTTTCAGGTTTTCGACTTACTGGGTGTACAATCTTTTGTATATTTCCCTTATTTTTTCCCGAACCCTTTTGGTTCGCCGGGATGCCCTTATTTTATCATAGGCATGTCACCCTAACGGGTCGTTCTTATGCGTAGTATTTTTTTTTACTATGTCTGGGTCCCTTGTTTTTTCACATTTTCCTTCTTTTTTTGCTTCAAACAACCAGCGATGGGCCTCCAATGTTGGGCCTTCCATTTTTTTTGCTTCTTCTAACCCCTGCCTTACTTTAGCACTCCTGGCCCAATTATTTTCTTTTATCATTTCATGTTCTTTATTTTATTCTATTTTGTTTCATTTTTTAATTATATTTTTATTACTATTATTATTATTATTATTATTATTATTATTATTATTATTATTATTATTATTATTATTATTATTATTCTTTTTATTAATAAAAAATCCAAAAATATTTTTATTAATTATTTTCACATTTATATGTTTATTTTCTTTATAAAACAAAAAGAACAAAAATATTTTCTAAACAATTTAATTTCTTTTTTTAATAAATAATAATTAGATTTAGGTTTAGTTATTTTATTTTTCTTAATTAAAATTAACTTAAAATTTAGGTCTTTTAAATAATTTAATCTCCATTTTATTTTCATTAAACTTAAAACCTTTTCATAAAAAACCCTAAAAATGCTTCAAACTTATTTTCTTTTCTTATTTAATTTAGGTTTAATTTTATTTATCTTTAATTAATTATTTTTCTTTTTTTTAGTAATTAGGTTAAAACTCTTAAATAAAAACTAAACAAAAATCATTTCTTTTTCCATTTACATTTGTACATTATATTTTTCAATTATTTGTATATTCGTCAATATGGTTGTAATAGATAATTAGGTTTAATTTTCTTGCAATCCCCATTTGTAAATTTGTATACCCCTCTCCTAATGATATAATAGCATAGTAATTTTACTTTCCGCAATTTATCATTTTCATATTAAATGTTAGTAATTATGGTTTGTATGGCAAGACTAAAATTAATAAGTAGCAAACCCTAATTCAAGATAAAAAAATGCATGTAAATCAAATACATTTGCACACTTGCACACGTTAGGGTAAACTCCACTTTATTGCCTTACAAAAATGGCCATGTTATGCATGTGGGATGTCTTAGCAAAAAAAATCAAAATACAAGATCATAGTCCCTCGATGACGCCATCAATGTTGCCTTTCAAAACGATCTTAGTCCCTCAAAGAGAAATGCTAATATATCTCAAACATTGCTATTATGACTATACGATGACCCACACCCGTCCTTTTACATCCAAAGATAAGGATTCTTACCAAATGAATGGTAAGATAGCAATATCAAAGGAAAGGAAGTAATGAACAAATACTTTTGAGTAGGTAGATTGTTACTAGTTGCTTGCTCGTTTTCAAATCAAACATCCTTGCTTATTTTCAAAACAAACACCAAACACTTTCAAAAACACATTCAAAACACTTTCCAAACATGAAACATTTTCAAAAGTCCAACACTTTGTATACTTTCTTACGAACGAGAACTTTTACAAAGTTTGCCTAAACAAAGGTGCCTTTTCAAAATACTTTCGAAAACCACCACAAAGCACATTTTCAAACAAAGCAAGTGATCTAGCAAGCAACTAAGAGCCCATAGATAACTATGGATGAAAAGGATGCTAACACCTTCCCTTTTCATAATCTACCCCCTGAACTCAAGAAATAATCTCAAAGGTCTTTCCTGTTCTTTTCATCCTTTCCTTTTGGATAAAAGAAAAGTCGGTGGTGACTCTTTCTAACCGCAACATTTGCGATTAAAAGCAAAACACCCAAGTCAGGTCTCCCACCCTATCACATGGATATTTGAAGATATTTAAGCTCCTTTATTTGTTAAAGTGAGTTCTGGGGAAATTGTGGGGAATTTGCTATTATTTGCGAAGACTACTCCATGGGGAATAATTTCATAGAAGTGGCTCTTGCGACTTCACTGGGGATAATATTATGAAAGGGACTCCATGGGGATTTACAAACATCTTGAATGTCATTCCAGCTCCTAGAATTTTGAATAAATGTTTATTCCTATTCTTATGTATATATTTGTTAACAGTTAATCATGTTCACATGCATATGTTCATTCAATTTTAGTCATTGGACGTTTTTGCAAATAAAACAGAAAACAAAAAGTTTGAACTTCAAAGTATAATTGTATTGATAATTTGCCCATAAATAGATAATTTTGTACAAAGAGACGGAAATCCTAGTAAGAGGAATTCGTCGTAAAATGAAAGAGTACGAAGTGAAAACAAATGTACATAGCCATGTGGAAGTGATCTCGTTGGGTTCCAACTCTTCTATTGCCCCTATGCCTTTGAATATCATCTCTTACCGTCAAAAGAAGTTGATTACACTAATCTTGTACCTTTTGAACTTTTGACCTTAGTAACAAAGCTGACTGTAAATGATCCAACGGGACATAGTCGTATGCTTTAATCCCTAATTTTTTCATGGACTGTCCTTTTAGGTTCTCAGTCCACCGGGATGCCTTTTTTACCCAAGCCGCCCTTTCAGGTTTTCGACTTACCGGGTGTACAATCTTTTGTATATATCCCTTATTTTTTCCCGAACCCTTTTGGTTCGCCGGGATGCCCTTATTATTTCCTAGGCATGTCACCCTAACGAGTCGTTCTTATGCATAGTATTTTTTTTACTATGTCTGGGTCCCTTGTTTTTTCACATTTTCCTTCTTTTTTTGCTTCAAACAACCAGCGATGGGCCTCCAATGTTGGGCCATCCATTTTTTCTATTCTTCTAATCCCTGCCTTACTTTAGCACTCCTGACCCAATTATTTTCTTTTATCATTTCATGTTCTTTATTTAATTTTATTTTGTTTCATTTTTTAATTATATTTTTATTACTATTATTATTATTATTATTATTATTATTATTATTATTATTATTATTATTATTATTATTATTATTAATAAAAAATCCAAAAATATTTTTATTTATTATTTTCACATTTATATGTTTATTTTCTTTATAAAACAAAAAGAACAAAAATATTTTCTTAACAATTTAATTTCTTTTTTTAATAAATAATAATTAGATTTAGGTTTAGTTATTTTATTTTTCTTAATTTAAATTAACTTAGAATTTAGGTCTTTTAATTAATTTAATCTCCATTTTATTTTCATTAAACTTAAAACCTTTTCATAAAAAACCCTAAAAATGCTTCAAACTTATTTTCTTTTCTTATTTAATTTAGGTTTAATTTTATTTATCTTTAATTAATTATTTTTCCTTTTTTTTAGTAATTAGGTTAAAACCTTTAAATAAATACCAAACAAAAATCATTTCTTTTTCCATTTACATTTGTACATTATATTTTTCAATTATTTGTACATTATTCAATATGGTTGTAATAGATAATTAGGTTTAATTTTCTTGCAATCCCCATTTATAAATTTGTATACCCCTCCCCTAATGATATAATAGCATAGTAATTTTACTTTCTGCAAATTATCATTTTCATATTAAATGTTAGTAATTAAGGTTTGTATGGCAAGACTAAAATTAATAAGTAGCAAACCCTAATTCAAGATAAAAAAATGCATGTAAATCAAATACATTTGCACACTTGCATCGTTAGGGTAAACTCAACTTTATTGCCTTACAAAAATGGCCATGTTATGCATGTGGGATGTCTTAGCAAAAACAAATCAAAATACAAGATCATAGTCCCTCGATGACGCCATCAATGTTGCCTTTCAAAACGATCTTAGTCCCTCAAAGAGAAATGCTAATATATCTTAAACATTGCTATTATGACTATACGATGACCCACACCCGTCCTTTTACATCCAAAGATAAGGATTCTTACCAAATCAATGGTAAGATAGCAATATCAAAGGAAAGGAAGAAATGAACAAATACTTTTGAGTAGGTAGATTGTTACTAGTTGCTTGCTCGTTTTCAAATCAAACATCCTTTCTTATTTTTAAAACAAACACCAAACACTTTAAAAACACATTCAAAACACTTTCCAAACATGAAACATTTTCAAAAGTCCAACACTTTGTATACTTTCTTACGAACGAGAACTATTACAAAGTTTGCCTAAATGAAGGCGCCTTTTCAAAATACTTTCAAAAACCACCACAAAGCATATTTTCAAACAAAGCAAGTGATCTAGCAAGCAACTAAGAGCCCATAGATAACTATGGATGAAAAGGGTGCTAACACCTTCACTTTTCATAATCTACCCCCCGAACTCAAGAAATAATCTCAAAGGTCTTTCTTGTTCTTTTCATCCTTTCCTTTTGGATAAAAGAAAAGTCGGCGGCGACTCTTTCTAACCGCAACATTTGCGATCAAAAGCAAAACACCCAAATCAGGTGTCCCACCGTATCACATGGATATTTGAAGATATTTAAGCTCCTTTATTTGTTAAAGTGAGTTTTGGGGAGATTGTGGGGAATTTGCTATTATGTGCGAAGACTACTCCATGGGGAATAATTTCATAGAAGTGGCTCTTGCGACTTCACTGGGGATAATATTATGAAAGGGACTCCATGGGGATTTACAAACATCTTGAATGTCATCCCAGCTCCTAGAATTTTGAATAAATGTTTATTCCTATTCTTATGTATATATTTATTTACAATTAATCATGTTCACATGCATATGTTCATTCAATTTTAGTCATTGGACGTTTTTGCATATAAAACAGAAAACAAAAAGTTTGAACTTCAAAGTATAATTGTATTGATAATTTGCACATAAATAGATGATTTTGTACAAAGAGACGAAAATCCTAGTAAGAGGAAGTCGTCGTAAAATGAAAGAGTACGAAGTGAAAACAAATGTACATAGCCATGTGGAAGTGATCTCGTTGGGTTCCAACTCTGCTATTGCCCCTATGCCTTTGAATATCATCTCTTACCGCCAAAAGAAGTTGATTGCACTAATCTTGTACCTTTTGAACTTTTGACCTTAGTAACAAAGCTGGCTGTAAATGATCCAACGGGACACAGTCGTATGCTTTAATCCCTAATTTTTTCATGGACTTCCCTTTCAGGTTCTCAGTCCACCAGGATACCTTTTTTACCCAAGTCTCCCTTTCAGGTTTTCGACTTACCTGGTGTACAATCTTTTGTATATATCCCTTATTTTTTCCCAAACCCTTTTGGTTCGCCGGGATGCCCTTATTTTTTCCTAGGCATGTCACCCTAATGGGTCGTTCTTATGCGTAGTATTTATTTTTACTATGTCGGGGTCCCTTGTTTTTTCACATTTTCCTTCTTTTTTTGCTTCAAACAACCAACGATGGGCCTCCAATGTTGGGCCTTCCATTTTTTTTGCTTCTTGTAACCCCTGCCTTACTTTAGCACTCCTGGCCCAATTATTTTCTTTTATCATTTCATGTTCTTTATTTTATTTTATTTTGTTTCATTTTTTAATTATATTTTTATTACTATTATTATTATGATTTTTATTAATAAAAAATCCAAAAATATTTTTATTTATTATTTTCACATTTATATGTTTATTTTCTTTATAAAACAAAATGAACAAAACTATTTTCTTAACAATTTAATTTCTTTTTTTTTAATAAATAATAATTAGATTTAGTTTAGTTATTTTATTTTTCTTAATTAAAATTAACTTAGAATTTAGGTCTTTTAATTAATTTAATCTCCATTTTATTTTCATTAAACTTAAAACCTTTTCATAAAAAACCCTAAAAATGCTTCAAACTTATTTTCTTTTCTTATTTAATTTAGGGTTAATTTTACTTATCTTTAATTAATTATTTTTCCCTTTTTTTAGTAATTAGGTTAAAACCTTTAAATAAAAACCAAACAAAAATCATTTATTTTTCCATTTACATTTGTACATTATATTTTTCAATTATTTGTACATTATTTAATATGGTTGTAATAGATAATTAGGTTTAATTTTCTTGCAATCCCCATTTGTAAATTTGTATACCCTTCCCCTAATGATATAATAGCATAGTAATTTTACTTTCCGCAAGACTAAAATTAATAAGTAGCAAACCCTAATTCAAGATAAAAAATGTATGTAAATCAAATACATTTGCACACTTGCACCCTTAGGGTACACTCCACTTTGTTGCCTTACAAAAATGGGCATGTTATGCATGTGGGATGTCTTAGCAAAAACAAATCAAAATACAAGATCATAGTCCCTCGATGATGCTATCAATGTTGCCTTTCAAAATGATCTTAGTCCCTCAAAGAGAAATGCTAAGATATCTCAAACATTGCTATTATGACTATACGATGACCTACACCCGTCTTTTTACATCCAAAGATAAGGATTCTTACCAAATCAATGGTAAGATAGAACTATCAAAGGAAAGGAAGAAATGAACAAATACTTTTGAGTCGGTAGATTGTTCCTAGTTGCTTGCTCGTTTTCAAATCAAACATCTTGCTTATTTTCAAAACAAACACCAAACACTTTCGAAAACACCTTCAAAACACTTTCCAAACATGAAACATTTTCAAAAGTCCAACACTTTGTATACGTTCTTACGAACGAAAACTATTACAAAGTTTGCCTAAACGAATGCGCCTTTTCAAAATACTTTCAAAAACCACCACAAAGCACATTTTCAAACAAAGCAAGTGATCTAGAAAGAAACTAAGAGCCCATAGATAACTATGGATAAAAAGGTTGCTAACACCTTCCCTTTTCATAATCTACCCCCCGAACTCAAGAAATAATCTCAAAGGTCTTTCCTGGTCTTTTCATCCTTTCCTTTTGGATAAAAGAAAAGTCGGTGGCGACTCTTTCTAACCGCAATATTTGCGATCAAAAGTAAAACACCCAAGTTAGGTCTCCCACCGTATCATAGGGATATTTGAAGATATTTAAGCTCCTTTATTTGTTAAAGTGATTTCCGGGGAGATTGTGGGGAATGTGCTATTATGTGCGAAGACTACTCTATGGGGAATAATTTCATAGAAGTGGCTCTTGCGACTTCACTGGGGATAATCTTATGAAAGGGACTCCATGGGGATTTACAAACATCTTGAATGTCATCCCAGCTCCTAGAATTTTGAATAAATGTTTATTCCTATTCTTATGTATATATTTGTTAACAGTTAATCATGTTCATATGCATATGTTCATTCAATTTTAGTCATTGGACATTTTTTCAAATAAAACAGAAAACAAAAAGTTTGAACTTCAAAGTATAATTGTATTGATAATTTTCCTATAAATAGATGATTTTGTACAAAGAGACGGAAATCCTAGTAAGAGGAAGTCGTCGTAAAATGAAAGAGTACGAAGTGAAAACAAAAGTACATAGCCATGTGAATGATCCAACGGGACACAGTCGTATGCTTTAATCCCTAATTTTTTCATGGATTGCCCTTTCAGGCTCTCAGTCCACCAAGATACCTTTTTTACCCAAGTCGCCCTTTCAGGTTTTTGACTTACCGGGTGTACAATCTTTTGTATATATCCCTTATTTTTTCCCGAACCCTTTTGGTTCGCCGGGATGCCCTTATTTTTTCCTAGGCATGTCACCCTAACGGGTCGTTCTTATGCGTAGTATTTTTTTTTATTATGTCTAGGTCCCTTGTTTTTTCACATTTTCCTTCTTTTTTTGAATCAAACAACCAGCGATGGGCCTCCAATGTTGGGCCTTCCATTTTTTTGCTTCTTCTAACCCCTGCCTTACTTTAGCACTCCTGGCGCAATTATTTTCTTTTATCATTTCATGTTCTTTATTTTATTTTATTTTGTTTCATTTTTAATTATATTTTTATTATTATTATTATTATTATTATTATTATTATTTTTATTAATAAAAAATCCAAAAATATTTTTATTTATTATTTTCACATTTATATGTTTATTTTCTTTATAAAACAAAAAGAACAAAAATATTTTCTTAACAATTTAATTTCTTTTTTTAATAAATAATAATTAGATTTAGGTTTATTTATTTTATTTTTCTTAATTAAAATTAACTTAGAATTTAGGTCTTTTAATTAATTTAATCTCCATTTTATTTTCATTAAACTTAAAACCTTTTTATAAAAAACCCTAAAAATGCTTCAAACTTATTTTCTTTTCTTATTTAATTTAGGTTTAATTTTATTTATCTTTAATTAATTAATTTTCCTTTTTTTTAGTAATTAGGTTAAAACCTTTAACTAAAAACCAAATAAAAATCATTTCTTTTTCCATTTACATTTGTACATTATATTTTTCAACTATTTGTACATTATTCAATATGGTTGTAATAGATAATTAGGTTTAATTTTCTTGCAATCCCCGTTTGTAAATTTGTATACCCCTCCCCTAATGATATAATAGTATAGTAATTTTACTTTCCGCATTTATCATTTTCATATTAAATGTTAGTAATTATGGTTTGTATGGAAAGACTAAAATTAATAAGTAGCAAACCCTAATTAAAGATAAAAAATGCATTTAAATCAAATGCATTTTCACACTTGCACCCTTAGGGTAAACTCCACTTTGTTGCCTTACAAAAATGGGCATGTTATGCATGTGGGATGTCTTAGCAAAAACAAATCAAAATACAAGATCATAGTCCCTCGATGACGCTATCAATGTTGCCTTTCAAAATGATCTTAGTCCCTCAAAGAGAAATGCTAAGATATCTCAAACATTTCTATTATGATTATACGATGACCCACACCCGTCCTTTTACATCCAAAGATAAGGATTCTTACCAAATCAATGGTAAGATAACAATATCAAAGGAAAGGAAGAAATGAACAAATACTTTTGAGTAAGTAGATTGTTCCTAGTTGCTTGCTCGTTTTCAAATCAAACATCCTTGCTTATTTTCAGAACAAACACCTAACACTTTCGAAAACACCTTCAAAACACTTTCCAAACATGAAACATTTTCAAAAGTCAAACACTTTGTATACGTTCTTACGAACGGGAACTATTACAGAGTTTGCCTAAACGAAGGCGCCTTTTCAAAATACTTTCAAAAACCACCACAAAGCATATTTTCAAACAAAGCAAGTAATCTAGCAAGCAACTAAGAGCCCATAGATAACTATGGATAAAAAGGGTGCTAACACCTTCCCTTTTCATAATCTACCCCCCGAACACAAGAAATAATCTCAAAGGTCTTTCCTGTTCTTTTCATCCTTTCCTTTTGGATAAAAGAAAAGTCGGTGGCGACTCTTTCTAACCACAACATTTGCAATCAAAAGAAAAACACGCAAGTCAGGTCTCCCACTGTATCACGGGGATATTTGAAGATATTTAAGCTCCTTTATTTGTTAAAGTGATATCCGGGGAGATTGTGGGGAATGTGCTATTATGTGCGAAGACTATTCCATGGGGAATAATTTCATAGAAGTGGCTCTTGCGACTTCACTGGGGAGAATCTTATGAAAGGGACTCCATGGGGATTTACAAACATCTTGAATATCATCCCAGCTCCTAGAATTTTGAATAAATGTTTATTCCTATTCTTATGTATATATTTGTTAACAGTTAATCATGTTCAAATGCATATGTTCATTCAATTTTAGTCATTGGACATTTTTGCAAATAAAACAGAAAACAAAAAGTTTGAACTTCAAAGTAGAATTGTATTGATAATTTGCACAAAATAGATGATTTTGTACAAAGAGACGGAAATCCTAGTAAGAGGAAGTCATCGTAAAATGAAAGAGTACGAAGTGAAAACAAATGTACATAGCCATGTGGAAGTGATCTCATTGGGTTCCAACTCTGCTATTGCCCCTATGCCTTTGAATATCATCTCTTACCGTCAAAAGAAGTTGATTGCACTAATCTTGTACCTTTTGAACTTTTGACCTTAGTAACAAAGCTGGATGTAAATGATCCAACGGGACACAGTCGTATGCTTTAATCCCTAATTTTTTCATGGACTTCCCTTTCAGGTTCTCAGTCCACCAGGATACCTTTTTTACCCAAGTCGCCCTTTCAGGTTTTCGACTTATCGGGTGTACAATCTTTTGTATATATCCCTTATTTTTTCCCGAACCCTTTTGGTTCGCCGGGATGCCCTTATTTTTTCCTAGGCATGTCACCCTAATGGGTCGTTCTTATGCATAATATTTTTTTTACTATGTCGGGGTCCCTTGTTTTTTCACATTTTCCTTCTTTTTTTGCTTCAAACAACCAACGATGGGCCTCCAATGTTGGGCCTTCCATTTTTTTTGCTTCTTGTAACCCCTGCCTTACTTTAGCACTCCTGGCCCAATTATTTTCTTTTATCATTTCATGTTCTTTATTTTATTTTATTTTGTTTCATTTTTTAATTATATTTTTATTATTATTATTATTATTATTTTTATTAATAAAAAATCCAAAAATATTTTTATTTATTATTTTCACATTTATATGTTTATTTTCTTTATAAAACAAAAAGAACAAAACTATTTTCTTAACAATTTAATTTATTTTTTTTTAATAAATAATAATTAGATTTAGGTTTAGTTATTTTATTTTTCTTAATTAAAATTAACTTAGAATTTAGGTCTTTTAATTAATTTAATCTCCATTTTATTTTCATTAAATTTAAAACCTTTTCATAAAAAACCCCTAAAAATGCTTCAAACTTATTTTCTTTTCTTATTTAATTTAGGTTTAATTTTATTTATCTTTAATTAATTATTTTCCCTTTTTTTTAGTAATTAGGTTAAAACCTTTAAATAAAAACCAAACAAAAATCTTTTCTTTTTCCATTTACATTTGTACAATATATTTTTCAATTATTTGTACATTATTCAATATGGTTGTAATAGATAATTAGGTTTAATTTTCTTGCAATCCCCATTTGTAAATTTGTATACCCCTCCCCTAATGATATAATAGCATAGTAATTTTACTTTCCGCAATTTATCATTTTCATATTAAATGTTAGTAATTAGGGTTTGTATGGCAAGACTAAAATTAATAAGTAGCAAACCCTAATTCAAGATAAAAAATGCATGTAAATCAAATGCATTTGCACACTTGCACCCTTAGGGTAAACTCCACTTTGTTGCCTTACAAAAATGGGCATGTTATGCATGTGGGATGTCTTAGCAAAAACAAATCAAAATACAAGATCATATTCCCTCGATGACGCTATCAATGTTGCCTTTCAAAATGATCTTAGTCCCTCAAAGAGAAATGCTAAGATATCTCAAACATTTCTATTATGATTATACGATGACCCACACCCGTTCTTTTACATCCAAAGATAAGGATTCTTACCAAATCAATGGTAATATAGCAATATAAAAGGAAAGGAAGAAATGAATAAATACTTTTGAGTAGGTAGAATGTTCCTAGTTGCTTGCTCGTTTTCAAATCAAACAACCTTGCTTATTTTCAGAACAAACACCAAACACTTTCGAAAACACCTTCAAAACACTTTCCAAACATGAAACATTTTCAAAAGTCAAACACCTTGTATACGTTCTTCCGAATGGGAACTATTACAAAGTTTGCCTAAACGAAGGCGCCTTTTCAAAATACTTTCAAAAACCACCACAAAGCACATTTTCAAACAAAGCAAGTAATCTAGCAAGCAACTAAGAGCCCATAGATAACTATGGATAAAAAGGGTGCTAACACCTTCCCTTTTCATAATCTACCCCCCGAACTCAAGAAATAATCTCAAAGGTCTTTCCTTTTCTTTTCAACCTTTCCTTTTGGATAAAAGAAAAGTCGGTGGCGACTCTTTCTAACCACAACATTTGCAATCAAAAGAAAAACACGCAAGTCAGGTCTCCCACCGTATCACAGGGATATTTGAAGATATTTAAGCTCCTTTATTTGTTAAAGTGATATCCGGGGAGATTGTGGGGAATGTGCTATTATGTGCGAAGACTATTCCATGGGGAATAATTTCATAGAAGTGGCTCTTCTGACTTCACTGGGGATAATCTTATGAAAGGGACTCCATGGGGATTTACAAACATCTTGAATGTCATCCCAACTCCTAGAATTTTGAATAAATGTTTATTCCTATTCTTATGTATATATTTGTTAACAGTTAATCATGTTCATATGCATATGTTCATTCAATTTTAGTCATTGGACATTTTTTCAAATAAAATAGAAAACAAAAAGTTTGAACTTCAAAGTATAATTGTATTGATAATTTTCCCATAAATAGATGATTTTGTACAAAGAGACGGAAATCCTATTAAGAGGAAGTCGTCGTAAAATGAAATAGTACGAAGTGAAAACAAATATACATAGCCATGTGGAAATGATCTCATTGGGTTCCAACTCTACTAATACCCCTATGCCTTTGAATATCATCTCTTACCGTCAAAATAAGTTGATTGCACTAATCTTGTACCTTTTGAACTTTTGACCTTAGTAACAAAGCTGGATGTAAATGATCCAACGGGACACAGTCGTATGCTTTAATCCCTAGATTTTTCATGGACTGCCCTTTCAGGTTCTCAGTCCACCAAGATACCTTTTTTACCCAAGTCGCCCTTTCAGGTTTTCGACTTACCGGGTGTACAATCTTTTGTATATATCCCTTATTTTATCCCGAACCCTTTTGGTTCGCCGGGATGCCCTTATTTTTTCCTAGGCATGTCACCCTAACGGGTCGTTCTTATGCGTAGTATTTTTTTTTATTATGTCTGGGTCCCTTGTTTTTTCACATTTTCCTTCTTTTTTTGAATCAAACAACCAGCGATGGGCCTCCAATGTTGGGCCTTCCATTTTTTTTGCTTCTTCTAACCCCTGCCTTACTTTAGCACTCCTGGCCCAATTATTTTCTTTTATCATTTCATTTTCTTTATTTTATTTTATTTTGTTTCATTTTTTAATTATATTTTTATTACTATTATTATTATTATTATTATTATTATTATTATTATTTTTATTAATAAAAAATCCAAAAATATTTTTATTTATTATTTTCACATTTATATGTTTATTTTCTTTATAAAACAAAAAGAACAAAAATATTTTCTTAACAATTTAATTTCTTTTTTTAATAAATAATAATTAGATTTAGGTTTATTTATTTTATTTTTCTTAATTAAAATTAACTTAGAATTTAGGTCTTTTAATTAATTTAATCTCCATTTTATTTTCATTAAACTTAAAACCTTTTTATAAAAAACCCTAAAAATGCTTCAAACTTATTTTCTTTTCTTATTTAATTTAGGTTTAATTTTAATTATATTTAATTAATTATTTTTCCTTTTTTTTAGTAATTAGGTTAAAACCTTTAACTAAAAACCAAATAAAAATCATTTCTTTTTCCATTTACATTTGTACATTATAATTTTTAATTATTTGTACATTATTCAATATGGTTGTAATAGATAATTAGGTTTAATTTTCTTGCAATCCCCATTTGTAAATTTTTATACCCCTCCCCTAATGATATAATAGTATAGTAATATTACTTTCCGCATTTATCATTTTCATATTAAATGTTAGTAATTAGGGTTTGTATGGAAAGACTAAAATTAATAAGTAGTAAACCCTAATTCAAGATAAAAAATGCATGTAAATCAAATGCATTTTCACACTTGCACCCTTAGGGTAAACTCCACTTTGTTGCCTTACAAAAATGGGCATGTTATGCATGTGGGATGTCTTAGCAAAAACAAATCAAAATACAAGATCATAGTCCCTCGATGACGCTATCAATGTTTCCTTTCAAAATGATCTTAGTCCCTCAAAGAGAAATGCTAAGATATCTCAAACATTTCTATTATGACTATACGATGAACCACACCCGTCCTTTTACATCCAAAGATAAGGATTCTTACCAAATCAATGGTAAGATAGCAATATCAAAGGAAAGGAAGAAATGAACAAATACTTTTGAGTAGGTAGATTGTTCCTAGTTGCTTGCTCGTTTTCAAATCAAACATCCTTGCTTATTTTCAGAACAAACACCAAACACTTTAGAAAACACCTTCAAAACACTTTCCAAACATAAAACATTTTCAAAAGTCAAACACTTTGTATACGTTCTTACGAACGGGAACTATTACAAAGTTTGCCTAAACGAAGGCGCCTTTTCAAAATACTTTCAAAAACCACCACAAAGCACATTTTCAAACAAAGCAAGTAATCTAGCAAGCAACTAAGAGCCCATAGATAACTATGGATAAAAAGGATGCTAACACCTTCCCTTTTCATAATCTACCCCCCGAACTCAAGAAATAATCTCGAAGGTCTTTCCTGGTCTTTTCATCCTTTCCTTTTGGATAAAAGAAAAGTAGGTGGCGACTCTTTCTAACCGCAACATTTGCGATCAAAAGTAAAACACCCAAGTTAGGTCTCCCACTGTATCATAGGGATATTTGAAGATATTTAAGCTCCTTTATTTGTTAAAGTGATTTACGGGGAGATTGTGGGGAATGTGCTATTATGTGCGAAGACTACTCCATGGGGAATAATTTCATAGAAGTGGCTCTTCCGACTTCACTGGGTATAATCTTATGAAAGGGACTCCATGGGGATTTACAAACATCTTGAATGTCATCCCAGCTCCTAGAATTTTGAATAAATGTTTATTCCTATTCTTATGTATATATTTGTTAACAGTTAATCATGTTCATATGCATATGTTCATTCAATTTTAGTCATTGGACATTTTTTCAAATAAAACAGAAAACAAAAAGTTTGAACTTCAAAGTATAATTGTATTGATAATTTTCCCATAAATAGATGATTTTGTACAAAGAGACGGAAATCCTACTAAGAGGAAGTCGTCGTAAAATGAAAGAGTACGAAGTGAAAACAAATGTACATAGCCATGTGGAAATGATCTCATTGGGTTCCAACTCTGCTAATACCCTTATGCCTTTGAATATCATCTCTTACCGTCAAAATAAGTTGATTGCACTAATCTTGTACCTTTTGAACTTTTGACCTTAGTGACAAAGCTTGATGTAAATGATCCAACGGGACACAGTCATATGCTTTAATCCCTAATTTTTTCATGGACCGCCCTTTCAGGTTCTCAGTCCACCAAGATACCTTTTTTACCCAAGTCACCCTTTCAGGTTTTCGACTTACCGGGTGTACAATCTTTTGCATATATCCCTTATTTTATCCCGAACCCTTTTGGTTCGCCGGGATGCCCTTATTTTTTCCTAGGCATGTCACCCTAACGGGTCGTTCTTATGCGTAGTATTTTTTTTTATTATGTCTGGGTCCCTTGTTTTTTCACATTTTCCTTCTTTTTTTGAATCAAACAACCAGCGATGGGCCTCCAATGTTGGGCCTTCCATTTTTTTTGCTTCTTCTAACCCCTGCCTTACTTTAGCACTCCTGGCCCAATTATTTTCTTTTATCATTTCATTTTCTTTATTTTATTTTATTTTGTTTCATTTTTTAATTATATTTTTATTACTATTATTATTATTATTATTATTATTATTATTATTATTATTATTTTTATTAATAAAAAATCCAAAAATATTTTTATTTATTATTTTCACATTTATATGTTTATTTTCTTTATAAAACAAAAAGAACAAAAATATTTTATTAACAATTTAATTTCTTTTTTTAATAAATAATAATTAGATTTAGGTTTATTTATTTTATTTTTCTTAATTAAAATTAACTTAGAATTTAGGTCTTTTAATTAATTTAATCTCCATTTTATTTTCATTAAACTTAAAACCTTTTTATAAAAAACCCTAAAAATGCTTCAAACTTATTTTCTTTTCTTATTTAATTTAGGTTTAATTTTAATTATATTTAATTAATTATTTTTCCTTTTTTTTAGTAATTAGGTTAAAACCTTTAACTAAAAACCAAATAAAAATCATTTCTTTTTCCATTTACATTTGTACATTATAATTTTTAATTATTTGTACATTATTCAATATGGTTGTAATAGATAATTAGGTTTAATTTTCTTGCAATCCCCATTTGTAAATTTTTATACCCCTCCCCTAATGATATAATAGTATAGTAATATTACTTTCCGCATTTATCATTTTCATATTAAATGTTAGTAATTAGGGTTTGTATGGAAAGACTAAAATTAATAAGTAGTAAACCCTAATTCAAGATAAAAAATGCATGTAAATCAAATGCATTTTCACACTTGCACCCTTAGGGTAAACTCCACTTTGTTGCCTTACAAAAATGGGCATGTTATGCATGTGGGATGTCTTAGCAAAAACAAATCAAAATACAAGATCATAGTCCCTCGATGACGCTATCAATGTTTCCTTTCAAAATGATCTTAGTCCCTCAAAGAGAAATGCTAAGATATCTCAAACATTTCTATTATGACTATACGATGAACCACACCCGTCCTTTTACATCCAAAGATAAGGATTCTTACCAAATCAATGGTAAGATAGCAATATCAAAGGAAAGGAAGAAATGAACAAATACTTTTGAGTAGGTAGATTGTTCCTAGTTGCTTGCTCGTTTTCAAATCAAACATCCTTGCTTATTTTCAGAACAAACACCAAACACTTTAGAAAACACCTTCAAAACACTTTCCAAACATAAAACATTTTCAAAAGTCAAACACTTTGTATACGTTCTTACGAACGGGAACTATTACAAAGTTTGCCTAAACGAAGGCGCCTTTTCAAAATACTTTCAAAAACCACCACAAAGCACATTTTCAAACAAAGCAAGTAATCTAGCAAGCAACTAAGAGCCCATAGATAACTATGGATAAAAAGGATGCTAACACCTTCCCTTTTCATAATCTACCCCCCGAACTCAAGAAATAATCTCGAAGGTCTTTCCTGGTCTTTTCATCCTTTCCTTTTGGATAAAAGAAAAGTAGGTGGCGACTCTTTCTAACCGCAACATTTGCGATCAAAAGTAAAACACCCAAGTTAGGTCTCCCACTGTATCATAGGGATATTTGAAGATATTTAAGCTCCTTTATTTGTTAAAGTGATTTACGGGGAGATTGTGGGGAATGTGCTATTATGTGCGAAGACTACTCCATGGGGAATAATTTCATAGAAGTGGCTCTTCCGACTTCACTGGGTATAATCTTATGAAAGGGACTCCATGGGGATTTACAAACATCTTGAATGTCATCCCAGCTCCTAGAATTTTGAATAAATGTTTATTCCTATTCTTATGTATATATTTGTTAACAGTTAATCATGTTCATATGCATATGTTCATTCAATTTTAGTCATTGGACATTTTTTCAAATAAAACAGAAAACAAAAAGTTTGAACTTCAAAGTATAATTGTATTGATAATTTTCCCATAAATAGATGATTTTGTACAAAGAGACGGAAATCCTACTAAGAGGAAGTCGTCGTAAAATGAAAGAGTACGAAGTGAAAACAAATGTACATAGCCATGTGGAAATGATCTCATTGGGTTCCAACTCTGCTAATACCCTTATGCCTTTGAATATCATCTCTTACCGTCAAAATAAGTTGATTGCACTAATCTTGTACCTTTTGAACTTTTGACCTTAGTGACAAAGCTTGATGTAAATGATCCAACGGGACACAGTCATATGCTTTAATCCCTAATTTTTTCATGGACCGCCCTTTCAGGTTCTCAGTCCACCAAGATACCTTTTTTACCCAAGTCACCCTTTCAGGTTTTCGACTTACCGGGTGTACAATCTTTTGCATATATCCCTTATTTTATCCCGAACCCTTTTGGTTCGCCGGGATGCCCTTATTTTTTCCTAGGCATGTCACCCTAACGGGTCGTTCTTATGCGTAGTATTTTTTTTTATTATGTCTGGGTCCCTTGTTTTTTCACATTTTCCTTCTTTTTTTGAATCAAACAACCAGCGATGGGCCTCCAATGTTGGGCCTTCCATTTTTTTTGCTTCTTCTAACCCCTGCCTTACTTTAGCACTCCTGGCCCAATTATTTTCTTTTATCATTTCATTTTCTTTATTTTATTTTATTTTGTTTCATTTTTTAATTATATTTTTATTACTATTATTATTATTATTATTATTATTATTATTATTTTTATTAATAAAAAATCCAAAAATATTTTTATTTATTATTTTCACATTTATATGTTTATTTTCTTTATAAAACAAAAAGAACAAAAATATTTTCTTAACAATTTAATTTCTTTTTTTAATAAATAATAATTAGATTTAGGTTTATTTATTTTATTTTTCTTAATTAAAATTAACTTAGAATTTAGGTCTTTTAATTAATTTAATCTCCATTTTATTTTCATTAAACTTAAAACCTTTTTATAAAAAACCCTAAAAATGCTTCAAACTTATTTTCTTTTCTTATTTAATTTAGGTTTAATTTTAATTATATTTAATTAATTATTTTTCCTTTTTTTTAGTAATTAGGTTAAAACCTTTAACTAAAAACCAAATAAAAATCATTTCTTTTTCCATTTACATTTGTACATTATAATTTTTAATTATTTGTACATTATTCAATATGGTTGTAATAGATAATTAGGTTTAATTTTCTTGCAATCCCCATTTGTAAATTTTTATACCCCTCCCCTAATGATATAATAGTATAGTAATATTACTTTCCGCATTTATCATTTTCATATTAAATGTTAGTAATTAGGGTTTGTATGGAAAGACTAAAATTAATAAGTAGTAAACCCTAATTCAAGATAAAAAATGCATGTAAATCAAATGCATTTTCACACTTGCACCCTTAGGGTAAACTCCACTTTGTTGCCTTACAAAAATGGGCATGTTATGCATGTGGGATGTCTTAGCAAAAACAAATCAAAATACAAGATCATAGTCCCTCGATGACGCTATCAATGTTTCCTTTCAAAATGATCTTAGTCCCTCAAAGAGAAATGCTAAGATATCTCAAACATTTCTATTATGACTATACGATGAACCACACCCGTCCTTTTACATCCAAAGATAAGGATTCTTACCAAATCAATGGTAAGATAGCAATATCAAAGGAAAGGAAGAAATGAACAAATACTTTTGAGTAGGTAGATTGTTCCTAGTTGCTTGCTCGTTTTCAAATCAAACATCCTTGCTTATTTTCAGAACAAACACCAAACACTTTAGAAAACACCTTCAAAACACTTTCCAAACATAAAACATTTTCAAAAGTCAAACACTTTGTATACGTTCTTACGAACGGGAACTATTACAAAGTTTGCCTAAACGAAGGCGCCTTTTCAAAATACTTTCAAAAACCACCACAAAGCACATTTTCAAACAAAGCAAGTAATCTAGCAAGCAACTAAGAGCCCATAGATAACTATGGATAAAAAGGATGCTAACACCTTCCCTTTTCATAATCTACCCCCCGAACTCAAGAAATAATCTCGAAGGTCTTTCCTGGTCTTTTCATCCTTTCCTTTTGGATAAAAGAAAAGTAGGTGGCGACTCTTTCTAACCGCAACATTTGCGATCAAAAGTAAAACACCCAAGTTAGGTCTCCCACTGTATCATAGGGATATTTGAAGATATTTAAGCTCCTTTATTTGTTAAAGTGATTTACGGGGAGATTGTGGGGAATGTGCTATTATGTGCGAAGACTACTCCATGGGGAATAATTTCATAGAAGTGGCTCTTCCGACTTCACTGGGTATAATCTTATGAAAGGGACTCCATGGGGATTTACAAACATCTTGAATGTCATCCCAGCTCCTAGAATTTTGAATAAATGTTTATTCCTATTCTTATGTATATATTTGTTAACAGTTAATCATGTTCATATGCATATGTTCATTCAATTTTAGTCATTGGACATTTTTTCAAATAAAACAGAAAACAAAAAGTTTGAACTTCAAAGTATAATTGTATTGATAATTTTCCCATAAATAGATGATTTTGTACAAAGAGACGGAAATCCTACTAAGAGGAAGTCGTCGTAAAATGAAAGAGTACGAAGTGAAAACAAATGTACATAGCCATGTGGAAATGATCTCATTGGGTTCCAACTCTGCTAATACCCTTATGCCTTTGAATATCATCTCTTACCGTCAAAATAAGTTGATTGCACTAATCTTGTACCTTTTGAACTTTTGACCTTAGTGACAAAGCTTGATGTAAATGATCCAACGGGACACAGTCATATGCTTTAATCCCTAATTTTTTCATGGACCGCCCTTTCAGGTTCTCAGTCCACCAAGATACCTTTTTTACCCAAGTCACCCTTTCAGGTTTTCGACTTACCGGGTGTACAATCTTTTGCATATATCCCTTATTTTATCCCGAACCCTTTTGGTTCGCCGGGATGCCCTTATTTTTTTCTAGGCATGTCACCCTAACGGGTCGTTCTTATGCGTAGTATTTTTTTTTATTATGTCTGGGTCCCTTGTTTTTTCACATTTTCCTTCTTTTTTTGAATCAAACAACCAGCGATGGGCCTCCAATGTTGGGCCTTCCATTTTTTTTGCTTCTTCTAACCCCTGCCTTACTTTAGCACTCCTGGCCCAATTATTTTCATTTATCATTTCATGTTCTTTATTTTATTTTATTTTGTTTCATTTTTTAATTATATTTTTATTACTATTATTATTATTATTATTATTATTATTATTATTATTATTATTATTTTTATTAATAAAAAATCCAAAAATATTTTTATTTATTATTTTCACATTTATATGTTTATTTTCTTTATAAAACAAAAAGAATAAAAATATTTTCTTAACAATTTAATTTCTTTTTTTAATAAATAATAATTAGATTTAGGTTTATTTATTTTATTTTTCTTAATTAAAATTAACTTAGAATTTAGGTCTTTTAATTAATTTAATCTCCATTTTATTTTCATTAAACTTAAAACCTTTTTATAAAAAACCCTAAAAATGCTTCAAACTTATTTTCTTTTCTTATTTAATTTAGGTTTAATTTTATTTATCTTTAATTAATTATTTTTCCTTTTTTTTAGTAATTAGGTTAAAACCTTTAACTAAAAACCAAATAAAAATCATTTCTTTTTCCATTTACATTTGTACATTATATTTTTCAATTATTTGTACATTATTCAATATGGTTGTAATAGATAATTAGGTAATATTTTCTTGCAATCCCCATTTGTAAATTTGTATACCCCTCCCCTAATGATATAATAGTATAGGAATTTTACTTTCCGCATTTATCATTTTCATATTAAATGTTAGTAATTAGGGTTTGTATGGAAAGACTAAAATTAATAAGTAGCAAACCCTAATTCAAGATAAAAATGCATGTAAATCAAATGCATTTTCACACTTGCACCCTTAGGGTAAACTCCACTTTGTTGCCTTACAAAAATGGGCATGTTATGCATGTGGGATGTCTTAGCAAAAACAAATCAAAATACAAAATCATAGTCCCTCGATGACGCTATCAATGTTGCCTTTCAAAATGATCTTAGTCCCTCAAAGAGAAATTCTAAGATATCTCAAACATTTCTATTATGATTATACGATGACCCACACCCGTCCTTTTACATCCAAAGATAAGGATTCTTACCAAATCAATGGTAAGATAACAATATCAAAGGAAAGGAAGAAATGAACAAATACTTTTGAGTAGGTAGATTGTTCCTAGTTGCTTGCTCATTTTCAAATCAAACATCCTTGCTTATTTTCAGAACAAACACCAAACACTTTCGAAAACACTTTCCAAACATGAAACATTTTCAAAAGTCAAACACTTTGTATACGTTCTTACGAACGGGAACTATTACAAAGTTTGCCTAAACGAAGGCGCCTTTTCAAAATACTTTCAAAAACCACCACAAAGCACATTTTCAAACAAAACAAGTAATCTAGCAAGCAACTAAGAGCCCATAGATAACTATGGATAAAAAGGGTGCTAACACCTTCCCTTTTCATAATCTACCCCCCGAACTCAAGAAATAATCTCAAAGGTCTTTCCTTTTCTTTTCATCCTTTCCTTTTGGATAAAAGAAAAGTCGGTGGCGACTCTTTCTAACCACAACATTTGCAATCAAAAGAAAACACGCAAGTCAGGTCTCCCACCGTATCACAGGGATATTTGAAGATATTTAAGCTCCTTTATTTGTTAAAGTGATATCCGGGGAGATTGTGGGGAATGTGCTATTATGTGCGAAGACTATTCCATGGGGAATAATTTCATAGAAGTGGCTCTTGCGACTTCACTGGGGATAATCTTATGAAAGGGACTCCATGGGGATTTACAAACATCTTGAATGTCATCCCAGCTCCTAGAATTTTGAATAAATGTTTATTCCTATTCTTATGTATATATTTGTTAACAGTTAATCATGTTCATATGCATATGTTCATTCAATTTTAGTCATTGGACATTTTTTCAAATAAAACAGAAAACAAAAAGTTTGAACTTCAAAGTATAATTGTATTGATAATTTTCCCATAAATAGATGATTTTGTACAAAGAGACGGAAATCCTAGTAAGAGGAAGTCGTCGTAAAATGAAATAGTACGAAGTGAAAACAAATATACATAGCCATGTGGAAATGATCTCATTGGGTTCCAACTCTGCTAATACCCCTATGCCTTTGAATATCATCTCTTACCGTCAAAATAAGTTGATTGCACTAATCTTGTACCTTTTGAACTTTTGACCTTAGTAACAAAGCTGGATGTAAATGATCCAACGGGACACAGTCGTATGCTTTAATCCCTAATTTTTTCATGGACTGCCCTTTCAGGTTCTCAGTCCACCAAGATACCTTTTTTACCCAAGTCTCCCTTTCAGGTTTTCGACTTACCGGGTGTACAATCTTTTGTATATATCCCTTATGTTATCCCGAACCCTTTTGGTTCGCCGGGATGCCCTTATTTTTTCCTAGGCATGTCACCCTAACGGGTCGTTCTTATGCGTAGTATTTTTTTTTATTATGTCTGGGTCCCTTGTTTTTTCACATTTTCCTTCTTTTTTTGAATCAAACAACCAGCAATGGGCCTCCAATGTTGGGCCTTCCATTTTTTTTGCTTCTTCTAACCCCTGCCTTACTTTAGCACTCCTGGCCCAATTATTTTCTTTTATCATTTCATGTTCTTTATTTTATTTTATTTTGTTTCATTTTTTAATTATATTTTTATTACTATTATTATTATTATTATTTTTATTAATAAAAAATCCAAAAATATTTTTATTTATTATTTTCACATTTATATGTTTATTTTCTTTATAAAACAAAAAGAACAAAAATATTTTCTTAACAATTTAATTTCTTTTTTTAATAAATAATAATTAGATTTAGGTTTATTTATTTTATTTTTCATAATTAAAATTAACTTAGAATTTAGGTGTTTTAATTAATTTAATCTCCATTTTATTTTCATTAAACTTAAAACCTTTTTATAAGAAACCCTAAAAATGCTTCAAACTTATTTTATTTTCTTATTTAATTTAGGTTTAATTTTATTTATCTTTAATTAATTATTTTTCCTTTTTTTTAGTAATTAGGTTAAAACCTTTTAACTAAAAACCAAATAAAAATCATTTCTTTTTCCATTTACATTTGTACATTATATTTTTCAATTATTTGTACATTATTCAATATGGTTGTAATAGATAATTAGGTTTAATTTTCTTACAATCCCCATTTGTAAATTTTTATACCCCTCCCCTAATGATATAATAGTATAGTAATTTTACTTTCCGCATTTATCATTTTCATATTAAATGTTAGTAATTAGGGTTTGTATGGAAAGACTAAAATTAATAAGTAGTAAACCCTAATTCAAGATAAAAAATGCATGTAAATCAAATGCATTTTCACACTTGCACCCTTAGGGTAAACTCCACTTTGTTGCCTTACAAAAATGGGCATGTTATGCATGTGGGATGTCTTAGCAAAAACAAATCAAAATACAAGATCATAGTCCCTCGATGACGCTATCAATGTTTCCTTTCAAAATGATCTTAGTCCCTCCAAGAGAAATGCTAAGATATCTCAAAAATTTCTATTATGACTATACGATGAACCACACCCGTCCTTTTACATCCAAAGATAAGGATTCTTACCAAATCAATGGTAAGATAGCAATATCAAAGGAAAGGAAGAAATGAACAAATACTTTTAAGTAGGTAGATTGTTCCTAGTTGCTTGCTCGTTTTCAAATCAAACATCCTTGCTTATTTTCAGAACAAACACCAAACACTTTCGAAAACACCTTCAAAACACTTTCCAAACATGAAACATTTTCAAAAGTCAAACACTTTGTATACGTTCTTACGAACGGGAACTATTACAAAGTTTGCCTAAACGAAGGCGCCTTTTCAAAATACTTTCAAAAACCACCACAAAGCACATTTTCAAACAAAGCAAGTAATCTAGCAAGCAACTAAGAGCCCATAGATAACTATGGATAAAAAGGGTGCTAACACCTTCCCTTTTCATAATCTACCCCCCGAACTCAAGAAATAATCTCGAAGGTCTTTCCTGGTCTTTTCATCCTTTCCTTTTGGATAAAAGAAAAGTCGGTGGCGACTCTTTCTAACCGCAACATTTGCGATCAAAAGTAAAACACCCAAGTTAGGTCTCCCACTGTATCATAGGGATATTTGAAGATATTTAAGCTCCTTTATTTGTTAAAGTGATTTCCGGGGAGATTGTGGGGAATGTGCTATTATGTGCGAAGACTACTCCATGGGGAATAATTTCATAGAAGTGGCTCTTGCGACTTCACTGGGGATAATCTTATGAAAGGGACTCCATGGGGATTTACAAACATCTTGAATGTCATCCCAGCTCCTAGAATTTTGAATAAATGTTTATTCCTATTCTTTTGTATATATTTGTTAACAGTTAATCATGTTCACATGCATATGTTCATTCAATTTTAATCATTGGATGTTTTTGCAAATAAAACAGAAAACAAATAGTTTGAACTTAAAAGTATAATTGTATTGATAATTTTCCCATAAATAGATGATTTTGTACAAAGAGACGGAAATCCTAGTAAGAGGAAGTCGTCGTAAAATGAAAGAGTACGAAGTGAAAACAAATGTACATAGCCATGTGGAAGTGATCTCGTTGGGTTCCAACTCTGCTATTGCCCCTATGCCTTTGAATATCATCTCTTACCGTCAAAAGAAGTTGATTGCACTAATCTTGTACCTTTTGAACTTTTGACCTTAGTAACAAAGCTGGATGTAAATGATCCAACGGGACACAATTGTATGCTTTAATCCCTAATTTTTTCATGGACTTCCCTTTCAGGTTCTCAGTCCACCATGATACCTTTTTTACCCAAGCCGCCCTTTCAGGTTTTCGACTTTCCGGGTGTACAATCTTTTGTATATATCCCTTATTTTTTCCCGAACCCTTTTGGTTCGCCGGGATGCCCTTATTTTTTCCTAGGCATGTCACCCTAACGGGTCGTTCTTATGCGTAGTATTTTTTTTTATTATGTCTGGGTCCCTTGTTTTTTCACATTTTCCTTCTTTTTTTGAATCAAACAACCAGCGATGGGCCTCCAATGTTGGGCCTTCCATTTTTTTTGCTTCTTCTAACCTCTGCCTTACTTTAGCACTCCTGGCCCAATTATTTTCTTTTATCATTTCATGTTCTTTATTTTATTTTATTTTGTTTCATTTTTTAATTATATTTTTATTACTATTATTATTATTATTATTATTATTATTATTATTATTATTATTTTTATTAATAAAAAATCCAAAAATATTTTTATTTATTATTTTCACATTTATATGTTTATTTTCTTTATAAAACAAAAAGAACAAAAATATTTTCTTAACAATTTAATTTCTTTTTTTAATAAATAATAATTAGATTTAGGTTTATTTATTTTATTTTTCTTAATTAAAATTAACTTAGGATTTAGGTCTTTTAATTAATTTAATCTCCATTTTATTTTCATTAAACTTAAAACCTTTTTATAAAAAACCCTAAAAATGCTTCAAACTTATTTTCTTTTCTTATTTAATTTAGGTTTAATTTTATTTATCTTTAATTAATTATTTTTCCTTTTTTTTAGTAATTAGGTTAAAACCTTTAACTAAAAACCAAATAAAAATCATTTCTTTTTCCATTTACATTTGTACATTATATTTTTCAATTATTTGTACATTATTCAATATGGTTGTAATAGATAATTAGGTAAAATTTTCTTGCAATCCCCATTTGTAAATTTGGATACCCCTCCCCTAATGATATAATAGTATAGTAATTTTACTTTCCGCATTTATCATTTTCATATTAATTGTTAGTAATTAGGGTTTGTATGGAAAGACTAAAATTAATAAGTAGCAAACCCTAATTCAAGATAAAAATGCATGTAAATCAAATGCATTTTCACACTTGCACCCTTAGGGTAAACCCCACTTTGTTGCCTTACAAAAATGGGCATGTTATGCATGTGGGATGTCTTAGCAAAAACAAATCAAAATACAAGATCATAGTCCCTCGATGACGCTATCAATGTTGCCTTTCAAAATGATCTTAGTCCCTCAAAGAGAAATGCTAAGATATCTCAAACATTTCTATTATGACTATACGATGACCCACACCCGTCCTTTTACATCCAAAGATAAGGATTCTTACCAAATCAATGGTAAGATAGCAATATCAAAGGAAAGGAAGAAATGAACAAATACTTTTGAGTAGGTAGATTGTTCCTAGTTGCTTGCTCGTTTTCAAATCAAACATCCTTGCTTATTTTCAGAGCAAACACCAAACACTTTCGAAAACACCTTCAAAACACTTTCCAAACATGAAACATTTTCAAAAGTCAAACACTTTGTATACGTTCTTACGAACAGGAACTATTACAAAGTTTGCCTAAAGGAAGGCGCCTTTTCAAAATACTTTCAAAAACCACCACAAAGCACATTTTCAAACAAAGCAAGTAATCTAGCAAGCAACTAAGAGCCCATAGATAACTATGGATAAAAAGGGTGCCAACACCTTCCCTTTTCATAATCTACCCCCCGAACTCAAGAAATAATCTCAAAGGTCTTTCCTGTTCTTTTCATCCTTTCCTTTTGGATAAAAGAAAAGTCGGTGGCGACTCTTTCTAACCGCAACATTTGTGATCAAAAGAAAAACACCCAAGTCAGGTCTCCCACCGTATCACAGGGATATTTGAAGATATTTAAGCTCCTTTATTTGTTAAAGTGATATCCGGGGAGATTGTGGGGAATGTGCTATTATGTGCGAAGACTACTCCATGGGGAATAATTTCATAGAAGTGGCTCTTGCGACTTCACTGGGGATAATCTTATGAAAGGGACTCCATGGGGATTTACAAACATCTTGAATTTCATCCCAGCTCCTAGAATTTTGAATAAATGTTTATTCCTATTCTTATGTATATATTTGTTAACAGTTAATCATGTTCACATGCATATGTTCATTCAATTTTAATCATTGGACGTTTTTGCAAATAAAACAGAAAACAAAAAGTTTGAACTTCAAAGTATAATTGTATTGATAATTTGCCCATAAATAGATGATTTTGTACAAAGAGACGGAAATCCTAGTAAGAGGAAGTCGTCGTAAAATGAAAGAGTACGAAGTGAAAACAAATGTACATAGCCATGTGGAAGTGATCTCGTTGAGTTCCAACTCTGCTATTGCCCCTATGCCTTTGAATATCATCTCTTACCGTCAAAAGAAGTTGATTGCACTAATCTTGTACCTTTTGAACTTTTGACCTTAGTAACAAAGCTGGATGTAAATGATCCAACGGGACACAATCGTATGCTTTAATCCCTAATTTTTTCATGGACTTCCCTTTCAGGTTCTCAGTCCACCAGGATACCTTTTTTACCCAAGCCGCCCTTTCAGGTTTTCGACTTTCCGGGTGTACAATCTTTTGTATATATCCCTTATTTTTTCCCGAACCCTTTTGGTTCGTCGGGATGCCCTTATTTTTTCCTAGGCATGTCACCCTAACAGGTCGTTCTTATGTGTAGTATTTTTTTTTACTATGTCTGGGTCCCTTGTTTTTTCGCATTTTCCTTCTTTTTTTGCTTCAAACAACCAGCGACGCGCCTCCAATGTTGGGCCTTCCATTTTTTTTGCTTCTTCTAACCCCTGTCTTACTTTAGCACTCCTGGCCCAATTATTTTCTTTTATCATTTCATGTTCTTTATTTTATTTTATTTTGTTTCATTTTTTAATTATATTTTTATTACTATTAATATTATTATTATTATTATTTTTATTAATAAAAAATCCAAAAATATTTTTATTTATTATTTTCACATTTATATGTTTATTTTCTTTATAAAACAAAAAGAACAAAACTATTTTCTTAACAATTTAATTTCTTTTTTTAATAAATAATAATTAGATTTAGGTTTAGTTATTTTATTTTTCTTAATTAATAACTTAGAATTTAGGTCTTTTAATTAATTAAATCTCCATTTTATTTTCATTAAACTTAAAACCTTTTCATAAAAAACCCTAAAAATGCTTCAAACTTATTTTCTTTTCTTATTTAATTTAGGTTTAATTTTGTTTATCTTTAATTAATTATTTTTCCTTTTTTTAGTAATTAGGTTAAAACGTTTAAATAAAAACCAAACAAAAATCATTTCTTTTTCCATTTACATTTGTACATTATATTTTTCAATTATTTGTACAATATTCAATATGGTTGTAATAGATAATTAGGTTTAATTTTCTTGCAATCTCCATTTGTAAATTTGTATACCTTTCCCCTAATGATATAATAGCATAGTAATTTTACTTTCCACAATTTATCATTTTCATATTAAATGTTAGTAATTAGGGTTTGTATGGCAAGACTAAAATTAATAAGTAGAAAACCCTAATTCAAGATAAAAAATGCATGTAAATCAAATGCATTTGCACAATTGCACCCTTAGGGTAAACTCTACTTTGTTGCCTTACAAAAATGGGCATGTTATGCATGTGGGATGTCTTAGCAAAAACAAATCAAAATACAAGATCATAGTCCCTCGATGACGCTATCAATGTTGCCTTTCAAAAAGATCTTAGTCCCTCAAAGAGAAATGCTAATATATCTCAAACATTGCTATTATGACTATACGATGACCCACACCAGTCCTTTTACATCCAAAGATAAGGCTTCTTACCAAATCAATGGTAAGATAGCAATATCAAAGGAAAGGAAGAAATGAATAAATACTTTTGAGTAGGTAGATTGTTCCTAGTTGCTTGCTCGTTTTCAAATCAAACATCCTTGCTTATTTTCAGAACAAACACCAAACACTTTCGAAAACACCTTCAAAACACTTTCCAAACATGAAACATTTTCAAAAGTCAAACACTTTGTATACGTTCTTACGAACGGGAACTATTACAAAGTTAGCCCAAACGAAGGCGCCTTTTCAAAATACTTTCAAAAACCACCACAAAGCACATTTTCAAACAAAGCAAGTAATCTAGCAAGCAACTAAGAGCCCATAGATAACTATGGATAAAAAGGGTGCCAACACCTTCCCTTTTCATAATCTACCCCCCGAACTCAAGAAATAATCTCAAAGGTCTTTCCTCTTCTTTTCATCCTTTCCTTTTGGATAAAAGAAAAGTCGGTGGCGACTCTTTCTAACCGCAACATTTTCGATCAAAAGAAAAACACCCAAGTCAGGTCTCCCACCGTATCACAGGGATATTTGAAGATATTTAAGCTCCTTTATTTGTTAAAGTGATATCTGGGGAGATTGTGGGGAATGTGCTATTATGTGCGAAGACTACTCCATGGGGAATAATTTCATAGAAGTGGCTCTTGCGACTTCACTGGGGATAATCTTATGAAAGGGACTCCATGGGGATTTACAAACATCTTGAATGTCATCCCAGCTCCTTGAATTTTGAATAAATGTTTATTCCTATTCTTATGTATATATTTGTTAACAGTTAATCATGTTCACATGCATATGTTCATTCAATTTTAGTCATTGGACGTTTTTGCAAATAAAACAGAAAACAAAAAGTTTGAACTTCAAAGTATAATTGTATTGATAATTTGCCCATAAATAGATGATTTTGTACAAAGAGACGGAAATCCTAGTAAGAGGAAGTCATCGTAAAATGAAAGAGTACGAAGTGAAAACAAATGTACATAGCCATGTGGAAGTGATCTCGTTGGGTTCCAACTCTGCTATTGCCCCTATGCCTTTGAATATCATCTCTTACCTTCAAAAGAAGTTGATTGCACTAATCTTGTACCTTTTGAACTTTTGACCTTAGTAACAAAGCTCGATGTAAATGATCCAACGGGACACAGTCGTATGCTTTAATCCCTAATTTTTTCATGGACTTCCCTTTCAGGTTCTCAGTCCACCAGGATACCTTTTTTACCCAAGCCGCCCTTTTAGGTTTTCGACTTACCGGGTGTACAATCTTTTGTATATATCCCTTATTTTTTCCCGAACCCGTTTGGTTCGCCGGGATGCCCTTATTTTTTCCTAGGCATGTCACCCTAACGGGTCGTTCTTATGTGTAGTATTTTTTTTTACTATGTCTAGGTCCCTTGTTTTTTCACATTTTCCTTCTTTTTTTGCTTCAAACAACCAGCGATGGGCCTCCAATGTTGGGCCTTCCATTTTTTTTTGCTTCTTCTAACCCCTGCCTTACTTTTGCACTCTTGGCCCAATTATTTTCTTTTATCATTTCATGTTCTTTATTTTATTTTATTTTGTTTCATTTTTTAATTATATTTTTATTACTATTATTATTATTATTATTATTATTTTTTTTTTATTAATAAAAAATCCAAAAATATTTTTATTTATTATTTTCACATTTATATGTTTATTTTCTTTATAAAACAAAAAGAACAAAAATATTTTCTTAACAATTTAATTTCCTTTTTTTAATAAATAATAATTAGATTTAGGTTTAGTTATTTTATTTTTCTTAATTAAAATTAACTTATAATTTAGGTCTTTTAATTAATTTAATCTCCATTTTATTTTCATTAAACTTAAAATCTTTTCATAAAAAACCCTAAAAATGCTTCAAACTTATTTTCTTTTCTTATTTAATATAGGTTTAATTTTATTTATCTTTAATTAATTATTTTTCCTTTTTTTTAGTAATTAGGTTAAAACCTTTAAATAAAAACAAAACAAAAATCATTTCTTTTTCCATTTACATTTGTACATCATATTTTTCAATTATTTGTACATTATTCAATATGGTTGTAATAGATAATTAGGTTTAATTTTCTTGCAATCCCCATTTGTAAATTTGTATACCCCTCCCCTAATGATATAATAGCATAGTAATTTTACTTTCCGCAATTTATCATTTTCATATTAAATGTTAGTAATTAGGGTTTGTATGGCAAGACTAAAATTAATAAGTAGCAAACCCTAATTCAAGATAAAAAAATGCATGTAAATAAAATACATTTGCACACTTGCACCCTTAGGGTAAACTCCACTTTGTTGCCTTACAAAAATGGCCATGTTATGCATGTGGGATGTCTTAGCAAAAATAAATCAAAATACAAGATCATAGTCCCTCGATGACGCTATCAATGTTGCCTTTCAAAATGATCTTAGTCCCTCAAAGAGAAATGCTAAGATATCTCAAACATTGCTATTATGACTATACGATGACCCACACCCGTCCTTTTACATCCAAAGATAAGGATTCTTACCAAATAAATGGTAAGATAGCAATATCAAAGGAAAGGAAGAAATGAACAAATACTTTTGAGTAGGTAGATTGTTCCTAGTTGCTTGCTCGTTTTCAAATCAAACATCCTTGCTTATTTTCAAAACAAACACCAAACACTTTAGAAAACACCTTCAAAACACTTTCCAAACATGAAACATTTTTAAAAGTCCAACACTTTGTATACGTTCTTACGAACGAGAACTATTACAAAGTTTGCCTAAACAAAGGCGCCTTTTCAAAATACTAAAAACCACCACAAAGCACATTTTCAAACAAAGCAAGTGATCTAGCAAGCAACTAAGAGCCCATAGATAACTATGGATGAAAAGGGTGCTAACACCTTCCCTTTTCATAATCTACCCCCCGAACTCAAGAAATAATCTCAAAGGTCTTTCCTGTTCTTTTCATCCTTTCCTTTTGGATAAAAGAAAAGTCGGTGGCGACTCTTTCTAACCGCAACATTTGTGATTAAAAGCAAAACACCCAAGTCAGGTCTCCTACCGTATCACAGGGATATTTGAAGATATTTAATCTCTTTTATTTGTTAAAGTGATTTCCGGGGAGATTGTGGGGAATGTGCTATTATGTGCGAAGACTACTCCATGGGGGATAATTTCATAGAAGTGGCTCTTGCGACTTCACTGGGGATAATCTTATGAAAGGGACTCCATGGGGATTTACAAACATCTTGAATGTCATCCCAGCTCTTAGAATTTTGAATAAATGTTTATTTCCATTCTTATATATATATTTGTTAACAGTTAATCATGTTCATATGCATATGTTCATTCAATATTAGTCATTGGACATTTTTGCAAATAAAACAGAAAACAAAAAGTTTGAACTTCAAAGTATAATTGTATTGATAATTTGCCCATAAATAGATGATTTTGTACAAAGAGAGGGAAATCCTAGTAAGAGGAAGTCGTCGTAAAATGAAAGAGTACGAAGTGAAAACAAATGTACATAGCCATGTGGAAGTGATCTCATTGGGTTCCAACTCTGATATTGCCCCTATGCCTTTGAATATCATCTCTTACCCTCAAAAGAAGTTGATTGCACTAATCTTGTACCTTTTGAACTTTTGACCTTAGTAACAAAGCTGGCTGTAAATGATCCAACGGGACACAGTCGTATGCTTTAATCCCTAATTTTTTCATGGACTGCCCTTTCAGGTTCTCAGTCCACCAGGATACCTTTTTTACCCAAGCCGCTCTTTCAGGTTTTCGACTTACCGGTTGTACAATCTTTTGTATATATCCCTTTTGGTTCGCCGGGATGCCCTTATTTTTTCCTAGGCATGTCACCCTAACAGGTCGTTCTTATGGGTAGTATATTTTTACTATGTTTGGGTTCACATGGTACGAGATATCTTTTCCATCCATAGTGGTTAACATCATAGCGCTGCCCGAGAATACTTTCTTAACAAGAAATGGCCCTTCGTCGGTGGGAGTCCATTTTCCTTGGGATCTCCTTGTGGTAGAATGATGTGCTTTATTACCAAGTCACCAGCCTGGTATACCTGATGCTTGATCTTCTTGTTAAAAGCTTTGTTCATGCGTTTCTGGTACATCTGACAATGACAGGTAGCAGCCAGCCTCTTCCCGTCAATCAAATTCAACCGATCCAACCTAGTCTGAATCCATTCATCTTCGTCTAAGTTTTCTTCTTTCATAATCCTTAGAGAAGGAATCTGAACTTTGACAGGTAGGACAACTTCCATTCCATATACTAGGGAGAATGGGCTTACCCTAGTTGATGTTCACGCCAACATACGATAGCCATGAAGAGAAAATGGTAGCATCTCATGCTAGTCTTTGTAGGTCACCACCATCTTTTGTATAATCTTCTTTATATTATTGTTGGTAGCTTCCACTGTGCCATTCATCTTAGGTCTATATGGAGAAGAATTCTGATGCTTGATCTTGAACTGCGTACAGAGTTCAGTGATCAAAGAATTGTTGAGATTGGTACCATTGTTAGTGATAATTCTGTTAGGGATACCATACTGACAGATGAGGTTATGTTTGATGAATCGGGCTACGAAATTCTTGGTAACTAAGGAAAATGAAGCTGGTTCAACCGACTTGGTAAAGTAGTCGATGGCGACAAGAATGAAATTGTATCCATTAGAGGCAGTAGGTTTAATTTCTCCAATCATATTAATTCCCCACATTGCAAATGGCCAAGGGAAAGTCATGACATTCAAAGGTATTGGAGGCACGTGAACCTTATCAGCATAAATTTGGAACTTGTGGCAACTCCTTGAGTGGTGATGACAATTGGTTTCCATGGTCGACCAATAGTAACCAGCTCTCAGAATCTTCTTTTCCATAGTATGTGTGCTAGAATGAGTACCAAAGATACCTTCATGCATATCCTCTATGATATTTTTTGCTTCCTTCTTGTCCATACAACGAAGCAGAATTGAATCATGGTTGCACTTGCATAAGATCCCATTGCTCAGGAAGAACTTGGCTGAGAACCTCCGCAAGAATTTATTTTCGTTGACTGACGCCCCTTCAGGATACTCTTGAGCTTTGAGATATCTTTTCACCTCATGAAACCAAGGCTTCTCCTCTACACCATCAGTGTTAATCTCATAGAAGAATGCTAGTTCGTAAAATCTTTCGAAAGTAATTCAGAGAGCTTCGTTATCCCATCTGACTTTGAACATAGAAGAAATGGTAGCTAAAGAATCTGCTAACTGATTTTCTTTCCTCGGAATATGTTCAAAGGTAACCTCTTCAAAGTACGGGGTCAAGGTTAGAACAAGCTTTTTGTAAGGGATAATATTTGGATGTTTTGTATCCCACTCTCCTTTAACTTGACTGATGACCAAAGCTAAATCTCCATATACACTTAAGAATTTGATTCTTAGGTCAATAGCAGCCTTGAGACCCAAGATGCATGCTTCGTATTCGGCCATATTTTTGGTACAGTCAAAGCAAAGTCTAGCAGTGAAAAGGGGTATGGAAACCTTCGGGAGAAATGATCACAACACCAATTCCATTACCTAGTGCATTGGAAGCTCCATCAAAAACCATATTCCATCGATATCCTTGCTCAGGTCCTTCATACGGTCCAGGCTTTTCACAATTCGTAATCAACATGATATTCACGTCCGAGAATTTGAAGTTCATAGATCGGTAGTCATCCACAGCTTGATGTGCCAAATGATCCTCCATCACACTTCCTTTGATTTCTTTTTATGTAGTGTACTGGATATCGTATTCAGTTAAGATAATTTTCCATCGGGCTATCCTTTCAGAGAGAGTTGGCTTCTCAAAGACGTACTTGATGGGATCCATATTAGAGATCACTAAAGTGGTATGAGTCAATATATATTGTCTTACTCAATGAGCAGCCCATGCCAAAGAGCAACAACTTTTCTCGAGTAGTGAATATATTCTTTCACAGTCGATAAACTTTTTGCTAAGGTAGTAAATTGCATGCTCTTTTTAACCAGACTCGTCATGCTTCCCCAGCATACACCCCATTGAATTCTCTAACACGGTTAAGTACATGATCAGAGGTCTTCCTTCAACTCGTGGCATTAGAATTGGTGGTTCTTATAAGTATCCCTTGATCTTGTCAAAATCTATTTGGTAGTCGTCGTTCCATCTGACTACTTGGTCTATCTTCAGTAGCTTGAAGAGTGGTTCACAAGTAGCAGTCAGGTGAGAGATGAATCGGGAAATGTAGTTTAGACGTCCCAAGAAACCTCTAACCTCCTTCTTAGTACAGGGAGCTAGAATTTCTTGGATAGCATTGACTTTGGCGGGATCAACCATAATTCCTTTGCCACTATCGATGAAGCCTAAGAGCTTTCAAGACCTTACCCCAAGATGCATTTGTTGGGATTCAACCTCGGTTTATATTTCTTCATCTTCTCAAAAAGCTTATGCATATGATCAAGGTGATCTTCCTCAGTTTAGGATCTTGCTATCATGTCATCCATGTAGATTTCCATCTCATGATGGATCATGTCATGAAATAAAGCCACCATATCCTGTTAATAAGTTGCACCTGCATTCTTCAGCCCAAAAGGTACGACTTTATAATAGAAGGTGCCCCATTGTGTGAAAAAGTAGTTTCTCAGTGTCTTTGGGTGCCATTTTTATTTGGTTGTAACCCGAGAATCCATCCATGAAGGAAAACACCTTGTGTTGAGTAGTGTTGTCAACTAAGACATTAATATGTGGTAGTGGGAAGTCGTCTTTGGGGCTTTCCCTATTTAAATCCCTATAGTCTACATACATATGGACCTTACCGTCTTTCTTTGACACTGGAACAACATTTGCAACCCATTAGGGGTACAACGTCACTGCTAAGAAACATACATTGAACTATTTCATTACCCCAACCTTGATCTTTTCAGACATGTCAAGACACATGTGATGAACCTTTTGTTTGATCGGAGAACAACCATCTTTCATTGGTAGACGATGAACTACGATATCAGTATTGAGCCCCGACATGCCTTCATATGACCAAGAGAATACCTCAACATAGTCATGCAACATCCAAACCAATCTTCTCTTAACACTATCTTCTAAGTTAGCGCCAATCTTGACTTCTTTCTTATTTGTCTCAGTACCCAAGTTTATCACTTCGACTGGTTCTTCGTGCGGTTGGATGGCCTTTTCCTCTTGTATTAGGAGTCTGGTGAGTTCTCTAGTTATATCACAATATTCTTCACCTTCGTCTTCGGCTTGATAGATTGGATTTTCGGAGTCATAAACGAAAATAGCAGAATTATTGTCAATGAGATCCGGAGTGGATGTGGATCTGCAAATGTGTGTGTGTGTGTGCATGTAAGGTCACATGGCTATTTGAAAATACAGTAAAGTAAAAGAAAGACAAGGAGCGCAAAATTTAAATGCTAAATCGTGCAATGTTTTCATTAAATTAGCATATGATATATGAAATGACAGACCCTTAACAAATGGACCATTGTGCCCCGGGAAAGGCACATGGTTTAAAGTCGTTGTTTTGAAGGAAATTATACAGACAAATTTCTTAAAGCAATAAAAACAGGAAATAGTAATTACTCTTGGTTGAAGGAGATTGAGATGAAGTCTTTGTCCTTCCAGTTGTTGAGTCAACCATCAGCAGTTGGGAAGTTCCAACTGTCTAGGTCACCATCACTATTAGTGTCTTCCAGTGCATTGACTTCATTGTTGCTAATACGGAGAGGTGGTCCACCAACACGAGTGCGTTGAACCTCTTTCTGAGCCTTTGAAGTAAAACCTAACCCAAATTTGTCATATTTGTTGGGAATGTCAGGAAGTTGTCCCTAGATAGTGTAGCCTCCATCTTGCACAACAGCCCTAATATCCTTCAGAGAGGGCATTCTTGGTGTACCTTTAGAGATTTCAGGAGTAGCAGGAGTAGCAACAACAACCATTGGAGGGATTACCTTAAATGCTTTATAGGGGGTTTCAATGAATTCTCCATCCATTTCAAAGTATTTGAAAGAATTCAAATGACTGGCCATATATTCTTCCTCTCAAAAACTGTGACAACCTTCCCTTTCACTGGGTATTTCAGCATTTGATGTAATATAGAGGTAACCACACCTGCCCCATGAATCCATGGGCACCCGAGTAACATGAATATGCCGGGTGAATATCCATTACATAGAAAGTTGAATTGAAGACTTGAGATCCTACCTTGATCGGGAGATCAACCTCTCCATGGACCATCCTCTTTGACCCATCGAAGGCTCTTACCACAATATCGCTAGGTTTCAGCACCAACCCATCACAATCCAGTCTATCCAAAGCACCTTTAGGTAAAACATTTAGGGAGGAACCAATATCTACCAACACATGCGCCATAGTGGTGCCTTTGTATTCAATAGAGATGTGGAGAGCCTTGTTGTGATTCTTCCCCGTCGGAGTTAAATTTGCATCAGAAAATCCCAAGCCATTGTCATCAGTTAGGCTTGCAACATAATTCTCAAATTGATCAGCAGTGGTTTCTTGTGGAACATGGGCATTCTTCAGGAATTTCAACAAAGCTTGGGAATGTGCTTCAGAGCATAGTAACAAAGACAACATGGATATCTTTGAGGGTGTCTGCCCTAGTTGCTCAACTATTTTGTAATCACTTTTTTGGATGATCTTCAGAATCTCTTCCATCTCTTGTCTAGATGGGTCTTCAATGGTAACCTCTTTTGGTGGTGCCTACGTCAGGGCAGGCTCAATAACTTTCTCTTTACCTTGGGTTTTAATAGTTGGTATAGCAGTAGGAATCCGAATAGGTTTTGTAGTGATTGTTGGAGGAGAGATCTCCGGAGAGAAGACTATTCCTGTCCTAGTGACCTTACTAGTTCCGACAATGTTTGTAATTTCAGGCTCTTCATTTTCATTAATCCACGGCTCTTGCTTGACACCATGATAATAAACTTCTGCCCCATAGTTCTAAGGCACAACTTTGTCGGAGGAATAGGGGACTGGCCCCGATGTAGTGATAATCAGGGGAGCCACTCTTGGCTCAGCAAGAATCCTTATAGGGCCTTTAGAGGTGATCCTAATAGGAGTATTGAAAATTTTGATTATGGAAACATATTGAGGTATACTTTCAGGTAAACTCTTCATGGACGGAGTTTTCTCGAGCAGAATTTCATGGCTATCAATCAGGCGTTGGATACCTTTCTTCACCCACATACATCCATTAATATGGGAAGCACAATGGCAACAATTTTCAAGGCAGACAGGAAATAAACTGGCTCTCAACAAATTCTTCTTAACGGTCAATAATGGAGTAGTCAAATCATCAATGGAGGAGACAAAGGAGACATCGTTAATGGCATTGACACCTGTACCATGACTGGGTATGGGAGCAGTAATGACATTAGGGGTTTGTGGAGATTCAAGCTCAATCACTTTTTAATCAATCAAATCTTGGATATTTCTCTTTCAGGCCCAACAATCATTGGTATCGTGCCCAGAGCTATTGGAATGATAGGCACATTTTGCATTCGGGTTGTATATCAGAGATAAAGTATTGGGGTTTTATGGAGGATTCCTCAGTGTTACCAAATCTTCCTTCAACAAATGTTGTAAAGCTTGATACAATGGCATGTTGATTCTAGTGAATTGCCTCCTCGGGGCATCAGGCCTTTGTTGATTGTTTAATTGTTATGGTCGTTGAACTGGGGTCAGATTTGAAATCAATACACCTCCTACCAACTAATGACGATCATTCTTGATACAGCTCCTTTGTCCATAAATAGCATTAGTCTCTTTCTTTCCAATAAATGGTTTCTTTACAACATTAGAGGTTGAGGTCATGGGGATCTTTCCGCTTTTGATTCCACTTTCAACTCACTCACCAGTCATAATTAACTCAGTAAACCCTGACAAAGAACTCCCAATCAGTAAATTAAAGAATAGACCATTCAAGGTGCCCATGAACATGTCCACCAACTCTCTATCAGTCAACATGGGTTGCACTCTTCCAACCAAGTCCCTCCATTTTTGAGCATACTGCTTAAAGCCTTCGCTTGAGCCCATAGTCATATTTTGTAATTGCACGCGACTTGGTGCAAGATCAGCATTGTATTGGTAATGTCTGTAGAAGGCAGCAACCAAATCCTCCCATGTGTGGATATTAGTCCCTTCTAGTTGATAGAACCATTCCAACTGTGTTCCAGATAAGCTTTCTTGGAAGAAATGAACCCACAACTTCCTATCGACGGTGTGTGGTTGAATCTTACGGACATAAGACCTCAGATGCGTCTTTGGACAGGAGAAACCATCATATTTGGCGAAGAAAGGAACTTTAAATTTATGGGGAATGATCACCCCAAGGACCAGACCTAAGTCTCCAAAGTCCAAACCAGACAATGTTTGGATCTCTACAGCCATAAGTCGGTCTTCCAGCTGTTTTTACTTCTCATCCTCCGGTGGACACTGCTCTTCAGAATAATCTTCGTCCTCAGTAATCAGGTTATTTCCACCCCCAACTCTGGTGCTTCTAACCTCCACTTCTTGATTGTCTTCTTCCTCAGAAGAAGCTTCTTCTATTTGAGCCAGTCGGGCAGGCCCCTTGAACCTTCTTCCCATGTTGAGAATAAAAACCTTCTTCTTGGTCTCCTTCTTGGTGGAAAGGAGTGCCATCATTTCTTGCTGACCTTTGGCTAGGTTGAGGAGAGTCTCTTAGAATTGTGCATGTTGAGTTTGCAGATCTTGGACGATTTTTTATAGAGCCATCTTAGACTAAAATAAACAATAAAGAGATGAGTAAACCTATTACGGAAAACCTGCTTATGATATGATGCATGCTTATGTGGATGCAATGTTTTCAAGGACCTCAAGAGATTTAAATTTGATAGCCAAAAAAGGAAACAAACACAAGAATTGTATTAATAAATTAAAGAGTTACAATTTCCCCTTGGGCTTTCAAAAAAAAAAAGAAAAAGGTCTCAAAGAGACAACAAAAAAGACTCCTAAAACAAAAGACTCAAGTCTCCCACGAACGCTTCTTCTTTGGTGCAATGTATGCATTCGGGTTTCGCTCCTCGTGAAGTTGTCTTATGAGCTCCAACACTTTCTTCTCAGTTTCCTAGAATCTAGCTTCAAAAGTGTCTCATTCCCTCTTGAGTTGAATCCACGATCTCTGCAATTCCCTGAAGTTGGTAGGCATGTCAGGATGGAGAATGGTATAAGAAGTATCTCCCTCGGCAACAGGCTCCACAACTATTAGTAAGATAGCTGGATATGGCATCATGAGACTTTGAGCCTGAGCTCGTACCCATTTGAGATAAGGCTCAAGAGGGATGGAATTCTTATGCCCCAACGTCTTTCTATTAACCTCGTTCACCATGCCCCAAGCATGCACAAACCTTTGACAATAACCTTGGACATCATTCTCATAGTCGAACATAATACCATGGATAAGTGCATCATAAGGACCATCTCTTCGAGCATAGCCAAATTTTCGTAGAGCTAGTGAAGGGTTATAAGTAATACCTCCCCTAATTCCTAAGAGTGGAACATTAGGGAACTCTACATAACGGTAAATGATAGTAATGTTCTCTAGAGATCGGGAACACCAACAAATATCTGAATGAGAAAGTGACATCAACCTTTGAGACCACGTCAAGCCTTGTTCATTCTTCAATACTGATCGAGGAAGTGCGAAATAAACCACCTAGACAGCAACGGTATGAAACACATAAGAGCTCCTCTCTTCCTCATAGTGCGAGTGTGAAGACAATTTAGAATGTCTCCAAGCAAAGAAGACACGGGGTTACGAGAAAGGAAAACCTTGACAGTATTCTCTTTCATGAGTTGGTTCGGATTAGGGAACGAAACCAAACCATAGATTAGAAGAGCCAAGACATCTTCAAAATCATGAAAATCCATATCTTCCCAAAACAGTCGAGCCTTCTCTAACAGGAACTTGGCTAGAAAACCCTCGACTCCGCTCCTTGTTTCCCAATTAGCTACAATGTCAGATCTCTTCAAATGAAAGGCCTTGGAAATAACTTCAAGCTTTGGAGTTTCCTCTAAACCGGTGAATGGCATTTGATCAAGGACTGGTACCCCCAATAGTTGAGAGAATTCTTCTATTGTGGGCACTAGTTGATAATCGGGAAAGGTGAAACAATGATGTACAAGGTCAAAGAACTAAAAGAGCACCCTCATCATGTCTTCTTCAAATCTTGAGGTTGGTAGATTGAGAAGTCGACCATATCTTTTGGTGAATAGAGAATTTTCAGGAACCCTTGACGCTAACTCTTTTATTTGAGAAGGCGCCCTTACAAAGTTTATTCAGGATGTATTTTTGCGAGTGGAAGCCATATCCTACAAAACAGAACATAGATAAATCCCTAGGTCCTTGAAATGGTTAGTGAAAATGCTATTGCATGATGTTATGATGTTTATGAACAAATAATCACACACAAACAAAGCAAACAAGGCCTTAGGTTTAGGCTTGCACGGGGGTTTATAGGTAAGTACACTCTTGAAGTTTAGTTGGTTTAACCTGTCCTAAAAAAAGTAACCTAGTTCTAAGGAATCTCAATATCACTGATCTTTCTTCATTGGGCATTGTTTTAGCTCAAGCATTCAAACTGCTGCCAAAATATCCCAAAAGTCTAATCTCAATGAGTGTAGCATCGAGTATCAACAAACTTTAGTCTTGGACCAAAGCCAGCTATCACACTACTTTCTAATGGTAAAGTTGTTCAACTAAGGTTCTAAGGTCAGTTAGTGCTTCATGACACCATACAGCGGCCCTATATTCTCCTTGACTGGACTCAAGGGACACTGGTACTTGTGTTATACTAACTTAGCCATCATTTCAACCATGTCGATATTACGCTTCACATTCCCCATGATTTATTTCTACTTACCTAATATGCCCCTGATCCGGATATAAGATCTATACAAGAAATAAACCCAAGCATAACCCACAATTGTAAATCAAACAAGGCAAACATGTAAAGCAAATAAAGGTGATCTAGCTCTTAAGGTAACCCCACTTTTAGTTACAATTTCCCCAGCAGAGTCGCCAGTTCTGTGACATGGCAGAAGAACTGACTTGGTTTTTTTATGTTTTATTGCAAATGTTGCAGATAGCAAGAGTCGCCACTGACTTTTCTTTTATCTAATAAAGGAAAGGGTGAAAAGAACAGGAAAGACCTTTTGAGAATTTTCTTGAGTTCAGGGGGTAGGTTACGAAAAGGGAAGGTGTTAGCACCCTTTTCATCCGTAGTTATCTACGCGCTCTTAATTGCTTGATCACTTTGAAATGCTTTATGTTTGTGTAAGTTTGAAAATATTTTGAAAACGCCTAATTTGGAAAACTTTGCTTTGATTATCGTATCGTTGAGAATGTATATAAAGTGTTGTTTTTGAAAATATTTGTTGAAAGGAAGTGTTTGGGAAGATGTTTGAAAATGCCGATGTAGGGCGATTTTGTAATGATTCTCATATCCTTGAGAATGCATACAAAATGTTTGTTTCAAAAGTGTTTTTGAAAGTCCGAGGTATGGAAATGATTTTTGTTTGTGAGCAAGCAATTACAAGCAATCTACCTACTCAAAAAGTCTTTGTTCTTTTCCTCCTCCTTTAGGTAGTGCTTGTCTACCATTAGTTAGTTGAGAGCCATATCAATGGATGTGAGGGACAGGCGTGGGTCATTGTATGGTCATTGAAGGTGAAATTCTGGCAGCAGATACTCAATGTCACAGTGAATGTTATGACACCGTATCTGACTTTCTATAAGACAGTAAATAAAAAAATAGTAAAGAACACAGTCAATTGTTTACCCAGTTCAGTGTGAAACAACACCTACTCTGGGGGCTACCAAGCCAGGGAGGAAATCCACTATAAGAGATATTAATTCAGGAATAAACCAACCAGTTTATCTCCTTCACTTAAGACATACCCAATGCAACTTCAATCTAAGTTCAACTTAAACCTGAGTTCCTACTCACTCCCCCTCAATCACAGCAGTGATACTAAACAATTGACTAATGAAATAATGAAGACACTCTTCAGAACATACACTTGATTATGCTTCACAAATTTTAATCAAGTAACACAAACACTCGTGCTTCAAAGCTTTGAGTGATACATAAACCTAACTTGACCTTGCTTCAAAGCTTTAGTCAAGAGACACAAACACTCTTGCTTCAAAGCCTTGAGTGATACACAACCCTTACAATCAAAACCTATTCCAAGTCACTTATCACAATGATACTTGCTTGGATTACAGTAGTTAAAACTATACAGCCCCAAGTTGATCTTCTGTCTAAGAGTTAATTTCCAATCAGCTTTCCTGTTGAATATATATGCAGCTGTTTCTTCAGTTAGGGCTTCCACGAAAAGCTAGGGTTAATTAGGGTTAACCTTAAGACTTGGTCACAAGACTTTATCAACCAGATTAGGGTTGAGCTAGGTTAACCTAAAGTCCACGTGAGATTCTGTTCTGGAAGGTATGAACCAAATTCCTGAAAAATCTCAGAATTAACCAAACTGCATAACTGTTAGATCAGTACAGGATGTCTTAACATTGGTTATGACAACAGAAATCCTGTTTACTGATTTTGGTAGAAAGTGATAAATGTGATCATTGCAAAATGCTCAGATACACACTCATAAATAGCAGCTACTGTATGCCATTCTTTTTCTGCATAAAGTACCTAATAATCCAGAATGTTATGACATCAGTCATGACATTCACACACCTGGTTTTACCAAAAATATTTGCCAATAACTAAACACTTACAAACTCCCCCTTTGGCAAATTTTTGGCTAAAACCCCTAAACAATCAGAGAATAGAGAGCAGCAGAAATAATATGTCTGCAGAAAAAAATAATGTCTACCAAGTAATTAACACAAAATCTTCTCCCCCTCTTTAGCCATAAATTGGCCAAAGATACATGTACTTATAGGTTATACAATCATCCAAAATGAGTAATAAAAACAGCAAAAAATCTGAAATCACTTGCAGCAACAGGTACCAGCAGCAAGCTTGACAACTCCACCAAACTTCAAGCACTGTCATCTTCAGAGGAGGCACTTTCTTCAGCATTGAGCTGATCTTCAGCAGCATCCTCTTCCCTTCTTTGTCCTTCAGTCTCCTCTTGTTCTAATCTGGCAATTAGGTTCTCAAGAGTCCTTTTCCTTGTCTCCATCTCTTTGCAGGTTTCCTTCAGCACAACTATAACATCAGATGTCTTGGACTGAGTTTTTACAGTTGATGTCTCAGCTGATGTCATGACAATGTCAGGAACATGAGATCCCTGGAATAGCTTATAGTGCAACCCAAGAGCAGGGGCTCTTTTGCATACAGTATCTCTTTCCACTAGAATGTCAGGATACTGAGCAAGGACAATACCACATAGGAGGGAGGGAAAGGCAATAGGGCCTTTAACAGCATAGCTTCTAGCATGTTTTAAAGTTTGATCAAAGATATACCTGCCATAGTCAAATTCAGTCCTGGTTCCAACAGCATAAATGAATCTTCCCAATCCTGTGGAGATGGTTGATTTATGGTTGGTAGGAACCCAGTTGGTTGCACCAATCTTGTGCAAGATGGAAAATTTCATGCTTAGCTTGCTAGCATTCAGCTTGCCTTTTAAGGGCCAGCACTTGACTTGTCTTGCAGTGATGGTTTGGCATACTTGATTGTCAGTAACCTCTAGTTCAGGGCAAGCCTCATCTGGTCTTCCAAGGAATTTGTTAATTTCAGAGGGAGAGAAATTAACCTTCCTTCCTCTCACATAGACACATTTAAAGTCAGCTGACCTTCCATCAGCACATTCATCAGATAAATTCACTATGAATTCTTTGACAAGATTTTCATAGAAATTGGAAAACTTTACCACAGTATTCATTAGTCCAGCAGATTTGATTAGGTCCATGATTTCCCTACATTCCATGGCCCCATTGTTCAGTTCTCTTTCCAAGGCTATTCTTTTCAAGCAAACATACTTCCATCTGTTGGCATTTTCAGGGTGGTGAAAAGAAATGTTGTCAGTGGGGACTTCAGGAACTTTAGCCATTTTGCTTGAAGGGACTTTCCTTCTGAGAGGAATGCCTTCAGCATCTATGTCAAATTCTGATTCCTCATCAGAATCAGAAGGTTCAGGCTCTTTCCTTTTCTTTTCTATTGGTTGTCTCACAGGCTTTGAGAGACTCCCAGCATGTACTCAGGTTTTCACCTTCCCTTTGGACAGTCCAGTCTTCACAGTTTCTACACCAGTCTTGCCTTCAGACCTGGTTTTCTTGTGAGCAACATCAGCAGTCTTCTCTTTGGTCATACATTTTGCAGCATCCTGATTACCTTTTCTGTTCATCATCCTCCTAGCTATGCTAGGGTTGATATTTGCAATTAGGTCATTGTCTGAGTATTCTTCATCCACATCAATAATCGGTGGTTCAACATTCTTCTCTGAAGGGTTCTAGATATCATCAAGATTTTCAGATGATTTCTGAATGTTGTCATTTGGTGTCTCAACATTCTTAGAGACATCTGGATTTATTTCAACATTTGGACTTGCTGATTCTTGATTTAATGGAACAGAAATCCCAGGTACAGAGTGGTTCTCACTCAGAATTCTTGTAACAAGCCTAGTTATTGCTTGATGAACATAAGCTGAGCCTTCCCTATTTGGAACAGAAGATGAAGGTTGAGAGGGATTATCGGATGAAGTAGCTTGAGACCTTCCTGCATGCCTTGTTCTCAGCTTTTTAACCTTAGAGGGGTTAGTTGCCATTTCTCTAAGGGGAGTAATCTCCAGGACTTCAGAATCCATGCATGATGTGATTGCCCTAGAATCTCGATCAGAGGATGAGGATGAAATAGTCGTCTTGGAAGAGGATGATGTTTGAGACATTTTGATAGTCTTAGAAAACCAGTAGCAACGAGAGAGAAAACTTTGATTGAGAGAATGGGGATTGTTGTAGAGCCGAGAGAGGAAGGAGGTAAATGAGTGTCTATTCAACTTCTTAACAATTTTGAAAGAATTAGGAAAACATATGATTAACCCAATCAAAATAGACTTAACACAAAAAACTCCTTCTCCCTTGTTTTAAGCAAAATTAATTGCTACATTTCCTCATGTTGATAAATACCCAACTTGCCCCTCAAATTTTCAAATTGATTTGCATCAAGTGCCTTGGTAAAAATGTCAGCCAGTTGTAGCTCAGTGGAAACATGTTCCAGTTTAATCGTCTTCTCCTCTACAAAGTCTCTGATAAAGTGATGTCTAATGTCAATATGCTTGGTCCTGCTATGCTGAATAGGATTTTTGGAAATGTTGATTGTACTCAGATTGTCACAGTACAATGTCATAACATCTTGTGTGACATTATACTCAGTAAGCATCTGTTTCATCCAGATCATTTGAGAACAGCTACTACCAGCTGCAATGTATTCAGCTTTAGCAGTAGTTAGAGATACACAGTTCTGTTTCTTGCTGAACCAGGAGACCAGATTGTTTCCTAAGAAGAAACATCCTCCAGAGGTGCTTTTTCTATCATCAGCACTTCCAGCCCAGTCAGCATCACAGTAACCAGTCAGAGTTGGTTCACAACCATGAGAGTACAGCAAGCCATAGTTGTAAGTTCCACTTACATACTTCAAAATTCTCTTCACTTGGTTGATATGACTGACTTTAGGATCAGCTTGGTATCTTGCACATACTCCAACTGCAAAAGCAATGTCAGGTCTGCTGGCTGTTAAGTACAACAGACTTCCTATCATGCTTCTGTACAGGCTTTGGTCCACCTTAACCCCACTTGAATCTTTGGATAACTTTAAATGAGTAGGTGCAGGAGTCCTTTTGTGACTGGCATTCTCCATACCAAACTTCTTAACAATGTTCTTTGCATACTTGCTTTGAGATAGAAAAATTGAGTCTTCCATCTGTGAGACTTGCAGACCAAGAAAGTAGGTCAGTTCTCCCATGAGACTCATTTCGAATTCAGCCTGCATCTGGTCAGCAAAATGTTTAACCATTTGATCTGACATTCCCCCAAACATTATGTCATCAACATAGATTTGAGCTACCATTATCTTTCCTCCTTCATTTTTGACAAAAAGGGTTTTATCCAAGCCTCCTTTTCTGTATCCTTTGTCAGAGAGAAATTTTGTCAACCTTTCGTACCATGCTCTAGGAGCTTGTTTCAGGCCATACAAAGCTTTCCTCAATTTGTAGACATGATCAGGATAGTTTGGATCCACAAATCCTTTAGGCTGTTCCACATAGACTTCCTCATTTAAGTATCCATTTAGGAAGGCACTTTTTACATCCATCTGAAATAACTTGAACTTCAGGAGACAAGCAATTCCTAATAGGAGTCTGATAGATTCCAGTCTGGCTACAGGGGCAAAGGTCTCATCAAAGTTAACCCCTTCAACTTGAGTGTATCCTTGGGTAACAAGTCTTGCCTTATTCCTGGTGACAACTCCTTCAGCATCTGATTTGTTCTTGTATATCCATTTTGTGCCAATGATGTTTGTTCCCTCTGGTCTAGGAACTAAATCCCATACTTCATGTTGCTTAAATTGGTTCAATTCATCTTGCATTGCACCAATCCAGTATTCATCAGTTAAAGCCTCCTTAACATTTCTTGGTTCAATTTTAGACACAAAGCAAGAGTTTGAGATGATTTCTCTAGATCTTGTAATGACTCCACTGTTAGGATCCCCTATGATGAGTTCTTTAGGATGATCTTTCTGAATTCTGATGGAAGGGATTTTGCTAGCTTCCTTGGATTCAGAGTCTGCTGCAGTGGTGTTAGGTAGGTCATTCTGTTGAGTTGGAGTCTCAAAGAATGTCTCAACATTACAAGGGACATCTGTTTCCTCATGATAATCATCAACTATGACATTTATTGATTCCATCATGACTTTGGTCCTGGAATTGAATACCCTATAAGCTCTGCTGTTGGAGGAGTATCCTAGAAACATTCCTTCATCACTTTTAGGGTCCAGCTTTCTCCTTTGTTCACGATCTGCCAGAATATAGCATTTGCTACCAAATACATGGAAGTACTTCACAGTTGGCTTTCTTCCTTTCCAGAGTTCATAAATGGTGGATGAGGTTCCCTTTCTCAAAGTGACTCTGTTATGGACATAACAGGCTGTATTCATAGCTTCAGCCCAAAAATGAATAGGAAGTTTTTTGGCATGTATCATTGCTCTGGCAGATTCCTGTATGGTCCTATTTTTCCTTTCTACAACTCCATTTGTTGAGGAGTTATAGGAGAAGAGAATTCATGACTAATTCCTTATGAGGAACATAACTCATTAAACTTACTATTTTCAAATTCCTTGCCATGATCACTTCTGATTCTGACAATACACCCTTCTTTTTCTCTTTGAATTATTTTGCACAGTTCTTTAAAAACTTCAAATACATCAGATTTTTCCCTAATGAAGTTAAGCCAGGTGAATATGGAAAAATCATCCACAACAACATAGGCATATCTTTTTCCACCAAGACTTTCCACCTGCATTGGTCCCATCAGATCCATATGTAGAAGTTCTAGAACCTTAGAGGTGGTCAGATGTCTTGACTTTGGATGTTACATCCTAGTCTGCTTACCAACCTGACATTCACCATAAACTCTCCCTTCATCAATTTGCAGTCTTGGAATCCCTCTGACTGCCTCCATGGATATAATCCTTTTCATTCCTCTTAGATGAAGATGGCCAAGTTTTTGGTGCCACAATTTCACCTCTTTTTCTTCTTTGGCAATAGAACACACAGTGGAGTAATTAGTGTTCTCAGGCTCCCACAAGTAATAGTTGTCTTTAGATCTGACTCCTTTCATTACAACTTCTTGTTTCTCATTAGTTACAAGACATTCAGATTTTGAGAAGTTGACCTTGAATCCTAGATCGCATAATTGACTGATACTAATGAGATTAGCAGTCAGGCCTTTTACCAATAATACTTCATTTAGATTTGGAACTCCATGGCAGTCCAAGTTACCAACTCCTTTGATTTCTCCTCTAGCACCATCTCCAAAGGTCACATAACTAGTGGTGTGAGGTTTAACATTATTGAGAAGGTTCTTGATTCCAGTCATGTGCTTAGAACACCCACTATCAAAGTACCAGTCTTCCTTTGCAGAGACTCTAAGGGAAGTGTGGGCTATCAGGGCAGTAGCCTTTTTCTTCCACTGTGGAGTATGTGGTACCTTGTTAGACTTAGGTTTGACACCTGGGTTCTGATTAGGGTATCCATACAATCTGAAGCAGAATGGCTTTATGTGACCAAACCTCCCACAATGATGACATCTCCATCTTTGGTACTTTTTCTTCATATTTCTCTGTTCCCGATGTTGAGTGCTATGTTGTGACATCTGCTTTGACATTTGTTTATCAGGCCTGATCTTCTTGTCTGCACCAGATTTCTTTGCTGCCACAAATCCTAGACCAGACTTGTTTCCCACATTTTGTCCAACCTGCAAGATTTCTTCCAATTTGTCAGTTCCATTTGTCAGCATCTTGACAGATTTGGTCATCTGGTTCAGTTTTGAGTTCAGCATTTGAACTTCCCCTTCTAGATGACTTATAGTTTCAATTCCTGCCCTTTTCTCAGCCTCCAACTTTATTATGAGTTTTGTTTGTCTCTCATTTTGCTGACAGACTTCAGCACTTCTGATACATAATTTCTTGTAGGTATCAGCCAGTTCTTCAAATGTCACTTCCTCATCACTAGTGTCACTTTCAGAGGTACAAACACCAGTTAGTGCAGTAACTAGTTTGGCAGATTCTTCTTCAGAATTACTTTCTGAATCACAGTCAGACCAGGTAACAGACATTCCTTTCTTTTGTTTCTTAAGAAAGGTAGGACATTCAGCTCGAATGTGCCCATATCCTTCACATCCATGGCATTGAATTCCTCTGCTTTGATTTCCCTTCTCTTCAGACTTTGGTCTTCTGCTGGAGTCATAAGATCTGTTAATGTTAGAAGGAATGTTCTTAACATTTGACCTTGACTTTGGATCCATTCTCTTGATGAGTTTGTTGAATTGTCTTCCAAGCATGGCTATAGCTTCTGAAATATTTTCTTCTTCATCCTCCTTGTTTTCATCTTCAGTGTTGGATACAAGTGCTATGCTCTTGTTTTTCTTGTCAACATTGTCACTGATCCCCATCTCAAAGGTCTGAAGAGACCCAATGAGTTCATCCACCTTCAAGTTGCTGATATCCTGGGCTTCCTCTATAGCAGTGACCTTCATTGCAAATCTTTTAGGCAAGGATCTGAGAATCTTTCTCACCAGTTTTTCTTCTGACATCTTTTCTCCCAATGCTCCTGAGGTGTTGGCAATCTCCAAGATGTTCATGTGAAACTCATGAATGGTTTCATCTTCCATCATCCTTAGGTTCTCAAATTTGGTAGTCAGCATCTGAAGCCTTGACATTTTTACTTTGGATGTGCCCTCATGAGTAGTTTTGAGAGTGTCCCAAACTTCCTTGGCCAGTTCACATTGGTGTACTAGTCTGAATATGTTTCTATCAATTCCATTGAATAAGGCATTTAATGCTTTGGAATTACCCAGGGCTAACTCATCTTCTTCTTTGCTCCATTCTTCCTCAGGCTTCAGACTGATTGTCCCATCTTTCTCAGTTATGGTGGGATGGTTCCATCCTTTGTCAGCAGCTCTCCAAGCCTTTTTGTCCAGTGATTTTAAGAAGGCAATCATACGAGGTTTCAAGTAGTCATAATTTGATCCATCCAGAATGGGTGGTCTGTTTCCAAAAACTCCTTCTTTGTCCATAGCGCCAAAAAGTTATATCCCTAGATCTCACCCAGTAAGACAGGCAGGGTGCCTGCTCTGATGCCAATTGAAATTCTGGCAGCAGATACTCAATGTCACAGTGAATGATATGACACCGTATCTGACTTTCTATAAGACAATAAATAAAAAAACAGTAAAGAACACAGTCAATTGTTTACCCAGTTCAGTGTGAAACAACACCTACTCTGGGGGCTACCAAGCCAGGGAGGAAATCCACTATAAGAGATATTAATTCAGGAATAAACCAACCAGTTTATCTCCTTCACTTAAGACCTACCCAATGCAACTTCAATCTAAGTTCAACTTAAACCTGAGTTCCTACTCACTCCCCCTCAATCACAGCAGTGATACTAAACAATTGACTAATGAAATAATGAAGACACTCTTCAGAACATACACTTGATTATGCTTCACAGCTTTTAATCAAGTAACACAAACACTCGTGCTTCAAAGCTTTGAGTGATACATAAACCTAACTTGACCTTGCTTCAAAGCTTTAGTCAAGAGACACAAACACTCTTGCTTCAAAGCTTTGAGTGATACACAACCCTTACAATCAAAACCTATTCCAAGTCACTTATCACAATGATACTTGCTTGGATTACAGTAGTTAAAACTATACAGCCCCAAGTTGATCTTCTGTCTAAGAGTTAATTTCCAATCAGCTTTCCTGTTGAATATATATGCAGCTGTTTCTTCAGTTAGGGCTTCCACGAAAAGCTAGGGTTCATTAGGGTTAACCTTAAGACTTGGTCACAAGACTTTATCAACCAGATTAGGGTTGAGCTAGGTTAACCTAAAGTCCATGTGAGATTCTGTTCTGGAAGGTATGAACCAAATTCCTGAAAAGTCTCAGAATTAACCAAACTGCATAATTGTTAGATCAGTACAGGATGTCTTAACATTGGTTATGACAACAGAAATCCTGTTTACTGATTTTGGTAGAAAGTGATAAATGTGATCATTGCAAAATGCTCAGATACACACTCATAAATAGCAGCTATTGTATGCCATTCTTTTTCTTCATAAAGTACCTAATAATCCAAAATATTATGACATCAGTCATGACATTCACACACCTGGTTTTACCAAAAATACATGCCAATAACTAAACACTTACAGAAGGAAACTTGTAAGATGTTTTAACAATTATCGTGAGGGACTAAGATTGTTTATCGAAGGCAACATTTAAGGGTCATCGAGGGACTACAATCTTTTAATCGAGGGTCTTTGCTAAAACATCCTACGTTCAAGGGGCATGACTGTTTTATCCGAGGCAACAAGTGTGGTTACCATAGAGGTGCATGTGTGCAAAGTGTATTGTTTTCATTTAATTTTTCTTGAATTAGGGTTGTCTAAGGTATATTTTAAAGTCTTGACATAGAAACCCTAATTACTAGCAATAATAAGGAAAGCGATAAATTGCAGAATTTAAATGTCCTACGCTATTACAATATTTTTGGGGATGGGGGATACAAATTTAAAAATGGGGATGACAAGTAAAATAAACCCTATTTACTATTACAAGGTTTTGACAGTTACATAAATTGTAATGAGAAATAATAAATGTACAAAAAATGTATATGAAAAAAAGAAAAAAGAAATTTGTTTTTATGGCTTTTTATGGAAAAGGTTTAATTAACTTAATTAAACTAATTAATTTAAAAAGGAAGTTATTTAATTATTTGACAAAACCTAAAGTCTATTTTAATTAGAAAAGTAAATTAAGTAAAACCTAAGCCTAATTATTTTTAATTCTAAAAAAAAGATTAATTAGTTGAGAAACTATTTTTAGTGTTTTGTTTATAAAAATAAATAAGCTAAAAATAAAATAAAATAAGAAAATTATTTAAGAAAATGTATTTTTTATATTTTTGGTAAAAATAAAATAAAAAAATAAAAAAATAAAAAAAAGTAAAGAAAATATATAAAGAATATAAAAATATTTGGCTTAGGTGTTAGAAAGTAAAAAGGGTGTGAAAAAGTATTTTTGTCAAGCCCAAACAGTTTTTGTTTAATCAGAGAATAAAATAAAATGGAAATGGGCTTGAGTATAATAAGTAATTAGGGGGTATACCCAGGTGCGCTGTAAGTGAGAAAGGAAGAAATATCAAAAAAATAAAAAAATGTACCATGCCTGGTTCGAACCCATGACCAGGCATATGAATGCCTTATACGCGCGCGCTCTACCACTGGAGTGGCTATACATCTGGTGTTTAAAACACAAACCAATAAATATATTGCAAACTCAGTCCTGATTGTAACTTCATCTTCTTCCTCGCGCCAAATAGTTCATCACCATTTTTGAAATCTGTAACTTGCTCATTTCTCAACAAAATTGGAAAATGTAAACATGAAAGTTGCTTAAAATCTCATCACGATTTCAAATATGTAAATAACTTAATCTAACACTCAAAGTTGAACACGAATTTTTGTTGGTACCAAATTCTGACCTAATTTATCAGAAATTTCATCTTCAAAATTTGAATCACTCAGGCAACATAAATGAAATCTAAGGGTATGGTTAGATTCAGGGCTATGATGTCTATATTTTTTATTCACAAAGTAACCATTAATGATGCTTATAGAGAGAGTTAAAATTTTGAAAAACTTACCTCAAAACTGGAAATTGTGTTTGATGATTGAGCACTCTTTGAGATGTTGTGATCATCTGGATAGCTTCACTAAACCTCTAGGAAGCTAATGGAATGCTTACTTTGGATTGAGAGTGGTTGTATTGTTCTGTAGAAATCAATGTGCAGAGCTCTATTTTTTGTTATGGAAGATGAGGAAGATGATGTTACAGTTGTGTTGCAGGTGTTTGGGTAAATTATATATGAGTTATAGAAGCTTGGTGATGGATTAAAATGGAAACTGCACGATTGGATTGTGAGATGGGTATTCAAAGTCAGAAATAGCACAAAAATGGAATTTGTGTGCAAATTCTGATTTTAGGGAGTTTGAGAGAGTTTCTAGGCTTGTGAGTTTGTGTCCTAAGTTGCAAATACACGTCTCTATTTATAGGGAAAGGTTTGAGGGCTTGAAGTGATCAGAAAACAATGATCACATGTTATGGTTTTTTTACTTGTTTTTGAAGTAATGTTGACAAAAATTGTTCTAATGCATATTACAAGGCTATATAATGTGGTTAGGCACTTTAAACAAGTTGCTTCTGTCTTTTTTGTTGAGTGTGTGCAGAGGGAGCAAGTTAGAAGCTCAAGACAAGTTGACTTTGTGATTAAAATAACTTTTTAAGAATGGCAATGGTGCCTTTGTGCCATAAATGGAAAAATCATGTGGAAAATGGATTAATCACTTGGATCATACCTCAATCAATTATGTAAACAATTAATTATGGAATAATTTACAAGTTAGAAGCTTGCAAAGCAAGATTATGCATCATAGATTTGAGATTTGATCAAGTGTTCTTCATGAAAATGGCTTGAAATTCAAGAATGGATGCTCAACTTCTTCTCTTTAATTCTCCTAGCTCAAAAATGATCTCTTAAAGTTCTTGGAAATTTTGGAAAGCTTGAAACATTTTATACAACTTTCATATTTACCATTTTTACAAAATCATATTGGAACTAGGTGAAAATTGGTCAAGAAGTTAGGTCAAAAATCTGCCTAAAGTAGTTGAAAATTTCACTAAGTGTTTTATGAAAAATGTCATGACTTCATGGACTTATATCTTCAAATTTAAGCCTTTTTTGGACATAAACCCTATAATACAAATCTCTAGACTTCATCAAGATCTATAACTTTCATGTTGAAAGTTTTCCTTGAATCATCTTGCATCTTGGTGAAAAATTGTCATGAAGTAATGAATTTATCAAGTATAAAAACACTTAGAAATTTTCTCTTAGAAATCTTGACTTTTTTATTGACTTTTTGAGTTTCTCGATTATTGATGATCAAGTTTGATATTTTTGAATTTCTTGATGAATCTTGATTTTTGAAATTCAATGTTGATCAAAAAGGTCAAAGTTTAACTTTTTGTGTATCAATTGACGTTTCATCAGTTGATCAACTTTCAACTATCAATCCAATGATCTTGAGAAATGATTTGAGCCATGAAATTAGGTCAACATATTATGTTTGAGTCCTTGAGATTATGCCTCAAGCCATTAGGTCATGTACTAGGTCAAAAGTCAATGATCAGTCATTCTCAATGAAAACCCTAATTTCAACGATTTTGCCCCTTTGATGATTTGAGTGCTTTTCTTGAGGAATTGTGATAAATACTTGATCAATTGATGGATATGACTTCAAAATGTTGATGTTGGCAAAAAATTATGAAGTTTGACTGTATATTGACCATAGTTGACTTTTACCCAATATAGTTGATTTTTAGTCATCTGAGCAATTGACTGAGCAAATTTGTGATGCAAGACTTGAAACTTGGTACGAGTAATCTTGGAGACCTATAATGAACCATGAAAGTAATTTGAGGGATCAAAAGTACAATTTTCCTTGATAAAAACAAACCCTAATTTGGAGGCTCAGTGCTTAAGAGGTGAGCTTATCTGATCAAACTCTTGGAACTTCTTGAGCATTTGAGATCTTTTGTGAGAAATGGCTTGAGAATAGAGAGGGAAAATTTTGGGGTAAAATAAACATCTTCATGTTTAAATAATCACATTTACTTCAACAATTACTATGAGGATAGGAGAATCACATCTCAACTATAAAGAGGATTTATATCTAATGTCTTTGACAAAATGTTTTAAATTAAAAGACAAGTGGAAAAAATACTTGAGTAAGGTTGAATCAATTTTAGTCTTTTGAAGTTGTTTTGATATGCTTAAGTATATTGAAGCATTTGATTAAAAAAAGAGAAATTTTGAAAATGCAATGACATAAAGTCAAGGTTTTTATATGAAAGTGGTGAAAGTTTGAAAATTGATTTTGAGGGTTAAAAAAAGGTCTTTAGAGTACCCAAGAACACATAGGGTAAACATCTACAATTACAAGGATAACACATAAGGGTAAACCTAAAAAACAATGCACATGCTTATGACTACAAAGTCAACAAAAACTATCGCTTTTCCTTGGATTTACAAACATTAACACAATAAATTATAGACATTAATCACTAAAAAAAGGGGGTAAACACACATCACAAATGATAGAATAATGTCACAAAGTATCATGGCTTTTAAAAGTGTCATTTGAGAAAAATGTCCCCAAAGGTTTTAAAGAAAACACTAAGAATTTAATCAAACTAAAACAAAAGAAACTATTTTTTGGTATTTTTAAATAATTAATATGTTAAACAAATATATAAAATCAAATCAAAGCTTTGAATAAAAAAATGTTTTTGGTGTTTTAATATGTTAAAAGAACAACAAAAGACATGGGTTTCCACTATATAAAAATAGTAAAAAAAATTGGAGTTTTTCATGGATTAACAAAATATAGACAAATAAAGAAGTGTGCAAAAAATCAAGCTAAAAGGAGTTGATTTGCTCATATAAAGTCTATTGGAAAGTTGAAGAAAGAATAAAGAAAAAAATCGTTGGAACCAAGTTGATAAAAACAATTAACAAATTTGATTAATAATTAGTAGAATAGTAAAATAAAATGAAAAAATATAAACAAAACTATTAGTAAAATATGGTATAAACAAAAATAAGGATGAATGATACTTACAAACTCCAAAGCTAGCAAAGGTTGAGCTTATTGTGTTGAAGTAAATGAAGGTGTTATATGGAGGTGGGTGTTTTGATGTGTGAGAAATAATTATTTTTTCTTACCTTTTAATGAATGAATTTTGTTAGCCTTTTTCAAAGAGTAATTTCTGCCTCTTTTTTCTTCAAGAACTCTTCCTCCCTAGTGCCATTCTTTCTCCCTTTTTCTTGAAGAGGAGGCTTGTATTTATAGGCAAGAGTAATGGTGAAGACTCCTCACCTTTGTGTTATATATTAATATTCTTTCCTTCTTCAAAATGATTCATCAACCTTCCATCATGATGAAGACAAGATTTTATGGGTCAATAGGCTTTATGTCAAATCAATGATAAAATGATAACATCATTTGTACTTGCAAATAGTGAAATTTGTCTTTTAGTGAAACGAGTCCTCTAGATTACTTAGTATGACCAAATCCTCTAGTTACTTTTTCTTGGGTGATGATATTATGATGACATCATATTGATGATGTCATGATGACATCATGTTGACGTTGTCATGATGCCATCATGTTAATGATGTCAAGATGCCATCATGTTGATGATGTCATGATGACATCATGTTGATGATGTCATGATGACATCGTATTTTTGTATTCTTGTAGAGAAGAGTCCTCTAGAAACATGAGTCATCCACCTTTTATCTTTTTGTGAAGAAGAGTGCTCTAATAAACATGAGTCCTCAAGATACTTTGAAGTGTTTTTTGATTGATATTCTTGGGTTATGAAGATGATGATTACTTGATCATCACGGATGTATAAGGAGCTTGAATCCCTTAATAACATTTATTTGTAAATCTCTTGAACTCTTATCCTACTTAAATAATAAACAAATAGGGAATATCTTGTATTTCTTCAAGGTTAGTGATGCAAACATGAATGATATGATTTTCTAAATGATACAAAATGAGGGGGGATCTTAGGTCAAAATTTAGGGTATGACAATGTTCAATACCAAATTTATCACAATATTCTTCAAAGAGGTGGTTTTCAAATTCACCTCCAAGATCGCTTCGAATGACAACTATTTTAGAATTCAATTTATTTTGAGATAACATGGAAAAACGTGTGAAAGCCGAGAATGTTTCATCTTTGCTACGTAAGAAAATAGTCCAATAAAATCTTGAGTAATCGTCTATAATAACAAGACCATAATAATTACCACCTATGCTTTTGGTCCGTGAAGGTCCAAACAAATCCACGAGAAGGAGCTCAAGAGGTCTCGAAGTTGAAACAACAATTTTATATTTAAATAAGACTCTTGTTTGCTTACCCTTTTGACATGCATCACATAGGTGATCTTTTTAAATTTTTAATTTAGGTATACCAATTACTAAATCTTTTGCAACTATTTTATTAAGTAGATCAAAGTTGACATGTGCCAAACGTCTATGCCAAAGCCATGAGTCTTCACTCATGGTGACAAGACATTGGGTATTATTCAAGGATACTTCTTTTAAGTATAACATATAGATACTATTCTCTCTCACACCACTAAACATACAATCATTCTTTTCATTATGTTCAATTATGCAATAAATTTTGGCAAAAGTCACCTTATACCCATTGTCACACAATTGACTTATGCTAAGAAGGCTATGTCTAAGGACTTCAACTAACATAACATTTGAGTTAGTAATAGTTTAGGGAATACATATACTAACTTTTATAAGTATTTCACCTTTGTTGTGATCACCATAGGACACATAACCTTTCTTCTTCGCCACAAAGTCAGAGAATAGATAAATGTCTCCCGTCACGTGTCTTGAACATCCACTATCGAGAATCCATTTTCCCGTCATAGCATCAAGACACTAAAACTACAAAATCAAACAAAAGTGGTATGTATTCAATTCTCATTTGGTCCTTGGGAGGGAGTGAAATAATTGTTTCATTTGGGCACCCATTGGAAATTGCCTTTAGGAACTAGAAAGCACCTAAATTTTCATTTTTCAATAGTGTGGTCTTTCTTGCAACAACAGTGACCAAACAATCCATGATGAGATTTACTTTTGCTATTAGGCTCCTTCTTAATCATACTATATTTTTTTTAGGATTTTCAACCTTTGAAGGGTTAATGGAAAAATCATTATGATGTTGTGATGCCTTGTCCACTTTGGTTTTAAGAGTACTCACCTCTTGTCGCCAAATTTGACAAGTTTCACAATCGAACCGACTAGGTTCCTCATCCTCATCTTTATGTTTTTGACCATCCACAGTATAACACTTTAATGCTTCAAATTGTTTATTGGTTTCTTCAACCTTTTCTTCCAAGTATGTAAAAGCTTTTTCAATTAAAGCAAGTTTCTTAGAAGCACATAATGTGTCTTTTTGTAGATTATCAAAAGCAATTTTCAACTCTATAAAAGACAACTTATCAATATTAGCATATTTAGAATGACTTACATTCTTTTTCTTGCCTTGACGTTGATTTTTCATGAAACAATAGTTTGCTTCTTCATCTCTATCACTTGAGCTTTCATTACTTGAGGCATCACTATCACTATCCCAAGTAACATAGGATTTTCTAGAATTCCTAGAGTTGTTTCTTTGGCCCTTTACTTTCTTATTGGCAAGATAGGGACACTCTGCTATATAATTACCCGACTTTCCGCATTCATATTATATACCTTTTCCCTTATCCTTTTTGTTGTCTTCGTCTTTAGAGGATGTGGATTGTCTTCTAAACATCACAAGATTATTTTTGAAGTGTTTGACACCATTCTTTCAAATCTATCGATTGTATCTCCTCACGAATAATCTCATTTATTCATCATCCAAATCTTTATCGTCACTAGAATCACTATAATTAGTGTGCTCCTCCTTTGAGGACTTTGAACTTGAAGCCTTGAGAGCTTTAGACTTCAATACTTCCTCCTTATTGGTTTATTTATCCCTTTTCTTCTTTTTCTCAAGCTTCTTTTCATGTTTTTCCAAGCAATTGAGTTCTTGCTCGTGTTCTTCTATCTTTCTAAACAAAGTGGTGAAATCAAGTGTTGCAAGATTATTGGCTTCCTTGATCGCGGTGACCTTTGGTTACCAATTCCTAGTAAGGCATCTCAAAACCTTGTTAGTAGCAATAGCATTGGAAATAGGATTACTTCGTAAATTTAAACGATTAATAAGATGTGATAACCGCTTTTGCATTTGAGCAATGGTTTTACCATGCTTCATGTGAAAGAGTATCCCATACTTAACTTGTATAACCTAGCTTGTTTGACCTCATTAGTTCCCTCATACTTAACTTGTAGAGTATCCCATATATATTTAGCCGTATCACAATGTGAAATACGATAAAAATCATCAACACCAAGAGTGGATATGATAATGTTTTTCACTTTCTAATCGTGTGCCCCACTTCTTATTATCACCCCCATTCCGTAAGTTTTCCGGCTTTGGCATGGTAGCACCTTCAACAATATATGACATCAGTGTTGGTCTATTTTTATTGGCTTCCCAAACACCTTTGTCATATGAGTTGACATGAATTTGCATACAAGCTTTCTAATAACTATAGTTTTCTCCTGTGAAAATTGGGGCTCTTTTATAATCCCCTTTAGGTTCATATTCCATTTTCTAATAAGTTTCGAAGCTGGAATGAATCGGACTCTTGATGTCATTTTTTAAACAGTGACAACATATCTAGATCGGGGTGAATAGATACCCAATTAAAATTCCGAAAAATTCTGGTTTTGAAAATTTATTTAACAAAGAGTTTGAGCGGAAGGTTCTCAAAATAAGTCGTCTATACGAACCGTTATTGGAAATTCGGATATGCAAATATAATAAATTGCAAATGGAATGAATATAATAATTTGAATTAACTGGACTTTAATGAAGTAACAATTTATAAATCATTTGTAACAAGTTATTAGTAATGCTATTTCCAGTGAAAATAATCAAAAGATTAAACTGAACAATTTCTCGAACACTTGGCGTGCAACCGATTTTTCATAGTTTTCTTTTGAGTTAAACAAGCTACACAATTTGTCAAACACTTGGTGTGCAGTCAAAATTTTCATAATTTTCCTTTAAGTTATGTTGATATGAAAAAGCACTTATATTCAAAAGTGATTATAAGCAAATCAACATACACCTAAAAACAAAAACCATATCGGAAAGTTCTTACGCATGGATAGATTACTAAATTCTATTTGACAAGTTGGTGTATGTAAAATAAATCACATAAATAAATAAGAGAAAAGAGACATGAGAATTTGTCTTCACAGTTCCCCATTTTTGTCCTCGCGTTTGGGTACGTCTGCACCTAATTCCAATGGAATTAGGATAATTCTTACTATTCAAAAAGTTGATATAAGATAAGTGTTCAAGAGAAACTCCACAAACCCTAATGCTTATTATTGTTTAACCACTTCTCTTTTTTTGATATTAAAAAATACCAAGACACAATAGCTACCAATTGGTTATGTGGATCTTGCTACTCTTGTGCGTACTTTATCTCCAAAGCTTTTGCGCACAACCAATTGTACCTATTACAACACTAGACATCAATTTAACTCGCTGTTCTCATGCTACTTCCTTTACATTTTTTATCTCTAAAGGTTCCTTTGGGTTCTTTATTTCCAAAGGCTTTCACTAGGCTGCAATCCTCTCTTGAATGTCTTGCACGAAAGCCCCCAAATTAATCAATGATCTTGGAGGAAAAACATGCGATTTTTCCGAATGAAGACCCCTGAAAATCTCAACCAAGTATTCTCAGTTATATAAAAACCTAATTGGACGTCATCAAACCTCATCTAGATGGAACCCCAACAAAAGATTATTACAATGCAATGTTAGTGTGTATGCATAGGTTGGAGGTTGTGATACGGTGGAAGAACCGACTGTTATACTCGTTTTGCATTTGTATTGGAAAATGTTGCGGTAAGAAAGAGTCGCCACCAAATTTTCTTTTATCCAAATTAAGGAAAGGGTGAAAAGAATAGAAAAATACCTTTTCGAGAGTTTTCTGAGTATGGGGGGTATATTATGGAAAGGGAAGGTGTTAGAACCCTTTTCATCCATAGTTTTCTACGGGCTTTTAGATGCTTAGCTCATTTGAAAAATTCCTCGTGCTTTGTGTTGTTGAAAAGTATTTTTGAAAACGCCTTAGTTCGGTGATTTTTCTTTATGTTAACTCTTGTATCAGTCCTCAAGAGGGTTGACAAAGTAAATGTTTTTTGAAAGTTATTTTTGAAATGTGTAAGTGTAAAAAGTTTGTTTTGAACATAGCATCTAATAACTATCTACTTGTACTCAAAGAGGCTCGTTCTTTTCCTCCTATCCTTTAGATAGTGCTATCCTACTATTAGTGAGTAGGTAGCCCTATCGTTGGATGTTTGAGGAACATTCAAAGGGACAGTTTATAGTCATAAAGGCAAGTTAGAAACAAGTTTTAGTAACTATCTTGGGATTCTAAGATCATATTTTTACAGAGGCAACGTCGAGAGGGTCATTGGGGGAATTATGATCTTTTTGAACCAAGGGGTAGCCACTAAAACCTCTCACGTTTCGAGAGTTATGACTATATTCCGAAGGCAACCGAAGTGGGGTACCCTAGAGGTGTATATGTGAAAATGTGTTGTACTTAGTTATTTTTGTCTTTTTTGTTAGGTTTGCTAGCGTTTTGATTTTAATCTTTTCCATATAATCCTATTAGTCATACATCTAGCAGTTAATATGAAAGTGTCATACAGTGGCAGAACCGACTGTTAATACTGGTTTGCATTTTTTATTCTCAAATGTCGCGGTAAGCAAGAGTCGCCATCGACTTTTATTTTATCCAATCAGGAAAAGGAAAAAGAACAGAAAAAACCTTTTTCAAGATGTTTCTGAGTATGGGGGGTAGATTATAGAAATGGAAGGTTTAGCACCCTTTCTATCCGTGGTTTTCCACGGGTTCTTAGGTACTTGCTCATTTTGAAAACTGCTTGTGTGTGCTTGTTTTGAAAAGTTTTGTTTTACTTCGTTTTAACCCTTGTTTCTGTCCTCAAGAGTGTTACAAAGTTGTTTTTGAAAACTTTGTTTGCAAAGTGTTTGTGTGAAAAAAATTTGTTTGTTTGAGCAAGTACCTAGGAACTAATCTACCTACTCGAAAAAGGTCTGTTTGTTTTCCTTTTAGACAATGCTACCCCATTATTGAGAACTAGGTAGTGTGATCGGTGGATTTAGAACTGACTGTTTAACGCTGGTTCGCGAAATGTCGCGGAAGCAAGAGTCGCCACCGTCTTTTATTTTCTCCAACATGGACAGGACAAAAGCACAGCAAAATTTCTTATGAGATAGTTTCTCGGTTCGGGAGGTAGATTTATAGAAAGGGAAGGTGTTAGCACCCTTTCTATCCATGGTTATCCATGGGCTCTTAGATACTTGCTCATTTGTGTTTTCAAAATGTTTGTTTGCTTTTCAAAAGTGCGTGGGTTTGAAAAAGTTTCATTGAAAACTTCAATTCGACTCTTGTATCAGTCCTCAAGAGTGTTGTGAAGCGTTTGTTTTGAAATCTTTTAGAAAGTGTCAGTGTGAAAAGAGTTTTTTTTATTTGTTTTGAATTAGAGCAAGTATCTACAAGTCATCCACCTACCCTAAGGAATTAGGCTGTGTAAATGTCCTTAAGGTAGTGCCATCCCACCATTGAGAGGTAGGTAGCACCACCGTTGGAGGTGTTCGGGTCAATTCGTTTGTTAGGGACGGTGTGGTCACCAGAGCAACAGTAGGACACCTTAGAAGCTACCCTTATGCCGTTGATCTTTTTATTCCGAGGCAACTTGTTTCGAGGCAACTAGATCAACGGACATAAGGACTCACTAAAACGTCCCATACTCGACGACCACGTTTCGAGGGGCAAGGCAACAGTGAGGCGTACCCTAAGAGTGGTGTGTGAATTTGTGTATTGTTTTCAGTTACGTTTTATCTTGTCATGCATTATAGTGATCTACGCTTGCTTTTATTTGGGCCATTCATTCTTTCATGCAAAATTTAGCAGTTAAGGGTGCGGAAATTAAAGTGCGAAAAAATAAAGTCCTACGCTATTACAAGGCGCGGGTCTATACATCGCCAAATTAACAAAGACCCGTTTTTTAATGAAAATGCGGAAAGTAAATAAATTTCCTAATTACTATTACAAGGCTTGAGCAATTACATAATATTTAAAACGGAAAATAAGGACAAACGCGCGAAAAGAAATTAGAATCGAATGTTCGAGGGCGTTGGACCCTTTAAAGAAATTAAATGAAATAAAAAATTAATTAATTATTTAATAAGAAAAGGAATGTTTTTTTATGGTTTTTGGTATTTATGAAATAAAGAAAATTAATTAAAATTAGAAGTTAAATAAAACCCTAGTTCTAAATATTTTTAATTATTAAAGAAAAAAGATTAAAGTTTTAACCTAATTTATACTAATTATTTAATTACATGGGTATTTACAAAATAATTAATAATTAATAATAATGGTAATAAGAAAATTATTTATTAAGCAAAAAGAATAAAAATGCTAAAAAAAACTAATTTCTACATATTTTAGTTATTAAGAAAAGATAAAAATAAAAACCTAATTTTACTAAATTGATTATTTAAAATTTATTTACAAAAATATTAATGATTTAAATATTAAATAAACATATTTTTTTTAGTTTTGATTTTTTCTCGTTTTATTTTATTATGAAAATTAATTTTGGTAGATTAAAGAAAATAATTAAAAGAATTTAAGAAAGAAAATCAAATAAAATAAGTGACAAAAATGTGCAAACCATGGGGTATTCTGACCCAATTTTGGGGGTTTATTGAGCAATTTGGCCCACTGCAATCCCAAGCCTTTTTTGACTTTTTGTGGTTGTGTGTGCATCAATTGACTAGCGCGCATGGTGGAATTCATGTGATGGCTATCAGATTGATCCCCTGGGACACTTGGCAGGCACAGGCGTTGGTCATATGGTGGACCACTGGAGAGAAATAATACCTGAACACGTTACACCAAAAATTATTGAGAATACGGGGGACCTGGGAATCGAACCCAAGTCCCAATACCTGCAAGCCAGCGCATCAACCAGTTGAACTAACGCGTTTCTTTGTTAGTTAAATGGAACATGAATAACATATGTAAAAAAACAAAATTACGCTGAGGCAATTAAAAAACGCGCCAGTATTCAAAACCTCCAATCATGCTCAGACACGCCATCTTCGTCTTCCTCTTTTTCCTGTAAATAACACTAAATAGAGGGGGTTTTAAACCCCCACAAACACAAGTGCTAGAAAATAGCGATTAGGATATAGGCAAGTATAAAAAGGGCGCGATGGGTGATTTAGCTTCGTTTGGATGTCACGAATCCATTGGTACCGGTTTAAAGGGCTAATTTTTCGAGATGAAAAAGACCCTCTTTCAAAGTTTCTAAAACCCTAAAGTGCATCAATGGTGGATCACGATACAGGCCTTGTTGGTTCAATCAAAGGATACCATTAGTTTCAGAACACTCATGTTAGTATAAATCAATGGTTAAAAATCACAAATAATGCATGGAAAATGAAACACGGTTATGAAATTTTTTGTGAAAAGTGCAATCCGGTTTTACCAATTCCTTGAGTATGGAGGGCTGGTTTTGATTGGAATCGTTTCCTGGATGTCTTAGCAAGCTTTTGGAATGCTTTTCAAGCTTTGAAACGCCTTCTAGGTATGAAAACAGTTTCAAGGTTTTTAGGCCAAAATTGCAAGTTTGTTCTTTGGTGTTTAGCGCAGCTTCTGTGTCCGTGAGCATTAGGTTAGCTTTTGCTTATGTATTTGAATAGAATTAGGTCAAAAAGCCAGCCCAAAATCCATCCATTTATGATTTTGAATATTTGATTTTCCACATCCTTTTTTCAAATCTTTTTGCCATGGAAACTTGCCAATTGTGGAAGATTTTGTCTCTTGAGAAGGCACACGAAATCTTGAGCTCATAATGGACATATTTGCTGCATAAAAGGATTTAAAAAACATGAGTTAGTATTTTTCTCTTAATTAATTTTAATTGAATGAATTAATAAGATTAAAAATTCAATTAATTAATTAAAAATAAGAAAATAACTCCCTTTTAGCTTAATGGGTCGTGCATGGCCTTTGGGTAATGATTCATGGAAGAAATTGAGGCCCATTAGTATTTTTGAACCCTTTTGTGCAAAGTTAACTTTTCAAAACTCCCAAATATTTCCCAACTTCTACAAGGCATATCTTGCTCAATTTTGAAGCTATGATCATGTTCTTGGACATTTTGGAAAGGTCTTGAAGTCCTCTAACCAATGCCTTTGGTCCCATGTCATTTTGCTTTACCAATCTCAAGTTATGGTCTTTGACTTAAAGTGCCTTTTTGTTGACTTTTGAAAATGACCTATAATGTTGAAATTGATAACTTTTTGTGAGAGCATTTCTTGGACTTGAAGTGTGAAGAAGAGTTGTAGGAAATGTCATTCTCTTCAAAATGAGCTTTGGATGGGATTTTTCTGATAAACCATGAAGAAGTTATGCCCTGGTCAATTTGCAGTTGACTTTTTCAACTGTCCAAAAATGGAAACTTTTGCATCTTGAGACTTTTTGAGCCATGCTTTGAGAATCATGATCAAGAATTGATCAAATGATGTTTGTGGCTTCAAAATAAGATGTTGACCAAAAATTTGGATTTTTGACTGTCAAATGACCATTTTGCCCCTACAGTTGATTGTGAAGCATTTAGGGTTTTTGACTGTGCAATTTGATGCTGTGAGTCTTGAAACTTGGCATATGAATGCTTGACAATGTATGTAGGCATGTGGGACTTGATTGGACCCTTGGAAACCTCAATTTCTTTGCCAGAACCAAAACCCTAATTTTGACTGTGTTAGGAGGCAATTGGACTGTGCAACTCTCGAGTGATTTTGAACCTTGATCTTGGAAAATCTTGGAGAATATGGGAGGGCAAATTTTGGGTTACAACAGTTGCCCCTGTTCAATCTTCTTAGACCTGAGGATGTAGATTGGCTGGCGTGCCTTTCGTAATCCGAAGGTGGAAGATGATTGAACACTAAAGTGCCCAGAAATTTGCGCTCACATGTTAGCAGTGTGATGGTGGGAATGGGCTTATAGATGCCATTTGGAGACTGATGGATAGGAGGATGGGCTTATAGATGCCATCGGGAGGTCGTCGATCGCGTAAGAGATTCCTTAGCGAGAATTTGCGTACCTGAGACAAGAAAATAATTACCTGGCCTGTTACAGGAGTTGATCTTCAAACTCTTTATGTAGATGTGCCCTGGCTAGTTACAGGTATCGAATCTTTTAAACTCTTCAGACGTGCCCTGGCGAGATACAGGAATCGAGTCCGGAGAATATAGTCGTCAACAGATACACCCTGGCGAGATACATGAATCGGATCTTCGAACTCTTCAGACGCACCCTGGCGAGATACAAGAATCGAGTCTGGTAATGTTGGTCGTCAACAGATACACCCTGGAAAGATACAGGAATCAGATCTTCGAACTCTTCAGACGCACCCTGGAAAGATACAGGAATCGGGTCTGGTAATGTTAGTCGTCAACAGATACACCCTGGCAAGATACAGGAATCAGATCCTCGAACTCTTCAGACGCACCCTGGCAAGATACATGAATCGGATCTAGTAATGTTAGTTATCAACAGATACACCCTGGCAAGATACAGGAATCGGATCCTCGAACTCTTCAGACGCACCCTGGCAAGATACAGGAATCGGATCTGGTAATGTTGGTCGTCAACAGATACACCCTGGCGAGATACAGGAATCGGATCTTCGAACCCTTCAGACGCACCCTGGCAAGATACAGGAATCGGGTCTGGTAATGTTGGTCGTCAACAGATACACCCTGGCGAGATACAGGAATCGGATCTTTGAACCCTTCAGACGCACCCTGGCAAGATACAGGAATCGGGTCTGGTAATGTTGGTTGTCAACAGATACACCCTGGCGAGATACAGGAATCGGATCTTCGAACCCTTCAGACGCACCCTGGCAAGATACAGGAATCAGGTCTGGTAATGTTGGTCGTCAACAGATACACCCTGGCGAGATACAGGAATCGGATCTTCGAACCCTTCAGACGCACCCTGGCAAGATACAGGAATCGGATCTGGTAATGTTAGTTGTCAACAGATACACCCTGGCAAGATACAGGAATCGGATCCTCGAACTCTTCAGACGCACCCTGGCAAGATACAAGAATCTGATCTGGTAACTTCAAAAGGTTTTGTCTCAGAGAAATATTTAGGAATCGATTTAGCTGGACTAGAGGAGGTATTGGAATAACTTTTACGGGAGCGTCATTAGAAAAATCTTTAGGAATTGATTTCACTGGATTTGGATTAGCATCAGAAAAATCTTTAGGAATCGATTTAACTGGCTTTGTCTTCTTTCACTGGGTTAGCATCAGAAAAATCTTTAGGAATCGATTTAACTGGACCAGAGGAGGTCTTGGCGTCATCAGAAAAATCTTTAGGAATCGATTTTTTAGCTGGATTTAGACAAGATCTTGGAATCTTCAACTGGATCGGCTTCAGAAAAATCTTTAGGAGTTGATTTAACTGGACCAGGCGAGGTCTTGGAATCTTCAACTGGATCGGCTTCAGGAAAATCTTTAGGAATTCGATTTAACTGGACCAGAGAAGGCCTTTGATTGGATCGGCATCAGAAAAATCTTTAGGAGTCAATTTAACTGGACCAGGCAAGGTCTTGGAATCTTCAACTGGGTCTTCATCAGGAAAATCTTTAGGAATCGATTTAACTAGACCAGAGAAGGCCTTTGACTGGATCGGCATCAGAAAAATCTTTAGGAGTCGATTTAACTAGACCAGGCAAGGTCTTGGAATCTTCAACTGGGTCTTCATCAGGAAAATCTTTAGGAATCGATTTAACTGGACCAGAGAAGGCCTTTGACCGGATCGGCATCAGAAAAATCTTTAGGAGTCGATTTAACTGGACCAGGCAAGGTCTTGGAATCTTCAACTAGGTCTTTATCAGGAAAATCTTTAGGAATTGATTTAACTGGACCAGAGAAGGCCTTTGACTGGATCGGCATCAGAAAAATCTTTAGGAGTTGATTTAACTGGACCAGGCAAGGTCTTGGAGTCTTCAACTGGGTCTTCCTCAGGAAAATCTTTAGGAATCGATTTAACTGGACCAGAGAAGGCCTTTGACTGGATCGACATCAGAAAAATCTTTAGGAGTTGATTTAACTGGACAAGGCAAGGTCTTGGAATAGCTGAGAACTTAACTGGATCTTTCCTGAAATGTAAAAGTCAGTCGTATGCAATGCAGGCCGTGGATCAAGCAATGATGTTCTCAACATAAATGAGATTGTAAGATATGATGCGTTTATGCATGTATCATGATGTATGACAATGTGATGTTTTTGAACGTATTTTCGTCTAGGAAAATATATCCTTGACGAATGCCGGGAGTTAAATCCTGGGCTGATGGTTGAAGAGAGTTCTTCGTTTCCGCTGGGAATGAAGATTGCAAGAATGAACCGGTAGGAGAAGATGACTCTGTTGGGGAACAAGCTTGATGAAGAGATTACTCTGCGGGGAATAACTACTCTAGCGATCTTGCTGGGGGACAATACTCTGTGGGAAGAGAGGTGCCTCGCTGAGATGAATGAGAACTCCATCATTGTTGAGTTTTGTTGAAGAATATGATGAACTCCGCTGGGGGGTAGCAAGACTTCGTCAGGGACGATCTTTCCCTGGTTATTGGCTGAGGATAACCCAGTTATCCTGGTGGGGAAATAACCTTCTGAATAAAGCCGGGAGACGCGTTCGTGCTATGCAAGGGATAAGCTTCCAGAATCTACTGGGGATAAGCTTCCTACTGGGGAGATTGATTCAACTTTCCTGGGGAGGCTTTTGGACTGGACTTTCTTGGGGAAATTTTTGATATGCACTGGGAAAGTGGCTCCACTGAATGTCTGGTATACCGTCGGGGAACAATCTTAGATCAGGACTGCCGAGGATGCTTGTTAAGAATGTTTGTATACTCCTCTAAGGAATATTGAGATTTGCTGGGGATACTCCAACCTCCTTAAGGCTGACTGAATAGGCTAACTCTGCTTGGGGAGAGTATTGCCGACTTGCTGGAGATATGGTGCCTTGTTCAGGGCTGATGGGAATCCAACTCTGCTTGGGAGAGAATTGTTGAATCTTGGATCACTCTCTGGGGAATGAAGGTATCTGGGTTACGTTCTTCAGCCGAACCTACCTTGGTACCTTGATGGACAGAGCAACTAGATCGCTTAGACCACTCATTATTGCCCCAGTTTCAGTGGGAGAAGGCACCTGTGGGGGTGATTGACAAATCTTCTGATAGACAGGTGACGAGATGCCAGGACATAGTCGTACGCTTTGATCCCTAGCTTTTGCCTGGACCGCCCTTTCGGGTTTTCAGTCCACCGGGATACCCTTTTTTGCCAAAGCCGCCTTTTCAGGTTTTCGACTTGCCGGGTGTACAGATTTTTTCATTTCATCCCTTATTTTTGCCCGAACTCTTTTGGTTCGCCGGGAAGCCCTTATTTTTGCCTAGGTGTGTCAACCTAGCGGGTCTTTGATTTTGCGTAGTATTTTTTCGACTATATCCATGCTCTCAGAGAACAGGGAGTTGTCACTGTCAGTAGTATTGCGTTGCCGTACCACTAGAAGATGTCTGATCAGGCAAGATTCATTGTCGGAATGCCCCAGGTGATCCAGATGGAGATTTTCCCCAAGCTGGTTGGCCTTTTGAGAGATTCTCCGAATCTTGGCTGGACTGCCCCAGATGATGGACACTGATCATGCCATGCCCCTTGATTGGAAGTGTTTATTCCACTAGAGGTGACTCTTTTGTTGAGAAGACCTTCGTTCATCGGATATTCGTTGTGCAAAGTTCTCTGCTGTTCAAACAAATAATCATATGCAAACAATGTTATCTTAAGAATGCAAAGTTTATGTCTGTCTTGAAATTTTTGAAAATGCATTTTTCAATAAAAGCAAGTGAGTTTTTTTTTGTAAACTGTGATGTCAACTCGTTATTTTACCGCAAGCCTTAAGGAGTCAGGATACCTTTTGTAACAGTATGCTTTCGAACTAACCCATGCTTCAGCTAGGACTTTTAAGGGTTATAACGTGGCCTGGTTCACGGTTCAAGAAACAAAGGATAGAGGCTCAAATTTTATTTGTACCCACCCGCTCTTCGTGATGTTCTCCAAACCTAAACTCAATTGATCATGCGTTAGACCTTATTTGAGTTTTTGCTCTGATATTCCGGTGACAGTTCGGATGTTGATAGTTTATTTTGACCAGGCAGTCATTTCCTTTTTTGTTGAGGGTTTGTGTGACCTCTTCCTTTTGATTTTATTATCCCTATTTTTTGCCTGAACTGTTTCTTTTGTGATTACAGTCAGCGGGATGCCCCAGTTTTGTAAGTCTCCTTCATAGGTTTTGACTTATGGGTTTTTATTATTATTTTTTGATAATGACTGCCTGTCTTTATGATTGTTCGGAACCATCACTGTCTTTCTTTGTTTTGTAAGGACCTCTTTGGTGTCATTCGTTATGCACTTGGATCAACTGAGAGAACTACCCTGCCCCAGGTTATAATTAAGGGTTTAATTTTTGAAAAGAAAAACTCCTACTTCTTTGGCTCAAAGGGGTTGACGAGGGATTATCTTCCTTATAACTCCGGTGTTTAGGAATTGAAACAATGCCTGTACCTCATCAGCGGGGTCTGTTCAAAAGCATACTGTATATCGTGGTATCGTTTTCATCACCCTCCCTCAAGAGGCTTAGAATTATCAATCGAGAGTTGATCATCACAGAATATGAAAACAGTTTGAATATAGCGAATGCGAATATATTGATTCAAAACAGACATGTGCGATGCATTGATAAAGTAATAAAGTTTGCTATGACAATAATTGTTTGAACAATCAAAAGAAAATTACAACTTGAAAAATTCTAATGAACAAAAATCCTCTAGTTTGAACTAGTCATTTCTCAGCGGAAGATTTTCATCTTGCCATCTGGCATGAACTCCAGCACCCCTTCGTCAATCAAGTCCTGGATTTTGTTCTTCAAGGTCCAACAGTCGTCTGTAGCATGCCCCGGGCTGTCTGAATGATAAGCGCAGCGAGTGTTGGGGTTATACCTTGAAGGTGTCATATTCGGATTCTTAGGAGGGTCCTTTAGAGTGATCAGATTGACCTCCAGCAAGCGCTTTAGTATAAAGGATGATGGTATATCAGTCTCCAAGAAATGTCTTCCAGGCGTATATCGTTTACGCTGACTACCCCGTTGAGGCTGGGCTCGTGACCCTGAAGCAAGCTGAGGAGATTTTACTTTGTCTTCTTGCCCCGCACGTGGTTGAATGATGACTGGAACTTCAACCTTGGCTGTTTGCCCCACTGGATTATTTTGAAGCAGCTTGGTGACGAGGACCCAGAGCTCTTCTTGTTTTTGAGCTAAGTCCTGAATGAGAGTCATTTGGCCCATCAACTGCCCCATCATTTGGATCTTCATGGTTGCCAACTCAATTTGTAGCCCTTCCAGCTGATCGTTCCTAATACCCCCTGCATTCCCTAGGGTCAAGTTCCTTGTGAGGAGAGCCTTTATTTCTTCTTGCCCCTGGGATAGGTTCAAGAACATTTCTTGCAGTTGGGCGTTCTGAGCCCGGAGATCTTGGTTGTCCGGTTGGAAAGCCATTGCTGAAATAAACAGTGAAGATGGTGAGTGACCTGTCAAGAGGGTACCTGTAATGCAATGATATGTATGATATGCATGCAATGTTTTCAAGGACCTCGCAGGGTAAACAAGAAGATTGTTAGCATTTGAATTTGTAGCTTGATTGAAGGAACTTCATGTTGCTGAGAATCCTTCTTCAAGAGTCAAAGGCTCACCATATCCAGTGGGTCATTTCCCCTGACAACTTTGGCTCGGGAACCTTCTTCAAGTGTCAAAGCTCACCATATCAAGTGGGTCATAGCCTCTGACAACCTTGGCTAGAGGAAAATAAATCCTCTTTGCCCCTTGCTAGACGTTTGATTCATCATGACCTGCATCACAAGCCCTTGAGATCCTTGAAATGGGTTAGTCCTTATGTAGGATGTATGCAATGGTATGATGTTATGCTATGCATGGAGTGATGTAGGTAAACCCTGTTATGAGTCCAGATTAAGGACTGTAAACAAACCCTGCAAGAAACTCATGGGTCAGATAACAAGCATGCAAGTAGTCAAGTTCTAAGGCACACAAGTCACACAAGACAGCCCTTAGAGTTTAGGCCAGCATGAAGTTTGGGTACTACCCTCTTTCAGTTTGTTGGTTAAGACCTGTCCTATCAGAAGTAACCAGGTTCTAGAGGATCCCAATATCACTGACTACCCTCAATCGGTCATAACTCCAGCATCGCAATCTTTTCTTGCGGCCAGAACCATCACGAGAGTTTAGCCTCAATGGGTGTAGCATACTGCTACTGTTCTATTGGCCAAGTTGGGTCATTTAAGGTTCTAAGGTCGGTTGGTGCTTAACGACTCCTCAGAAGACCCATATTCTCCTCGTTGCGACACAAGGGATATCGGTACAGACCAAGGTGCCACACTAACGTAGCCACTGCTTCACCCATGTCGTTCTACGCCGGACAGGTCCCTCACAGCTTATGCTACCTAACAGGGTATCCCCAGATCCGGGTTAGGATCTATGTAACTCCGATGCAGCCCACAATAATAAAGCAAACAAACACAGCAATTGAAAACACAAGTCTGAGCTATCCTAAGGTACACCTCACTTTTATATATATTATCCCCAGCAGAGTCGCCAGTTCTGTGATCGGTGGATTTAGAACTGACTGTTTAACGCTGGTTCGCGAAATGTCGCGGAAGCAAGAGTCGCCACCGTCTTTTATTTTCTCCAACATGGACAGGACAAAAGCACAGCAAAATTCCTTATGAGATAGTTTCTCGGTTCATGAGGTAGATTTATAGAAAGGGAAGGTGTTAGCACCCTTTCTATCCATGGTTATCCATGGGCTCTTAGATACTTGCTCATTTGTGTTTTCAAAATGTTTGTTTGCTTTTCAAAAGTGCGTGGGTTTGAAAAAGTTTCATTGAAAACTTCAATTCGACTCTTGTATCAGTCCTCAAGAGTGTTGTGAAGCGTTTGTTTTGAAATCTTTTAGAAAGTGTCAGTGTGAAAAGAGTTTTTTTTATTTGTTTTGAATTAGAGCAAGTATCTACGAGTCATCCACCTACCCTAAGGAATTAGGCTGTGTAAATGTCCTTAAGGTAGTGCCATCCCACCATTGAGAGGTAGGTAGCACCACCGTTGGCGGTGTTCGGGTCAATTCGTTTGTTAGGGACGGTGTGGTCACCAGAGCAACAATAGGACACCTTAGAAGCTACCCTTATGCCGTTGATCTTTTTATTCCGAGGCAACTATTCCGAGGCAACTTGTTTCGAGGCAACTAGATCAACAGACATAAGGACTCACTAAAACGTCCCATACTCGATAACCACGTTTCGAGGGGCAAGGCAACAGTGAGGCGTACCCTAAGAGTGGTGTGTGAATTTGTGTATTGTTTTCAGTTACGTTTTATCTTGTCATGCATTATAGTGATCTACGCTTGCTTTTATTTGGGCCATTCATTCTTTCATGCAAAATTTAGCAGTTAAGGGTGCGAAAATTAAAGTGCGAAAAAATAAAGTCCTACGCTATTACAAGGCGCGGGTCTATACATCGCCAAATTAACAAAGACCCGTTTTTTAATGAAAATGCGGAAAGTAAATAAATTTCCTAATTACTATTACAAGGCTTGAGCAATTACATAATATTTAAAACGGAAAATAAGGACAAACGCGCGAAAAGAAATTAGAATCGAATGTTCGAGGGCGTTGGACCCTTTAAAGAAATTAAATGAAATTAAAAATTAATTAATTATTTAATAAGAAAAGGAATGTTTTTTTTTATGGTTTTTTGTATTTATGAAATAAAGAAAATTAATTAAAATTAGAAGTTAAATAAAACCCTAGTTCTAAATATTTTTAATTATTAAAGAAAAAAGATTAAAGTTTTAACCTAATTTATACTAATTATTTAATTACATGGGTATTTACAAAATAATTAATAATTAATAATAATGGTAATAAGAAAATTATTTATTAAGCAAAAAGAATAAAAATGCTAAAAAAACTAATTTCTACATATTTTAGTTATTAAGAAAAGATAAAAATAAAAACCTAATTTTACTAAATTGATTATTTAAAATTTATTTACAAAAATATTAATGAATTAAATATTAAATAAACATATTTTTTTTAGTTTTGATTTTTTTTGGTTTTATTTTATTATGAAAATTAATTTTGGTAGATTAAAGAAAATAATTAAAAGAATTTAAGAAAGAAAATCAAATAAAATAAGTGACAAAAATGTGCAAACCATGGGGTATTCAGACCCAATTTTGGGGGTTTATTGAACAATTTGGCCCACTGCAATCCCAAGCCTTTTTTGACTTTTTGCGGTTGTGTGTGCATCAATTGACTAGCGCGCATGGTGGAATTCATGTGATGGCCATCAGATTGATCCCCTGGGACACTTGGCAGGCACAGGCGTTGGGCATATGGTGGACCACTGGAGAGAAATAATACTTGAACACGTTACACCAAAAATTATTGAGAATACGGGGGACCTGGGAATCGAACCCAGGTCCCAATACCTGCAAGCCAGCGCATCAACCAGTTGAACTAACGCGTTTCTTTGTTAGTTAAATGGAACATGAATAACATATGTAAAAAAAACAAAATTACGCTGAGGCAATTAAAAAACGCGCCAGTATTCAAAACCTCCAATCATGCTCAGACACGCCATCTTCGTCTTCCTCTTTTTCCTGTAAATAACACTAAATAGCGGGGGTTTTAAACCCCCACAAACACAAGTGCTAGAAAATAGCGATTAGGATATAGGCAAGCATAAATAGGGCGCGATGGGTGATTTAGCTTCGTTTGGATGTCACGAATCCATTGGTACCGGTTTAAAGGGCTAATTTTTCCAGATGAAAAAAACCCTCTTTCAAAGTTTCTGAAACCCTAAAGTGCATCAATGGTGGATCACGATACATGCCTTGTTGGTTCAATCAAAGGATACCATTAGTTTCAGAACACTCATGTTAGTATAAATCAATGGTTAAAAATCACAACTAATGCATGGAAAATGAAACACGATTATGAAATTTTTTGTGAAAAGTGCAATCCGGTTTTACCAATTCCTTGAGTATGGAGGGCTGGTTTTGATTGGAATCGTTTCCTGGATGTCTTAGCAAGCTTTTGGAATGCTTTTCAAGCTTTGAAACGCCTTCTAGGTATGAAAACAGTTTCAAGGTTTTTAGGCCAAAATTGCAAGTTTGTTCTTTGGTGTTTAGCGCAGCTTCTGTGTCCGTGAGCATTAGGTTAGCTTTTGCTTATGTATTTGAATAGAATTAGGTCAAAAAGCCAGCCCAAAATCCATCCATTTATGATTTTGAATATTTGATTTTCCACATCCTTTTTTCAAATATTTTTGCCATGGAAACTTGCCAATTGTGGAAGATTTTGTCTCTTGAGAAGGCACACGAAATCTTGAGCTCATAATGGACATATTTGCTGCATAAAAGGATTTAAAAAACATGAGTTAGTATTTTTCTCTTAATTAATTCTAATTGAATGAATTAATAAGATTAAAAATTCAATTAATTAATTAAAAATAAGAAAATAACTCCCTTTTAGCTTAATGGGTCGTGCATGGCCTTTGGGTAATGATTCATGGAAGAAATTGAGGCCCATTAGTATTTTTGAACCCTTTTGTGCAAAGTTGACTTTTCAAAACTCCCAAAAATTTCCCAACTTCTACAAGGCATATCTTGCTCAATTTTGAAGCTATGATCATGTTCTTGGACATTTTGGAAAGGTCTTGAAGTCCTCTAACCAATGCCTTTGGTCCCATGTCATTTTGCTTTACCAATCTCAAGTTATGGTCTTTGACTTAAAGTGCCTTTTTGTTGACTTTTTAAAATGACCTATAATGTTGAAATTGATAACTTTTTGTGAGAGCATTTCTTGGACTTGAAGTGTGAAGAAGAGTTGTAGGAAATGTCATTCTCTTCAAAATGAGCTTTGGATGGGATTTTTCTGATAAACCATGAAGAAGTTATGCCCTGGTCAATTTGCAATTGACTTTTTCAACTGTCCAAAAATGGAAACTTTTGCATCTTGAGACTTTTTGAGCCATGCTTTGAGAATCATGATCAAGAATTGATCAAATGATGTTTGTGGCTTCAAAATAAGATGTTAACCAAAAATTTGGATTTTTGACTGTCAAATGACCATTTTGCCCCTGCAGTTGACTGTGAAGCATTTAGGGTTTTTGACTGTGCAATTTGATGCTGTGAGTCTTGAAACTTGGCATATGAATGCTTGACAATGTATGTAGGCATGTGGGACTTGATTGGACCCTTGGAAACCTCAATTTCTTTGCCAGAACCAAAACCCTAATTTTGACTGTGTTAGGAGGCAATTGGACTGTGCAACTCTTGAGTGATTTTGAACCTTGATCTTGGCAAATCTTGGAGAATATGGGAGGGAAAATTTTGGGGTACAACAGGTAGCATCATCGTTGGAGTTTTTTAGGGACATTCGAAGGGACAAATACGATCACAAAAGCAATGTTAGGAAAGTAATCATCCTAAAGCCTTAAAGATCTTTTTCCGAGGAAACATCTTAATGGGTCATTTTAGATCTTTCGAGGCTAGAGGACAACCACTAACAAACCCTATACTTCATGACCGTTTACCGAAGGCAACTGGAGTGGAGAAAACCCTAGGAGTGAGCATGTGTGAGTGTAATTTTCAGTTAATTTATCTTTGCACATTTAGGGTTTTCTAATGTATTAGTTTTCAGTTTGTCTTTCCATACAATCCTATTAACATCTAGGCAGTTTATAGTTTGCGGAAATAAAAGGGAGAAAGTTAAAGTCCTAGCTATTATAGGGCTTTTGCAGATACATAATTATTTTGACCGAAAATAAAGATGCAGAATTGAAACCCTAATTACTATTACAAACTCGGAGCAGTTACAATAATAATAAAAAGGAAATTAAAAAATGCGCGCGACGAATTAAATGCGAGAATAATTAGACAAACCTAAAAAATCTAGTTGAAAAAAGATTTAGGTTATTTTTGAGAAAAGATTAAGTTATGTACAAATTTAACCCTAATTTCTAATTAATTTAAATTATGAAAAAAGTAATTAAATTGTCCTAAATTAAATTAATCTAACTAATTAAGGAAATAAAATATTTTTTATGAAAAAAAATTATTTTTATGTTTTTTGTGATTTTTTGATTTAATGATAAAAAAATAACTTTTGTGTTATTTTGTAAAAGGAAATAATTAAAAAGAAATAAAGAGAAAAGAGAAAAGAATTGGGCCTGCATTGCTGGATAGGGGGTGTGTTGCTGAATTTCTTAGGCCCAAAGAGCTGAGCCTAGTCAATGCGCTGGATCCAGTGCTGGCCAAAGTGGAAGGTGTACCATGGACCTTGCTGCATGGGACGTTGGATTGGTGACGGAGATGATCCATTGGCTGGATTGTGTGGCTGTATGGTGGACGTCTTGTAGCGTGATGCATGGAACCTGCGTGTAAATGTTAAGAAAATAGAGAAAATGTTGGGACCTGGGATCGAACCCAGGTGCTTTCACTTTCAAACGTGCGCCCTTGCCATCTGTACTGCGCATTTTATTTGTCAATATAATACAAAAAAATATATTTTATAGAATGAAAAGTCAATGAAGTAATAAAAATGCGTGAGATTCAAACAACCCACTTACGCCTCGCCGCGCAACTGTCTTTTTCGCTGAGACCGTCGTCTTAGGCAAAGACTTTTACCTACAGACAAGCGTCTGTATCCATAACTTGTACACTTCAAAAATCAAGAAAAACGCATGATGAATGAAATTAAAGACCATGGTTCAACTTGTCTTGATGCCACGAGCATCATGGTACTCTTTTCTTGGGCCAATTTAACCTGTATAGAAAAACCCTAAAACAGCAAGGTAAACCCTAGCAATGGCAAATATGCATACAAGCATCAAAATGCAAAATTAAGTAAGCTAAAACATTCCAAATGATGATACAAACACAATGCTATGCTTAAAAGTGATTAATCATGCGTGAATAATAAAACTCAGATTCAAGAGATGAACCAAACCGTGATGATCGTATGTCCTGTTTCTGGACTTAGGAAAGCTTGCAAACGATTGGAAAATGTTCTGGAGATGTCCAGGGAACGATTGGTAGCTTTGGAATGGTTTGAATTGCCCTCTAGGTTAGAAAATGATCCACCACTTTTTGTCAATTTTTCCAGTTTTGTTTCCCAGCTCTCGCGACTTCAAACCTTGTTTTTTGCATTGGTTGTGTTATGTATATGTACTAGGACAAATTAAGTTAACAAAAACAAATTGTATCTTTGAAAATCATGGGGATTTGATTTGATTTTGCTCCTTGTATGATATATTTCCAAAATAGCCTAATCATGCCAATTTTGATTCAATTTTCCTTGATTTTATTTGGTCTGATTAGTCCAACTTGAATAGATTTGATTCCTACAAAAAATCAAATCCAATTCAATCTTTTGTATTTTTTTCCATTTATTTGATTTAATTTGAATTTTAAATAATGAAAAATCAAAATAAAATAAATAATGAAGCAAATAATGTGTGGATTATGATTTGGTTCATTGACCATGTTTCCAACAAGCTTCAATCATGAAAAGCTAGGCCCATTTGACAAAAAATGCACTTTTGAGCACATTTGACTTTTGGCAATTTTGCAAAAATGGTCATCTTTGACAAGGAATGTCTCCTCCAATTTTAACCCTTTAGAGGTGTTCTTGGATCTTTTAGAAAGCTTAGGATGTCCCCTAAACAACCCTTTTGGTTTCATCTCAATTGGATCTTCCATGTTCATGTAAGAAGCTTTGACCTAAAAGGTGTTTTTGTTGACTTTTCAAAAGGACCTATAATGTAGAAATTCATATCTTTTGATGAGTGCATATTTTGAACTTGTGGGATAAAGATAATTTGTAGGGAATTTCATCCTATTCAAAATGATCCTTGTATGGAAATTTTTTGATAAAGTATGAAGAAGTTATGCTAGGTCAAAGTTTGGTTGACTTTTCCTATGAAACCCTAATTTAGTAACTTTTGGGTTTTGATGAATTTGGGGGCATTCCTTGAGGAATAATGATCAACCCTTGATAAAATGATGGATATCTCTTTAAAATGTTGATGTTGACAAAAAATCTTGAAGTTTGACTGTATGTGGGCCACAATTGACTTTTGACCTAGTATATTTGATTTTCAGGCATTTGAGCAGTCGACTAAGAAAACTTCTTGTGCAAGGCATGAAACGTGACATGGATTATCTTGAGAACATATTGGGACCATGGAAAGCCTTTGAGACTGTTTTACCCCAAAATTTTCCCTCCCATATTTCTCAACATTTCAAGAAAGATCCTCAAGTTGCTTAAGGAAGTCCAAGGGTTGACCAGACAAGCTCTCTCTTAAGGCAGTCTACCTCAAATTAGGGTTTCATGTTGCATAAAGATACTTGAGTCCAAGGGATCCAAAATTCCCACCATAGTCCTAATATGTTTTCAAGATCATCCATGTCAAGTTTCAAGCCTTGCAGAGGAAGTTTGCTCAATCAATTGCTCAAAAGCTTGGAAATCGACTGTGCTAGGGCAAAAGTCAACTGTTGCCCACATACAGTCAAACTTTAAGATTTTTGGTAAACATCCTCATTTTGAAGTATATTTCATCATTTGATAAATGGTTTATCATGATTCATCAAGGATTGCTTACAATTCATCAAGAACCAAAAGTTGCTAAATTAGGGTTTTGCAGGAAAAGTCAACTCAACTTTCACCAAGCATAACTTTCTCATACTTTATGAGAAATGACCCATACAAAGCTCATTTTGAATAGGATGCAATGCCCTACAATCTATATTCATCTCCCAAGTTCAAAATATGCACTCACAAGAAGTTGTGAATTTGGACATTATAGGTCATTTTGAAAAGTCAACAAAAACACCTTTTTTGTCAAAGCTTCATACATGAACATGGAATACCAAATTGAGATGAGACCAAAAGGGTTGCTTAGAGTAAAACTCAATCTTTCTAAAAGTCTAAGAACACCTTCAAAGAGTCAAAATTGAGGAAGTTATGCATTGGTGAAGTTAACCTTTTTTGCAAAATTGTCAAAAGTCAACTATGCCTCAAATTGCAATTTTTGCCAAATGGGTCCAATCTTTTGCACTTGTTTTAAGTTGGTAGCATGGTCCACGAGCCCTAGCCTTTTCCACTTGTCATTATCTTGTTTTTATTATTTATTTTTATTTTTATTTGAATTAAATCAATTTTAATCAAAACAAATCATGGAAAAATCCAAAACATTGAAATCTCAAGATTTTGTACATGTTTCAGGTCCTATATCCAGCTAGCAAAAGATTGAATTTGTGCAAAGCCTTGGTGTGCACAAAAAGATTGAATTTAGCCTATTTTTGGAAGGGTTTTTAAGTGAATCAAATCAAGATCAAAATCAGTAATGGAGGAAGATTGAGATCATGTTTTGAACCCTAATCCAATCCTTGATATATATTGAACATTTGCAGACCTAAAACAAGGCTAGAGAGAGGCGTGAGAACAAGAACAAAACTTGAAAAAATCACTAAAAAGGGCTGAGTCGAATTCATAGTTCAAGGCAATTACAAGGCTTCCTAACCATCCCAATCACTTCCTGGGAGTGCAAGCAAGCGAAACCAATCAAGAACAAAGAGTTCCCAACCCTATAAGGCACTGTATGTCGGCCACGACAATGGCTCTTTCTTGAATTCGAATTTCATAATCTTGGCATCTATAGCATGAAATAATTGTATATTCTTGTTCACCATCACATTTGCAAGCTATCTGGAACGTTTAATTGCATTTTTATGGACTGTATGAGATTCCACCATTGTTAGGGTTTGTGGCTTTGATTTGGGATCTTTATGTACAGGAGAAATTGGGCCATGAAAGGGACACCATCGTGCCCAGCAGGTCCAGACGAATCTATCCATGGCCTTAGTTTTTATTTATCATGCTTGTATTGGATTTTGAGAATTGCAGGACCTGTAGCTATGGACAAACGTCCGTAGGTAAAAGTCTGTGACTTTTACCAACGGAGAAAGGAAGAAGAAGATGTCGTGGCAAGCAACCATTCGCCTATTTAAAATTTCGTGCGCAGGGATTTAGTATTTTGTTATTTCTCATATTATTATTTATGTTTATTATATGAACAACAAAAACAACTAGCTCAGTTGGTTGCCAGGCGTTGGAAAGTGCTTCAAGGCATGGGTTCGAATCCCAGGTCCCCCCATTTGCTTCATGTTATTTTCCATTCAGTAATCAGGCGCGTGTTTGTGTGGGATGACCACCATAGTCCACCATGATCCAGCCAGCCAAGTGTCCAATCATCCAGATTTGATGGCCATCATTGAAGGACCATCATGGGACCTAGTCAACGCAAAGCATGGTAGCCTAGAAGTCAACGTGGGCAATTTTATTTTGGGCCCTAAGCTTGCTATCTGCACCCCCAAAAATGCTGATTTCACAGGCCCATATCTATTTTCCTTCATTCTTTTTATTTTATTTATTTATTCATTTAAAATATTTTTACTAACATAAAAATTATTTCTTTTTATCAAAATCATAAAAATAATATTTTTTCACCCAATTAAATTTAGGATATTTATTTTTTATACAAAAAATTAATTAATTTAATTAGGTTATTTAATTTTAGGTAACTTAAATTGTTTTTGTAAATAAATTAGAAATTAATTATAACAATTAGGGTTTTAATTTAATTCTATTTTCTTTTTCTTAAAAAATAACAAAACACAAAAATAGGCCATTAGTTATTTTTCTTTAATTAATTTAATTAGCTAATTAATTTTGTATTTAATTTAAAAAACCTAATTCTTTTCTTAAAAAAAATTAAAAGCAACAAAAACAATTCTTTCTTTCAATTAGGATTAGACGGGGTCAAAACCCTAATTTCTTATCGTTCTTAATTTCCTCGCGCGCGCTTTATCATTTATTTTTACCCTATTAATGTAATTGCTCACAAGTTGTAATAGCTTAATTAGGATCTTTTACTTACATTTATCGCTTTCTTTTAAGGGTTTGTTTTTGGCTATGTAAATACCCGAAGCCTTGTAATAGCGTAGCTTAATTTCCGCATTTAAATTATGCAAAATATTAACTGTTAGATGTATGCTATTAGGGATGCATGACAAGAATGTATGTAAAACTTTAAAACGGTTAGCAAACCCTAAATGTGCAAAGATAATAACTCGAAATTGAATCACTCGCACATGCGCACTCCTAGGGTACACTCCCACTTCGGTTACCTTCGGTAAACGATCATTAAGTATAGGATATTTTAGTGGTCACTTTCTTGTCTAAATAAAGATCAAAGTCCCGTTCGGAAAAGTTGCCTCGGAATGGTTGCCTCAGATATTGTTGCCTCGAATAATTTATTTAAGACATCAGGGTTATTACTAAGGCATCCTAACATTGCTTTGGTGATCGTACGTCCCTTTCGAATTGACCCTCAAAACTCCAACGATGGTGCTACCTACTCACTAATAGTGGGATAGCACTGTCTAAAGGAAACAAACATAGAACAATTCTCTTTTTTGAGTAGGTAGAATCTTAAGTACTTGCTCAATCCAAACAAATTTTTTTTCACATACACTCCTTTCAAACAAAGTTTTCAAAAACACTTCGTAACACTCTTGAAGACAGAAGAAAGAGTTAAATCGAAGTTAAAAACTTTTTTCAAATCAAACACACAAGCAATTTTGAAAGTGATGAGCAAGTACCTAAGAGCCCATGGAAAACCACGGATAGAAAGGGTGCTAATACCTTCCCTTTCTATAATCTACCCCCCATACCCAAAATCTCGAAAAAGGGAATTTGTTCTGTGCTTTTTTCCTTTCCTGTTGGATAAAATAAAAGTCGGTGGCGACTCTTGCTTACCGCGACATTTTGCAAACACAAACGCAAAACGCAAACCAGCATTCCTAAAAACAGTCTCGGTTCTGGCCACCGTATCACAGAACTGGCGACTCTGCTGGGGAATTAAATAAGTGGGGTATACCTTAGGATTAGTTCATCATATTGCTTCTATTGTTTGATTTGATTGCTTTATATTTTTGGGCTTTGTATCTGAGTTACTATAGATCCTAACTCGGATCTGGGGGACACCTTTTATGTAAGTAGCAATAAACGGTGAGGGAACTATATGACATAGACTGATACGTTTGAAGCATTAGCTACGTTGATGTGGCACATTAGTTGGTATCGATATCCCTTGTGGATAAACAAGGAGAATATGGGGCTTCTATATGGGTCGTTAAGCATCAATAGACCTTAGAACCTATAATTGACCAACTTGGCCATAGGAAGTAGTGAGATAGCCGGCCTCCGCATAGAGCTGAGAACTGGTTGATACTCGATACTACACTCATTGGGACCATACTCACGAGATAGTTCCGACCGCAAGAAAAGATTGCGTGAGCTGAAACCATGACTGATGGAGGATGGTCAGTGATATTAAGAACCTCTAGAACCCAGTTATTATTATTAGGACAGGTTGAACCAACTGAACTTCAAGAGGGTAGTACCTAGACCCCATGCAAGCCTGAAACTTAAGGGCTATTGTGTAACTTGTTTGCCCTTACCATGTTTGCTATCTGTGATACCTGTTGTATGTTTTTATCATGACATCATGCATCATGACATAGCATGCATATTTCATTGGACTAACCATTTCAAAGACTGAGGGGATTTATCTTTGTTCTGTTTTGCAGATCATGACTTCTATGCGCAGAAATACCATTCGAGTTAACTTCGTGCAGATACCTATTCAGCTCAAAGAGTTAGTCTTAAAGGTTCCTGATACTTTTTCATTTGTTAGAAGACATGGTCATCTTCTTAGCCTGATCACTTCAAAGTTGGATGAGCAAATGATGAGTGTGCTGTTCCAGTTCTTTGATCCGTTGCATCATTGTTTCACCTTCCAGGATTATCAGCTAGTCCCTACTTTGGAGGAGTTTTCTAATTTATTAGGCATATATATCCTCGAGCAGACACCCTTCACAGGTTTGGAGGACGTTCCTAGACCTGAGGACATTCCTTCAGCTTTACACTTGACAAAGGCTGGTGTAGTGTCTAACTGGGAGACACGAAGTGGGGTTAAAGGTTTCTTGGCTAAGTTTCTAATTGATCAAGCTCAACAGTTTTGGGATAACTTAGACTTTCAAGCTTTTGAAGACATCTTGTCTCTCCTCATCTACGGCTTGGTTCTGTTCCCGAATCCAGATTCCTTCATAGATGTGAATGCGGTCAAGGTCTTCTTGTCTCGTAATCCAGTGCCTACTCTTCTGGGTGACATCTTACATGCTCTCTATACCCGTACTGTATGGAGAAGGGGGACCCTCATGTGTTTCACGCCGCTGGTGAGGTGGTTTATTTCATACCTCCCCAAATTTGTATTGAAAAATGAGGAAGGTGTAGGTTGGGCTTACAGAATCATGTCCCTTGCTCATACGGATATTATTTGGAGTTCTAAGGATATGGAAAGAGTAGTTGTCATTGATCGATGTGGGGAATACCCTAATGTCCCATTTCTTGGAATTAGAGGGGGTATAACCTACATCCCTTGCCCGACTTTAAGACAGTTTGGTCGCGCCCGGAGAGACGGTCCCCATGAGCTGCTTCTTACGGACATTGTCTTTGACTACAAGGGGGACATGAATGAGCATCGCCGAAGATTTATACGAGCTTAGAACAGGGTGAACAGGTCTGAACCTCAAGAGCTGGGACTGAAGACTTCTCTCCCTATGCAACCTTATCTCCAGTGGGTTCGAGCCCATGCTCAAAAGCTGTGGATGCCTTATGAAGCGGTTTTTCCAGTGATTGTGGAGCATACTAATGAAGAAGGGGTTCCTTATACCATGCTTTATCCCTACATGCCTACCGATCTTGGGGCATTAAAGAGATCCTGGATTCAGCTAAAGGAGGAGCAAGATACCTACAGGGAGAAGTATCATGAACAGGAAAGGAAGATCTTGAGGCTTACAAGGCAACTTGAGAACAAAAGGACGATCAATGATTATGTCAGCACGAAGGGAAAGCGACCTTGGGATTTCTGATTGCTGCTTGTTTCTAGTTTAGATTTATTTTCAGTTATTTCTTTTTATAACGCCTTAGAGACATTGTTAAACATTTTAAAGGTTTGAATCTAATAAAGTTTGTTTATTTCTTGGTTTGCAAATTCAAATCTCCCAAAGTCTTTGAAATCATTTCATACGCATTTCATTATCATGCACCTCATCACAAGTACCATTACAGGTTTCTTATCTTCTTCGCTGTTTATTTCAGCACATAATGTCTTCTGAAACACCTACCAATCAAGCCATCAAGGCTCTTCAAGCACAAAATGTTCAATTCCAGGAGATGTTCCTGAACTTGGCCAAAGGGCAGCAGGATTTGAAGACTCTCATCTTGAAGAAGAAGAAGAAGAAGAAGAAGAAGAAGGTGGTTCTGCTGAATATGGGTCACAGATTTGGGAATAGGTTGCGACAGGAGACTGATCTGTCTCATTCATCTGGAGGAGGAGAGAATCAAGAGGAAGGAAAGGGCCCTAGTCCCGTGGTCTCTCATAATGACACTGATTTTGATGAAGACCAGTATCCTCTTGCTGAGGATAGGTATAAGCAACTTGAAGATCGTCTGAGTGCAATGGAGATTCAGAAGATACCTGGGTTAGACTTCGGAGATCTGGGATTGGCATCTGGGGTGGTGATCCCACACAAGTTTAAAGCTCTTGTCTTTGCTAAGTATGACGGGGTATCCTGTCCGAAGCTACACCTCCCCTCGTATGTCAGAAAAATTCAACCCTACACTGCTGATAGAAACCTGTGGGTTCATTTCTTTCAAGATAGTCTGTCAGGGACTCAACTTGAATGGTTCTATCAATTGGAAGGAGCTAATGTCCGCAACTGGGAGGACCTTGCTGCTGCTTTTTACAAGCAATACCAGTATAACACCGACCTTTCTCCCACGCGTACTCAACTTCAGGGTATGTCTATGGGTACAGGCGAAGGCTTAAAGGACTATGCTCAGAAGTGGAGAGATCTGGCTGGAAGAGTCCAACCCCCTCTGTCTGACAGGGAGTTGGTGGATATGTTTCTTGGGACTTTGTCTGGTCCATATTTCAATCATTTGATCGGAAGTTCATCATCTGGGTTTACTGAACTGATTTTTACTGGGGAGAGAGTGGAAGCTGGTATCAAAAGTGGCAAGATACAGAAAGATGCTTCATCGAGTACAAAAAAGAAGCCTTTCAGAAAAGAATCTAGTGCGGTTTACAGCTCGAGGAGCCAAAACCGACCTGAACGCCGCCAAACAGTTAATGCGGTAGTAATATCAAGACCCACTGTTTCCCCACAGCGTAACAATCAGCAAAGAATGGAGAGACCGCAGAGACAATATACTCGGCTCAGTATGACCCTGTCTCAAATTCTGCCGCAATTGTTGAAGACCAACTTGATAACTCTGAGGGAAGCCTCGAAGAATCCCAGTACTACATCACCGTTGTATAATCCGAACGCCCGCTGTGCTTATCACTCCGATAGCCCGGGGCATGATACAAACAACTGCTGGGCCTTGAGGAATAAGGTGCAAGATTTAATTGAAGCTAAAGAAATTGAGTTTGACGCACCGGAAAAGCCTAATGTCATGACTGCTCCTATGCCCAAGCATGGAGTAAATGCTGTGGACGATGATTCATTTGTGACCTTTGTGGAAGACATTTCTACTCTGTTGATGATAGTAAAGAAGAACCTATAATTAGCCGGTTTATTTCCGGGCTGCGGCGAAGGTTGCCACCTAAGTTCAATCCTGCTTGTTGGTTGCCATTTGTTGAAATCAGGTGTTCAACGCCTGATGGATAACAAAGAAATCTTGTTCGAGAAAACTTTGATGCCGTTGATTCCTGTTGAAGATGTTTCCATCATCACCATTTCTGCCAATCCTTCTAAGGCTTCCTTGAGAAAGCCTGTTAGGATTACACCCGTTACAAGAGTTTCTCCATTGATCATTACTATTCCTGGTCCTATCCCGTACACTTCGGATAAGGCTGTCCCGTGGCACTATGGGGTCGATGTGTATTATCATGGGATCAAACAAGACTTGAAGGTTGAAGAGGCTGATACTGATGTCAGCAATATTGTCGGGTCTAGCAAGGTCACCCGAAGCAGAAGACTCTTCTCTCCTGAGATCTCCCCTCCGAAAGTTCGAAAGCCTGTTGCAATTCCATCTGCCGGTACATCTGCTACTGTCCCAGTACCCATTCCAATTATCACCCCTGTCGCCGAGTCATCTGACGCTCGGGGCAAGGAAATTACAGGTGAGCCTGCCCGGATGGAGGCACCTAAGAAGATTATTGTAGAAACCTCTAGGCAAGAGATAGAGGAAATTCTAAAGATTATCAAGAAAAGCGACTATAACGTAGTCGAGAAGTTGGGGAAAACCCCGTCGAAGATCTCCATGCTATCCTTATTGTTGTGCTCAGAAGCCCATGCAAAAGCTTTAATTGCTTTCCTTAAAACTGCGCATGTGCCGCAGGAAACATCTGTTGATCAATTCAAAGACTGTGTGTCTAGTTTGACCGCTGACAACGGGTTGGGTTTCTCCGACACAGATCTGACTACCAAAGGAAGGAATCACAATGACGCTCTGCATGTTTTGATCGAGTGCAGGGGCACTACTCTGGCCCATGTGTTGGTGGATATTGGGTCCTCATTAAATGTTTTACCCAAGAAAGCGTTAGACCAGTTGGACTGTGAAGGGTTGGTTCTGAAGCCGAGTAATATTGTCGTTAAGGCCTTTGATGGGTCCAAAAGGATGGTGCATGGGGAGGTGGATGTCCCTATTAAAGTTGGTTCCCAGACCTTCGCATCTATGTTCTATGTAATGGACATTCGACCATCTTATTCTTGTTTGCTGGGTCGCCCGTGGATTCATAAGGTTGGGGCAGTAACTTCTACGCTCCATCAGATGTTGAAATATCCAGTGAAGGGGAAGATTGTTACAATACGAGGAGAGGAGGAGTACATGGTGAGCCACCTTAACTCTTTTTGGTATGTGTAGATGGATGGGGAGTTCATTGAAACCGCGTGCCAGAACTTTGAAGAGGTCCCCCAGACTCTGGCGTCGACTGAAACTGTTACTGAAGAACCTCCGATGAAGATGGCTTCCCTCAAGAATGCCCGGGCTGTTATTGAAAACGGTGGGTGTGCAAATTAGGGTCAACTCCCTTACTTCGCACACAAAACTGACAAGTTTGGTTTGGGTTTTACTGAAGAAGCTCAAAGGGTTGTTTGGTGTGCACGGATTGGAAGACCTCCCCTGCGTATCAGTAATCCGGAAATGAATGCAATTGAAGATGATGAAGAAGAGTCAGAGTTCGACAGCTGGATCTACCCGACTACCGACGGTGGATTGAGAAATTGGACGATGAAGGACTTCGTGACCGTTTCTTTTATTACACAGTAATAGACTTTTGTTTTGAGTTTTGTAACAGACAATTTGAAACTTTACGGCTCAGCGCCTTGCCCGAGACACCGTGGCTTTGTTTGTGAGGGCTTAATGATTGTCATTTCCATATATCATCAATAAAGCATTGGATGTTTTCTTGCATTACAAATTTTACCCTCCTTGTTTTTTTCTTTTCTATCTTGCACTTTATCAAAACAGCTATTTTCTTACACACACTCACATATCATAATGCAGATCCACATCCACTCTGGATCCCACTGATAATGACTCTGCTACTGCCAGTTATGACTTCGAAAGTCCGATCAACCAAGCCGAGGACGAAGGTGAGGATGATTGCGAAGTGCCTGGGGAACTTGCTAGACTGTTACTACAGGAAGAGAGGGCCATACAGCCCCATGAAGATCCAGTGGAATCAGTGAATCTGGGTACAGAGGAAGACAAGAAAGAGGTTAAGATCGGTGCGAATCTGGAGCCTAGTGTCAAGCAACAGTTGATTCAGATGCTACGTGACTATGTTGAGATCTTCGCTTGGTCTTATGAAGATATGCCTGGGTTGGATACAGGTATTGTGGTTCACCGCTTGCCAACTAAAGAAGATTGTCCTCCAGTGAAGCAGAAAGTTCACTGAATGCACCCAGAGATGTCTGAGAAAATCAAAGCTGAGGTCATGAAACAGTTTGATGCCGGTTTTCTAGCAGTTACTTCTTACCCGCAGTGGATTGCCAACGTGGTTCTGGTGCCAAAGAAAGATGGTAAGGTTCGAATGTGTGTGGACTATAGGGATCTGAATAGGACAAGCCCCAAGGATGATTTCCCGCTCCCTCACATCGATGTTCTGGTCGACAACACCACACAACATAAGATCTTCTCTTTTATGGATGGTTTTTCTGGTTACAATCAGATTAAAATGGCTCCTGAAGACATGGAGAAGACAACCTTTGTTACGCAGTGGGGTACCTTTTGCTACAAAGTCATGCCGTTCGGATTGAAGAATGTTGGGGCAACGTATCAGCGCGCCATGGTCGCTTTGTTCCACGTCATGATTCATCACGAGATTGAGGTATACGTTGACAACATGATTGCAAGATCCCAAACTGAAGAAGAACATCTTGACCATCTCCAGAAGCTATTTGACAGGTTGAAGATGTACAAGCTGAGGTTAAACCCTAACAAGTGCACCTTCGGGGTAAGGTCAGGTAAACTACTGGGTTTCGTCGTTAGTGATAAAGGTATTCAAGTGGATCCTGCAAAAGTGAAGGCTATACAGGAAATGCCAGCTCCCCGAATGGAAAAAGAAGTCAGAGGCTTTCTGGGACGACTGAACTACATTGCCCGATTCATTTCACTCCTGACTGCTACTTGTGAACCAATCTTCAAGATGTTGAAGAAGGATCAAATGGTAAGATGGAATGATGAGTGTCAGGCCGCTTTCAAAAGGATCAAGGAATATCTCCAAGAGCCACCCATTTTGATGCCTCTAGTTGAAGGAAGACCTTTGATCTTGTACTTGATAGTACTCGACAATTCAATGGGGTGTGTGCTGGGGCAGCATGACGAGTCTGGCCGAAAAGAGCATGCTATTTACTACCTTAGCAAAAAGTTTACCGACTGTGAGACCCGATACTCACTGCTTGAGAAAACTTACTACGCTTTGGCATGGGCTGCTCACTGGCTGAGACAGTATATGCTGACTCACACTACCCTATTGATATCAAAGAGGGATCCAATCAAGTATATCTTCGAAAATCCTGCCTTGTCCGGAAGAATAGAAAGATGGCAGATGATCTTGACTGAGTACGACATCTAATACACGACCCAAAAGGAAATCAAGGGGAGTTTATTAGAATATCATTTGGCGCATCAGGCCGTGGATGATTACCAGTCTATGAACTTCGAGTTTCCGGATGAGAGCATCATGTTGGTGACCGACTGTGAAATACCTGGATCGGATGAAAGACCTGAGGAGGGATCCCGATGGTCTATGTATTTTGACGAAGCTTCAAACGCATTGGGTAATGGCATTGGCGCCGTGATCATATCTCCGGAAGGCTGTCATACTCCATTCACTGCCCGATTATGTTTTAACTGCACCAACAACATGGTGGAGTATGAAGTGTGCATTATGGGCCTTCGAGCAGCTATTGACCTAAGGATTAAGTTCTTGAGTGTGTTCGGAGATTCCGCTCTCGTGATCAGCTAGATTAAAGGCGAGTGGGATACAAAATACCCAAATCTAATTCCTTACAAAGAGTATGTATTGACGTTGCTTCCGCACTTCGAGGAGATAAACTTTGAACATTTCCCCAGAGAAGAGAATCAATTAGCGGACGCGCAAGCTACTATGTCTTCTCTGTTCAAGGTCAGGTGGGACAACAAAGCTCCCCGGATTACCATTGAAAGGTTGGACGAACCTGCACATTATTGTGGCATTGAGACTGAAGAGGTAGCAGATAAACCCTGGTTTCACGAGGTAAAGAGGTATCTTGAGGCTCAAGAATACCCCGAGGGTGCATCTGTTAATGATAAAAAGTTTCTGAGGAGATTCGCTTCGAAGTTCTTCATCAGCAATGGTATCCTTTACAAGTGTAACCATGATTCAACCTTACTGCGTTGTGTGGATAGGAATGAGGCAGAAAAGATCATGGCAGAGTTGCATGAAGGTACTTTCGGAACTCATTCCAGTGGGCATACCATGGCGGAGGAAATCCTACGGGCGGGATACTATTGGTCCACTATGGAAGCCGATTGTTATCAGCATGCTCGGACCTGTCATAAGTTCCAAGTCTTACTGATAAGGTGCACATACCTCCAGTTCCCCTGAACGTCTTGACAGCTCCTTGGCCTTTTGAAATGTGGGGCATCGATATGATTGGCGAGATCAGACCTACAACGTCTAACGGGCATCGTTTCATCCTGGCAGCCATTGATTACTTCATGAAATGGGTTGAGGAAGCTTCCTTTGCTAAAGTGACCAAGAACGTCATGGCACGGTTTATTCGGCACAATTTAATCTGTCAATACAGTGTACCAGAGAGGATCATTACGGACAACGGTACAAATCTCAACAACACGATGATCACCAAGCTCTGCAAGCAGTTCAAGATACAGCATCACAACTCTTCTCCTTACTGGCTGAAGATGAATGGGGCTGTTGAAGCGGCTAATAAGAATATCAAGAAGATTGTGCAGAAGATGACGGTGACATACAAAGATTGGCATGAGATGCTACCGTTTGCTCTTCATGGGTACCGAACCTCAGCACGGACTTCAACAAGGGCAACACCCTACTCTTTGGTGTATGGCATAAAGGCAGTCTTACCCATTGAAGTCTAGATACCCTTTCTTCGGATTATGAAGGATGCAGGTTTGAGCGAGGATGACTGGATACAGACCCGACTTGATCAACTGAACTTAATCAACGAAAAGAGACTTACAGCTATTTGTCATGGTCAGACGTATCAAAAGCGGATGATCAAGGCATTTAACAAGAAAGTTAGACGACAAGAGTATCAAGTTGGGGATCTGGTGATCAAACGCATCATACTGCCACAAGGTGATCCCAGGGGCAAATGGACCCCTACGTATGAAGGGCCATTTGTGGTTAAGAACATTTTCTCAGGAGGAGCTATGATAACCACCATGGATGGTGACGACCTTCCTCACCCCGTCAATGCAGACATAGTGAAAAAATACTACGCATAATCAAAGACCCGCTAGGTTGACTGGCCTAGGAAAAAATAAGGGCTTCCCGGCGAACCAAAAGGGTTCGGGAAAAAATAAGGGATGAAAATAAAAATATGTACACCCGGCAAGTCGAAAACCTGAAAAGGCGGCTTGGGCAAAAAAGGGTATCCCGGTGGACTGAAAACCCGAAAGGGCGGTCCAGGCAAAAATTAGGGATTAAAGCATAACACTATGTCTCATTGGATCACCTTGTAACCAGACTTTGGTATCGATTATCAAGCTCGGACGGCACTAATCGATCTGATCTACCTTCAACCAAGTAGCAAAGTGATGAGATGCTCGAAAGACATGAATGCAATAGCAGAGTTGGAACCCAGTGGGATTGTTTACATAGCTGTTTTTATTTGTTTTCACAAATTGTATAATTTCTATCATTCAGCGGCGTTCTCTTACTAGGACGCCATCCTCTTGTACAAAAACGCCTATTTACAGGCCGACTTCAAAATCAATACAATTCATTTTCACAAAGAAATTTCAAAATTGTTTTTTCTTTTTTCTGTTTTGTTTTGCAAGAACGTCCAATATTTCATTTTTGATATATGCATTTGACAATAATTGCTACTCACGAATATTTACATACGAAACAAAAGACGGTTACTCGTAATATCAGGAACAGGGGCAAACAAGAAATGTCCAAACCTCACAGTTTCTCTTTCTACCAGGTATAGGGATAGACCTAGCCTGAGAAAATGATTGAAGGTACATTCACTCCCCGCAAAGTAAGAAAATACAGTGATGTTAGCGGTCCAAAACAGGACCCAGCTCTCCCCAGCTGAGGCTCGCAATCGCGAATGAGTCGGTAAGATTCTCCCCAGGCAGAGTTTATCTATTACCAGCACTAGAAGATTATCCCCAGCGGAGTTCATTTCTTCCAAAAAGCAGAAACTTTATCCCCGAAAGAGTTCATCATCACCAACAACGGTGATTCATCCCTAGCCGAGGTTATTTCTCCAAATCAATAGGTCATCTAACAGAGCATCTCTTTCCCACAGAATCATTTTCTCGCCGGTTTATTCTCCAGCAAGAGTATTCTCACAATCATTTTCATTCACTATCCCCAGCGGAGTTCATTTCTTCCAAAAAGCATAAACTTTATCCCCGACAGAGTTCATCATCACCAGCAACAGTGATTCATCCCCAGCCGAGGTTATTTCTCCAAATTAACAGGTCCTCTAACAGAGCATCTCTTTCCCACAAAATCATTTTCTCGCTGGTTTATTCTCCAGCAGGAGTATTCTCACAATAATTTTCATTCACTATCCCCAGCGGAAACGAAAAATTCAACTCTTTTCTCCAGCAGCAATCCGAGATTTATTTTCCCCAGCTAGAGAATATAATAAAAACATTGCATGTCCATACATCATGACATACACATACGCATCATACAACACAATCTCATTTATTTTGAGAACATCATTTCTTGATACATGTCATGAATTACGTACAACTAACCTTTACCCTTCAGGAAAGATACAATCAAATTCTCACCAAGTTCAAGCTATGAAGCCCGGGTACGACCGGATAGTATCTTGATTTCTACAGCATATTGTGAAGCCCGGAGAGCGACCGGATAACAGTATCAAACACCATGAAGCCTGGATTCGCCAGATAGTGGTTTATCTCTAAGTTATGAAGCCCGAATTCGACCGGATAATAGTTTAATCCCCAGCAAGCCGTGAAGCCTGGATTACGACCGGATAACAACTCAGCAAGTACCATGAAGCCTGGATTACAACCAGATAATGGTTTATTATAAGAACAAGCCGTGAAGCCTGGATCACGACCGGATAACAGCTCAACAAGTTATTGTGAAGCCTGGATTATGACCAGATAGCAATATAAATTTCTGTGAAGCCTGGATTACGACCAGATAGAAGCCAAAGACACCGCGAAGCCTGGATTACGACCAGATAATGGTATATCTTTAACACAAGTTATGAAGCCCAGATTATGACCGGATAGTATCTTGATTTCTCCGAACACCATGAAGCCTGGATTCGACCAGATAATGGTATGAGACAATGAAGCCTGGATTACGACCAGATAACAATGAGGGACACTGCGAAGCTTGGATTACGACCAAATAGCAGTTTACCCGGCCAATTACTATGAAGCCCGGATTCGACCGAATATTATTAGGCCCAAAGCCAAAGGGAAGCCCGGATTACGACCGGATAACCATTTGATCTCTTCTGAAGCCTGGATTACGACTAGATAAGAAGTAAGGTATTGTGAAGCCTGGATTACGACCAGGTAGCAGTACAGAACACCATGAAGCCTGGATTTGACCAGATAATGGTATAAAGAATCGTGAAGCCTAGATTACGACCAGATAACAATAAAAGGACTGAAGCCTGGATTATGACTAGATAACAGTACAAGACACTGTGAGGCTTGGATTTCGACCAAATAGAAGTTTACCTGGATAATTACTAAGAAGCCCGGAGTCGACCGGATATTAGTGTGCCCTAAGTTCAAGTTGAAGCCCGGATGCGACCGAATAACAACTCATTTCCTTCTGAAGCCTGGATTACGACCAGATAAGAATCGAGAAATTGCGAAGCCCGGATTACGACTGGATAGAAAATTTAATCTCATCTCCATGGTAAGTCACTATGAAGCCTGTATCACGACCAGGTAGTAGTTTCTTTTTCACCTCTTCAACCAAGAGACGATTTCTCAGCAGAATAACGGACAACCGAAGCTCCTAAAATTCTATTTCACTAAAGATAGAGATCAACACTCCCCAGCGTAGTCTTCCTCAACAACAGGTATACTGATTCTCGCTAAGGAATCTCTTAGATGATCGACACTCATTCAGATGGCATCTTTAAGCCCATCTTCTTTCATTCATTTCCAAATGGCATCTGTAAGCCCATTCCCGACATCGCAAGATGTATACCACTTCATGCGAGTGCAAATTTCTGGGCACTCTAGTGTTCAATCATCTTCCACCTTCGGATCACGAAAGGCACGCAAGCCAATCTATATCCTCAGGTTTAAGAAGATTGAACAGGGGCAGCTGTTGTACCCCAAAATTTCCCCTCCCATATTTCTCAAAACATTTCAAGAAAGATCCTCAAGCTGCTCAAGGAAGTCCAAGGGTTGACCAGACAAGCTCTCTCATAAGGCAGTCTACCTCAAATTAGGGTTTCATGTTGCATCAAGATAATTGAGTCCAAGGGATCCCAAATGCCCACCATTGTCCTAATATGTTTTCAAGATCATCCATGTCAAGTTTCAAGCCTTGCAGAGGAAGTTTGCTCAGTCAATTGCTCAAAAGCCTGAAAATCGACTATGCTAGGGCAAAAGACAACTGTGGCCCACATACAGTCAAACTTCAAGATTTTTGGTCAACATCCTCATTTTGAAGTATATTTCATAATTTGATCAAGGGTTGATCATGATTCATCAAGGATTGCTCATAATTCATCAAGAACCAAAAGTTGCTAAATTAGGGTTTTGTAGGAAAAGTCAACTCAACTTTGACCAAGCATAACTTTCTCATACTTTATGAGAAATGACCCATCCAAAGCTCATTTTTAAGAGGACGAAATTCCATACAATCCATCTTCAGCTCCCAAGTTCAAAATATGCACTCACAAGAAGTTATGAATTTGGACATTATAGGTCATTTTGAAAAGTCAACAAAAACACCTTTTTTGTCAAAGCTTCATACATGAACATGGAATACCAAATCGAGATTAGACCAAAAGGGTTGCTTAGACGACATCTCAATATTTCTAAAAAGTCCAATAACACCTTCAAAGAGTCAAAATTGAGGAAGTTATGCATTGGTGAAGTTGACCTTTTTTGCAAAATTGTCAAAAGTCAATTATGCCTCAAATTGCAATTTTTGCCAAATGGGCTCAATCTTTTGCACTTGTTTTGAGTTCGTAGCATGGTCCACGAGCCCTAGCCTTTGCCACTTGTCATTATCTTGTTTTTATTATTTATTTTGATTTTTATTTGAATTAAATCAATTTTAATCAAAACAAATCATGGAAAAATCCAAAACATTGAAATCTCGAGATTTTGTACATGTTTCAGGTCCTATATCCAGCTAGCAAAAGATTGAATTTGTGCAAAGCCTTGGTGTGCACAAAAAGATTGAATTTAGCCTATTTTTGGAAGGGTTTTTAAGTGAATCAAATCAAGATCAAAATCAGTAATGGAGGAAGATTGAGATCATGTTTTGAACCCTAATCCAATCCTTCATATATATTGAACATTTGCAGACCTAAAACAAGGCTAGAGAGAGGCGTGGGAACAAGAACAAAACTTGAAAAAATCACTAAAAAGGGCTGAGTCGAATTCATAGTTCAAGGCAATTACAAGGCTTCCTGACCATCCCAATCACTTCCTGGGAGTGCAAGCAAGCGAAACCAATCAAGAACAAAGAGTTCCCAACCCTATAAGGCACTGTATGTCGGCCACGACAATGGCTCTTTCTTGAATTCGAATTTCATAATATTGGCATCTATAGCATGAAATAATTGTATATTCTTGTTCACCATCACATTTGCAAGCTATCTGGAACGTTTAATTGCATTTTTATGGATTGTATGAGATTTCACCATTGTTAGGGTTTGTGGCTTTGATTTGGGATCTTTATGTACAGGAGAAATTGGGCCATGAAAGGGACACCATCGTGCCCAGCAGGTCCAGACGAATCTATCCATGGCCTTAGTTTTTATTTATCATGTTTGTATTGGATTTTGAGAATTGCAGGACCTGTAGCTATGGACAAACGTCTGTAGGTAAAAGTCTGTGACTTTTACCAACAGAGCAAGGAAGAAGAAGATGTCGTGGCAAGCAACCATTCGCCTATTTAAAATTTCGCGCGCAGGGATTTAGTATTTTGTTATTTCTCATATTATTATTTATGTTTATTATATGAACAACAAAAACAGCTAGCTCAGTTGGTTGCCAGAGTTGGAAAGTGCTTCAGCGCCTAGGTTCGAATCCCAGGTCCCCCCATTTGCTTCATGTTATTTTCCTTTCAGTAATCAGGCGCGTGTTTGTGTGGGATGACCACCATAGTCCACAATGATCCAGCCAGCCAAGTGTCCAATCATCCAGATCTGATGGCCATCATTGAATGACCATCATGGGACATAGTCAACGCAAAGCATGGTAGCCTAGAAGTCAACGTGGGAAATTTTCTTTTGGGCCCCAAGCTTGTTATCTGCACCCCCAAAAATGCTGATTTCACTGGCCCATATCTATTTTCCTTCATTCTTTTTATTTTCTTTATTTATTCATTTAAATAATTTTTGCTAACATAAAAATTATTTCTTTTTATCAAAATCATAAAAATAATATTTTTTCACCCAATTAAATTTAGGATATTTATTTTTTATACAAAAAATTAATTAATTTAATTAGGTTATTTAATTTTAGGTAACTTAAATTGTTTTTGTAAATAAATTAGAAATTAATTAAAACAATTAGGGTTTTAATTTAATTCTATTTTCTTTTTCTTAAAAAATAACAAAACACAAAAATAGGCCATTAGTTATTTTCTTTAATTAATTTATTTAGCTAATTAATTTTGTATTTAATTTAAAAAACCTAATTCTTTTCTTAAAAATAAATTAAAAGCAACAAAAACAATTTTTTCTTTCAATTAGGATTAGACGGGGTCAAAACCCTAATTTCTTATCGTTCTTAATTTCCTCGCGCGCGCTTTATCATTTATTTTTACCCTATTAATGTAATTGCTCACAAGTTGTAATAGCTTAATTAGGATCTTTTACTTTCATTTATCACTTTCTTTTAAGGGTTTGTTTTTGGCTATGTAAATACTCGAAGCCTTGTAATAGCGTAGCTTAATTTCCACACTTTAAATTCCGCAAAATATTAACTGTTAGATGTATGATATTAGGGATGCATGACAAGAATGTATGTAAAACTTTAAAACGGTTAGCAAACCTTAAATGTGCAAAGATAATAACTCGAAATTGAATCACCCCCACATGCGCACTCCTAGGGTACACTCCCACTTCGGTTGCCTTCGGTAAACGATCATTAAGTATAGGATATTTTAGTGGTCGCTCTCTTGTATAAATAAAGATCAAAGTCTCGTTCGAAAAAGTTGCCTCGGAATGGTTTCCTCCGATATTGTTGCCTCGAATAATTGATCTAAGACATCAGATTTATTACTAAGGCGTCCTAACATTGCTTTGGTGATCGTACGTCCCTTTCGAATTGAGCCTCAAAACTCCAATGACGGTGCTACCTACTCACTAATAGTGGGATAGCACTGTCTAAAGGAAACAAACATAGAACAATTTTCTTTTTCGAGTAGGTAGAATCTTAAGTACTTGCTCAATCCAAAAAAACTTTTTTTCACATACACTCCTTTCAAACAAAGTTTTCAAAAACACTTCGTAACACTCTTGAAGACAGAAGCAAGAGTTAAATCGAAGTTAAAAACTTTTTTCAAATCAAACACACAAGCAATTTTGAAAGTGATGAGCAAGTATCTAAGATCCCGTGGAAAACCACGGATAGAAAGGGTGCTAATACCTTCCCTTTCTATAATCTACCCCCCGTAATCAAAATCTCGAAAATGGGAATTTTTCTGTGCTTTTTTCCTTTCTTGTTGGGTAAAATAAAAGTCGGTGGTGACTCTTGCCTATCGCGACATTTTGCAAACACAAACGCAAAACACAAACCAGCATTTCTAAAAACAGTCCCGGTTCTGGCCGCCTTATCACAGAGACCCTTGGACTTCAACCATCTTGTTGAGGAGTGAAACCCTAGTTTGAAGCTTGTTTCCTTAGGAGGAGGATTTGTCTGGTTAATCCTTAGTCATCCTTGAGAAATTGAGGACCTCTAGAGGCATGTCTTGAGTGAAATGAGAGGGAAAATTTTGGGGTACGACAGAAACAATAGAAAATGCGGAAAATAAGTGTCCTACGCTCTTACAACCAAATTTAAAGACAATAAAATTTTAAAAAAAAGAACAAAATAAAGAGGGGAAGTGAGTCCATCGATCCAGGCAGTAGACTCCTTTGATTCACCCTTCTTTTTCTTTATTTCGATTGAGCTTAGGAGTTGGCATGAGAAACCTTCGATTGCATCCTTTCCTGCTTCTTTAGATTGATCTTGGGAGTTGGTATGAGCAACCTTTGATTGCACCCTTTCCTGCTTCTTTCGATTGAGCTTGGGAGTTGGTGTGAGCAACCTTCGATTGCAACCTTCCCTGCTTCCATCGTTCACACCCTTTTTGTCTTTCATTTGAGTCTGTACAGGTTAGTTCCAATATATATTTGGACAAGAAAAGAAAAGAAACAAAAAGGACAGAAATGAAGAATATAACTAAAAGGCTATTTACATGTTACGCTGAAACAAAAAATAAGTGAAAGGCTATTTACATGTTATGCTGAAACCAAAAACAAGTGAAAGGCTATTTACATGTTATGCTGAAACGAGAGATACAAGGTTAAGAGGACTTACCTTGATTGAAACTGCAACTTGTGTATGGACTGGAGTTGTTGGATGATCTTGGATTTGAAAGGAGAGAGGAAAGTGTGGTGTGATCTTGTTGAATTTTGAGAATTTTTGGTATGCTTCTCTTAGGCTGTATATGCATGTAAGGAAATATATGTGTAGTTCTTGGGCCTCTGTCTCTAGTCTCCTGACGAATGTCTCCTTTGTGTATGTGTCTGGCTTTGTATTTATAGGGATGTGAGGGTGCATGGAAATAGCAAGGGACATCCATTAAATAGGCTTTGAAGGCCATGAGACAAGAATCCAACTCTTTATAAGTTGGCCATATTTGGATAATTCTTGCCATTTTGAAATCTTGAGTGAACCTGGACACATTTGACTCTTTCGAATACCTTCCAACCTTTCTCTTTGATTGGCCTAGAGTTGCCTCCTTCGAATGGCTATGGTTTCATTATTATTTCTCCTTTGATTGGGTCCATCCTCATCAATTCAAATTGCTCAGATCTTTGATGACTCTGAATTCCAATTGTTCAGAGTTTTCCCTTGTTAGAGTTTCTTCAATTAATTCACCATCTGCATCAATTCGAATTTCTCAAATTCTCTTTGTCAGAGCATTGTTCTTTTTTATGATTCTGAATTCCTATTCGAACATGTTCAGAGTTTCCCTTATCAGGGTTTCTTCAATTAATTCACCATCTGCAGCAATTCGAATTGGCCAGAATTCTCTTCGTCAGAGCATTGTTCTTTTTGATGATTTTGAATTCCAATTTGAACCTATTCAGAGTATCCCTTATCAGGGCTTCTTTGAAAGCCCCTAAGATCTTTACTTTTCTATTGAATCTGGATCTTGATTCGAATTGTACAAGGCCTTAACATTCGGGCTTCTTTGATCATCCCCTAAGTTAGCTCTCTTTGATTACTCTGACACTACTCAACTAGCCCAATCGAAAGACTTCATTCTGGCCAGTCGAAGCTTCCTTTGGCAGGAATGCGCTTGTGCATGGGGTTTGGGCTTGGAAGCATGTAGGATTTTGGCCAGCAAGCATATTGGACCAAGACTCATTACAAAGCAAACTTGTTTTCAATAATCATGTGTTCTTCGAATGGACCAATAAATGCTTCTTTTAAGGGACCACATGAGTGCGCCTTCGAAGGGACTATCATGTGCGTCAAAGTGTGGAAATCTGTGTGTCATTTGATTCATTGAATCAAAATTGTTTCAAAGGGGACGATTGCCCAGTCGAAGATGGAACAAAGGCAGTTAATGCCTTGTGGACGCTAGCATGAGGGAGGCCAAAGCAAGCATAAAAGAGGCCATTCCCTAGTGAATCGAATCAGGCACGAAGGAGGTATTTTCCTTGTGGGTCGAAGGAAGTTTTCTGCCTAGTGGGTTAAAGGAAAATCTGAAGAAATCTTGGCCTTGTGTGCCTTACGAATTGAGCTTGATCGAAGGGGGCCCATCGCTTAATCAAAGCTGATGGACCAAAGCTTAATCGAAGGGTTTTAAATTCCCAATTGAAGCTTTTGAGACACATATCGCTCGAAGGGTCCCAGACGCCCAATCGAAGCTCTTTGTCCAAATGCCAATCGAAGACACCTTTGTTCATCTTCAAAAAAAAATTATTTTCTTCCATCAACTGTTTGTAACCATCTATGTAAGAGACAATCTTGGAGAACATGAGAGGGAAATTTTGGGGTACATTAGTTGCCCCTGTTCAATCTTCTTAAACCTGAAGATTTAGATTGGCTTGTTCACCTTTCGTGATCTGAAGGTGGAAGATGATTGGACACTAGAGTTCCTAGAAATTTGCACTTGATGATGTGATGGTTGACTGTGTAGGGAATGGGCTTAAAGATTCCATTTGGAGAAGATGACTGAGAGTTGTCGAAGATGGGCTTAAAGATGCCATCCAGAGTAGGTGTTGACTTCATAAGAGGTCCCTTTATAGGGAATTCCTGTTCCTGCTGTATGAGGAGGAGTCCACTGGGGAATGTTGATTTTTGTTGTTTTCCTGCTTGAGGAAAATTCTGTGGGGAATTGAGTCTAGGAACTTCAGTTGTCCTTGCCTCTACTTAGGAGTTATCTCTAGACTAGAGATATGTTGTTGTTTTCTGGTTGAACTCCAGGCTATATAGTAAATTGCTGGGGAGGATGAAGTTAACTATTGTCTAAAAATATGTTAGAAATAGCCTGTGTAGGGCTGTTTCAGGATGAGTCTGTGTTAGACTGTCGCCCTGTCTTGTTTCTAGAATTGATCCACAATTAACTGTATCATAGATAGTTGTCCTGTCTGGTTTCAAGTATTAATCTAGAATTTTCTTTTGTCGGTCGTTGATATAGTTGTCTTGGCTGGTTTCAGGTATTGATCTCTGACCTTAGAAAGAAAGATAGTTTTCCTGGCTTGTTACATGTATTAATCTTTAATTTGCTCACATAGATAGTTTTCTTGGCTAGTTACAGGTATTAATCTACAATCGGTCGTCCACAAATAGTTGTCCGGGCTTATTATAGGTATTAATCTGGAACTTGTTTTTGTCAGTCGTTGAGATAATTGTCCTTGCTAGTTTCAGGTATTAATCTTTGACCCGAGAAAGAAAGATAGTTTTTATGGCTTGTTACATGTATTAATCTTCAATCTCATTATGTAGATAGTTTTCCTGGCTTGTTACAGGTATTAACCTACAGTCGATCGTACACAGATAGTTGTCCTGGCTTGTTACAGGTATTAATCTGGAACTTGGCAATGTTGGTCACATAGATAGTTTCCCCGTCCAGTTTCGGGGATTAATCAGTGGCCTGTTGTATTTGTTGGTAAACCCGTCTTGTTTCGGGAGTTCATACCACTTGGTCGTGTAGATAGTTTCCCCGCCTGGTTTCAGGCATTAATCTTTGACCTGTTGTATAAGTTGATAATGTTTGTCTGTCTGCGAGCTCAACCTGGAGAGGTACAGTCAATTTCATGTAATGTCATGATGTATGAATTTCATGATGCTCCCAAAATAAATGAGAATGTGAGATATGCAATAGTGTTGCACATGCTATGAAGTTTTTAAAATGGTGTATGAATGCAATGTATGAACTTGTTAGTTGTTCTATTGCAGTGTTGCAAAATTAGGGAAAATAAATCCCTGATTGTAGCTGGAGATGAAGAATGTAGGTCTTCAGATTTTGTTTGAAGTTGAAATGCTAGGATATGAATTTTTGTTTTTATAGAAATAAACTCTGTTGGGGAAGGAAACTCCGTGAACTGCTTGGGGATTGTCAGAGTGAATCTATGTCATGATTGTATCTGGAGATGTATTGAATAAGTGTCAGAATGACATCCGTATCTGGATCATACCTGAACCATTTCTCGAAGATGATCTGAATAAGTATCAGGATAACATCTGTCTATGGATTGTACCTAAAACGTTTCCAGAAGATAATCTGAATAAGTATCAGGATGACATCCGTCTCTAGATTGTACCTGAACCTTTTCTACAAGATGATCTGAATAAGTATCAGGATGACATTCGTCTCTGGGTCGTACCTAAACCATTTCTAGAAGATGATCTGAATAAGTATCAGGATGACATCCGTCTCTGGATCGTACCTGAAGTGTTGCTAGAAGTAAGTCTGGAATAAGTATCAGGATGACATCTGTCTCTGGATCGTACCTGAATTGTTTCTAGAAGAGAGTCTGGAGTAAGTGTCCGGATGACATCCGTCTCTGGATCGTACCTGAACCGTTTCTAGATGAGAATCTTGATTAAGTGTCAGGATGACATCCATCTCTAGATCGTACCTGAACTGTTTCTAGAAGAGAGTCTGGAGTAAGTGTTAGGATGACATCATTCTATGGATTGTACCTGAACCATTTCTAGATGAGAATTTGGAATAAGTCTCAGGATGACATTCGTCTCTGGATGTTACCTGAACCGTTTCTGGAGGAGAATATGGAACAAGTTTCAGGATGACATCCGTCTCTGGATCATACCTGAACTGTTTCTAGAAGATGTGTTGAAATAAGTGTCAGAATGACATCCGTCTCTGGATCGTATCTGCACCGTTTCTAGAGGAGAATCTGGAATAAGTGTCAGGATGACATCTGTCTATGGATCATACCTGAACCGTTTTTAGAGGAGATCCCGCTTTATTTAGAATGTTTTCGCTGGGGATTCCTGTTTTTTTTATTTTGAGAAAAATCCATTGGGAAATCCTGAGAAGCTTGGCGACTTCATTGGGGAATTTTTCTTAGATGTCGGAGCAGTAGTTGGAGATTCTTTCTCCGCCGAGGATATGAGAACACCTAACATCATTAGGCTGCATGCTAAGAATATGGCAGTGACCTTGTAGTAGGATTCCCCTACCTTGGTATCTGCTGAGGAAATATCTGCCAGAGATTTTGTGGATGGTTTGACTATTATCCCAACTCTTGGAGTCCCTAATAGACGTTGATCATGGTAATAAACCTTATACTGATGGACAAGTAACGAGATGACGGGACGTAGTCATGCGCTTTAATCCTTAAATTTTTCTTGGATTGTCCTTTCAGACTTTCAGTACATCGGGATACCCTTTTTTGCCCAAGCCACCTTTTTAGGTTTTCGAATTGTCGGGTGTATAGATTTTTTTCATATATATATCCCTAATTTTTCCTGAACTCCTTTGGTTCGCCGGGATGCCCTTATTTTTGCCTAGGCTAGTCGACCTAGCAGGTCTTTTCTTATGCGTAGTATTTTCCGACTATGTCCAGGTTCACCGGGTGCAGCGAATTGTCATTGTCCATAGTAGAAAGTGTTGCAACACTGTCAGAAGATGTTTGCTTGATCGTACATGATTCGTTGCTGGAATTCATGTCCAATGCCCTAAGTGATTCAGATGGAGATCTGCCCCTGGCTATTTGGCATTTTTTGAGAGATTCCTTGAATCTTGGCTTGACTACCCTAGATCAGCTGGACACCATGCTATGCCCCTTGATTATGAAATGACTGTTACTGGAAATGTCCTTCCGTCTGAGGTGATTCTGTCCACTGAGAGGATTTCTGTTCATCGAATATCTGTCATGCGAATTTCTCTGTTGTTGAACAAATAGTCATATGCAAATAATGGTATTTTAAGAATGCAAAGCTTATGTCTGTCTTGAAGTTTGAAAATTAATTTTTTAGTAAAATAAACAAATTTTGTAAGAGTGTGATATCAGCTCAGGATTTATAACGAACCCTATAGGAGTCAGGATACCTTTTATAACAGTATGCTTTCGAACTAACCCATGCTTCAGCTAGAACTTTTAAGGGTTATAACGTGGCCAGGTTCACAGTTCAAGAAACAAAGGATAAAGGCTCAAATTTTATTTGTACCCAACCCGTTCTTCGTGATGTCCTTCAATCCTATGCTCAGCTAATTGTGCGTTTAGATCCCAATTGAGTCTGGGATATTTGCTCCGATACTTGGTGATGGTTCAGGAATTGAACGTTCATTTGAGAAGGAAGTCATTTTGGTAACCTTTTCTTTTTTTTGAGGATTTGTAGGAGCTCTTTTTTTATTTAGTCATCCTTATCTTTTTCCTGAACTATTTCCTTTGCGATTACAGTCAGTGGGATGCCCTAGTTTTTCTTAAGTCTCCTTCATAGGTTTTTAACTTAACGGGCTTTTATTTTGAGAGATAATGACTGCCTGTCTTGATGATTTTATGGAACCATCATCATCTTTTGGAAGGCATCTTTTACACTATTTGTCGTGTATGAAGGTAGAGCTTGCGACTGAATGCATATTTAAATTAACTGAGAAAACTACCCTGCCCCAGGTTATGATTAAGGGTTTTAATTTGTGTGAAAGGAAAAACTCTTACTTCTTAGGCTCAAAGGGGTTGACTAGGGATTATCTTCCTTATAACTCCACTGTTTAGGATTTGAAACAACGCATGTACATCGTCAGCGGGGTCTGTTCAAAAGCATACTGTAGAGATTATGGTATCGTTTTCATCATCCTCCCTCTAAAGGCTTAGAGCTTCTAATCTAGAGTTAAATATCACAAAAAGGAAGTAAAAATGCAGTTTGAATATAGTGAATACAAATGAATTGATTCAAGACAAACATATTCAACGCATTGATAAAATAACAAAGTTTGATGTGAAACAAATGTTCGAATAATCAAAAGAAATTACAAATTGAAAATTCTAAATGAACAAAAAGCCTCTTTGTCTTAGACTTGTCACTTCGGATGGTGTGCCTTGGAGGGATGATATAAAAATTCTAGTTGACCATCTTGTGCAAATTCTAACGCTCCTTCATTGATCAGGTCTTGAATTTTATACTTCAACGTCCAACAGTTATCAGTATCACGCCCCAGGCTGTTGGAGTGATATGGACATGTTACATCAGGATTGTAATTAGGAGAAGACATTTTGGAGGATCCTTCAATGTTACCAAATTCAACTTCAACATGTGTTGCAAGACTTGCGACATTGGTATGTTGAGTTTGGTGTATTGTCTAGTGAATGCATCCCGCTTACACTGATGACCCTGTCGTTGTTGGAGAGGTGGAGGCTAGGTTCGTGACGTAGCAGCAATTTGGAAAGGTCTACTCTCCACCAAGCCAACTCCTTATCTCATCAGGGGCTGATTAATAACCTGATCCCCAGTCTCGACTGTTTGCTTCATATGGTTGCATCCGTCTTGATGAAGCTTGTGATGAGAAACTTCAACTCTTTTTGTTCTCGAGCTAAACTTTGGATAAGAGCCCTTTGATTACTCATATGGATTCACATCCTTTCCATTTCAGCTTGCAGTTGTTCCAACTGGTCATCCTTATTCTTGTCAGGATGTTTCTTGGTCACATTCCCATTGAGGAGTGCTTTCAAGTCTTCTTTCCCCTTGGATAGGTTGAGGAACATTTCCATGAATTGAGACTCTTGAGTTTGGAGATATCTATTGTTCTGTTTGAGAGCCATTTCTCTTGTTGAAATAAACAGCGAGAACATGAGAAACCCGTACTGGAAGACCTGTTTGGTAATGGCATGCATGATGTGTGGATGCAATGTTTTCAAGGATCTCACGGGGTAAACCCAATAAAATGTCAGAAGTTAAATTTTGACTGCAGCTTTGACGAAAGAACTTTGTATTGTTAAATGTCCTTCTACGAGAATCAAGCTCACCATATCGAGTGGGTCATAGCCCCTGACTCAAGTTGTCGTGTTTTGGTTTTTTGAAGGAATTTGGTTAGAGGAAAATAAATCCCCCTGCCCCTTGCTAGACGTCTGCTTAATCATAACCTACATCACAGGCCCTTGAGATCCTTGAAATGGTTAAGGAAATGTTATGGTATGATGCTATGATGTGTATGTTATGCGTCAAGCAAAAATGTAGGGTGATGAAGACGAGTATGTCTTACTAGAAATCCAGGTTATTGGGTAATGACTCATATCATCAGATAATAAACAAAACCCTGCAAAGAGTTTAGGTTGTTAGATAATGAAAGCAAACAAATCACACAAGTAGCCTTAGGTTCAGGCTTGCATGGATTCCATAGGTAAGTACCCTCTTGAAGTTTAGTTGGTTCAACCTGTCCTATTAATAGTAACTGGGTTCTAAGGAGTCTCATATCATTGACCTTTCTTTTAGGCATTGTTCTGGCTCAAGCACTGAAGTAGTGTGGCCAGAATATCCCAAAAGTCTAGTCTCAATGAGTGTAGTATCGAGTATCAACCAATCTTCGATCAAAACTAAAGTCAGCTATCTCACTACATTCTAATGGCTTAGGATGAGTCAATTAAAGGTTCTAAAGGTCAGTTGGTGCTTAATGACACTATAAGGAAGCCTAATGTTATCCATGACTGACTCAAGGAACATTAGTACAAGCCAGAGTATCACGCTAACATGGCCATCACTTCGTCCATATCGGTCTACGTTGTACAACTTCCATGATTTATTGCTACTTACCTAAAAAAGGTGCCCCAGATCCGGGTGTAGGATCTTTACAAGTAAACCCAAGCAAAACCCTTAAAGATAAAGCAAGCACGGCATACAAGGAAAGCAATTTAAAATGATGAACTAAACTAAAAGGTAACCCCACTTTTATTTTCCCCAGCAGAGTCGCCAGTTCTGTGATATAGTGACAGAACCGACTGCTATACTGGTTTTGCGTTTGTTTTCGTAAATATTGCGGTAAGCAAGAGTCGCCACCGACTTTTCTTTTATCCAAATTAAGGAAAGGGTGAAAAGAACAGAAAAAGACCTTTTCAAGAGTTTTCTGATTCAGGGGGGTAGATTATGGAAAGGGAAGGTGTTAACACCCTTTCCATTTGTAGTTTTCTATGGTCTCTTAGATGCTTAGCTCATTTGAAAAATACCTTGTGCTTTGTGTTGTTGAAAAGTATTTTTGAAAACGCCTTAGTGCAGCGATTTTTCTTTATGTTAACTCTTGTATCAGTCATCAAGAGTGTTGACAAAGAAAATGTTTTTTGAAAGTTGTTTTTGAAATGTGTAAGTGTAAAAAGTTTGTTTTGAGCATAGCATCTAAGAACTATCTACTTGTACTCGAAGAGGTTCGTTCTTTTCCTCATATCCTTTAGACAGTGCTATCCTACTATTAGTGAGTAGGTAGCCCTATCGTTAGATGTTTGAGGGACATTCGAAGGGATGATTTATAGTCACAAAGGTAACTTGGCAAGAAGTTTTAGTAACTATCCTAGGATTCTAAGATCATATTTTTATCGAGGAAACATCGAGAGGGTCATCGAGGGACTTATGATCTTTTTGAACCAGGGGATAGCCACTAAAACCTCTCACATTTTGAGAGTTGTGACTATTTTTCGAAGGCAACCGAAGTGGGGTACCCTAGAGGTGTATATGTTCAAATGTGTTGTATTCAGTTATTTTTGTCTTTTTTGTTAGGTTTGCTAGCGTTTTGATTTTAATCTTTGCCATGCAATCCTATTAGTCATACATCTAGTAGTTAATATGAAAGAAATAGAAAATGTGGAAAATAAGTGTCCTGCGCTATTACAACCAAATTGAAAGGCAAGAAAATGTAAAAAACTAGAACAAAATAAAGAGGGGAAGTGAGTCCTTTGATGCAGGAAGTAGACTCCTTCAATTCACCTTTCTTTTGCTTTATTTCGATTGAGCTTGGGAGTTGGCGTGAGAAACCTTCGGTTGCACCCTTTCTTGCTTCTTTCGATTGAGCTTGGGAGTTGGTATGAGCACCATTCGATTTCACCCTTTCCTGCTTCTTTCGATTGAGTTTGGGAGTTGGTGTGAGTAACCTTCGATTGCAACCTTCCCTGCTTCTTTCGATTAGACTATGAAGCAATATGGACCTGCAGAGCAGCATGAGTGTATATCATTCGTTCACACCCTTTGTGTCTTTCATTTGAGTTTGTACAGGTTAGTTCCAACAAATATTTGGACAAGAAAAGAAAACAAACAAAAAGGAAAGAAACAATGAATATAACTAAAAGGCTATTTACATGTTATGCTGAAACGAAAAATAAGTGAAAGGCTATTTACATGTTATGCTGAAACGAAGAACAAGTGAAAGGCTATTTACATGTTATACTGAAACGAGATATGCAAGGTCAAGAGGACTTACCTTGCTTGAAATTGGAACTTGTGTGTGGAGTAGAGTTGTTGGATGCTCTTGGATTCGAAAGGAGAGAGGCAAGTGTGGTATCTTGTTGAATTTTGAGAATTTTTGGTATGCTTCTCTTAGGTTGTGTATGTGTGTAAGGTAATATATGTGTAGTTCCTGGGCCTCTGTCTCTAGTCTTCTGGCGAATGTCTCCTTTGGGTATGTGTCTGGCTTTGTATTTATAGGGATGTGAGGGTGTTTGGAAATGGCAAGGGACAACCATTAACTAGGCTTTGAAGTCCATGAGACAAGAATCCAACACATTGAAAGTTATCCATATTTGTATAATTCTTGCCATTTTGAAATCTTGAGTGAACCTGGACACATTTGACTCTTTCGAATACCTTCCAGCCTTGCTCTTTGATTGGCCCTGAGTTGCCTCCTTTGAATGGCTCTGGTTTCGTTCTTATAGCTCCTTTGGTTGAGTCCATCATCATCATTTCAAATTGCTCAGATCTTTGATGACTCTGAATTCCAATTGTTCATAGTTTCTTCAATTAATTCACCATCTGCATCAATTCGAATTGCCCAGAATTATCTTCATCAGAGCATTGTTTTTTTTTTATGATTCTGAATTCCAATTTGAACCTATTCAGAGTCTGCTTTGTCAGGGTTTCTTCAATTAATTCACCATCTGCATCAATTCGAATTGCCTAGAATTCTCTTCATCACATCATTGTTCTTTTTGATGATTATGAATTCCAATTCAAACCTGTTCAGAGTTTCCCTTATCAGGGCTTCTTTGAAAGCCCCTCATATCTTTACTTTTCGATTGACTCTGGATCTTGATTCGAATTGTATAAAGCCTCAACATCCTGGCTTCTTCAATCAGCCCCTAAGTTCTCTCTCTTCGATTGCTGACACTACTCAACTAGCCCAATTGAAAGACTTTATTCTGGATAGTAGAAGCTTCCTTTGGCAGGAATGTGCTTGTACAGGGGGCTTGGGCTTGGCAGCATGCAGGATTTTGGCCAGCAAGCATCTTGGACCAAGACTCATCACAAATAAAACTTGTTTTCAATAATCATGTGTCCTTCGAATGGCCCAATGAATGCTTCTTCGAAGGGACCACATGAATGCACCTTCAAAGGGAATATCATGCGTGTGAAGTGTGCAAAATTGTGCGTCTTTTGATTCATTGAATCGAAAGTGTTTCAAAGGGGACCATTTCCCAGTCGAAGTTGGCACAAAGGCAGCCAACGCCTTGTGGACGCTAGCATGAGGGAGGCCAAAGCAAGCATAAAAGAGGTGATTCCCTAGTGAATCGAATCAGGCACGAAGGAGGTATTTGCCTTGTGGGTCGAATGAAATTTTATGCCTAGTGGGTTAAAGGAAAATCTGAAGAAGTCTTGGCCTTGTGTGCCTTGCGAACTAAACTTGATCGAAGGGGGCCCAGCGCTTAATCAAAGCTGATGGACCAAAGCTTGATCGAAGGGTTTTAAATGCCCAATGGAAGCTTGTGAGACACATATCGCTCGAAGGGTCCCAGACGCCCAATCGAAGCTCTTTGTCCAAATGCCAACCGAAGGACATCCTGTTCAGATTCCAATCGAAGACACCTTTGTTCATCTTCAAAAAAAAATTATTTTCTTCCATCAGGTGTTTGTAACCATTTATGTAAGAGACAATCTTGGAGAACATGAGAGGGTAAATTTTGGGGTACAACAGAGGCTGAAGGTGAAGAGAAATTGCAAGGAATTTTTATGGTAGCATCAAGTTGGAATGATACGTAAAGGATGTATTTATAGTGATGGAAATATTAGGGCTAAAGAGAGAAATTCAGAATTAAGAGAAAATTAGAAAATTTAACCCGTGAAATAGTTTGAGCCGGCCTGTAGCTTGTATGAATCAGCTAGTAATACGTTGGGAGAACTGACTTCTGGTTTTTCATTTTATCGTAAATATTGCAGATAGCAAGAGTCGCCACCAACTTTTCTTTTATCTAATAAAGGAAAAGGTGAAAAAAATAAGAAAGACCTTTGAGGATTTTTTAGTTCGGGGGGTAGGTTATGAAAAGGGAAGGTGTTAGCATCCTTTTCAAACGTAGTTATCTACGGGCTCTTAATCGCTAGCTCACTTTCTAAAAGTGCTTTGTGAATGTGTTAGTTTGAAAATATTTTGAAAATGCCTAAGTGCGGCAATTTTGTAATGATTCTCGTATCGTTGAGAATGCATATAAAATGTTTATTTTGAAAATATTTGTTGGAAAAGTGTCATTGTGTGAAAAATGTTTTGAAATATTCATGAGCATGCGATTAAGAACTATCTACCTACTCAAAAGTCTTTGTTCTTTTCCTCCTCCTTTAGATAGTTCTATCCTACCATTAGTTAGTAGGAAGCCCTATCATTAGATGTTTGAGTGACAGGCGCGGGTAATCGTACATCCATAAAGGAAACTCGTAGGGTGCTTTAGAAATTTGTCGTAAGGGACTAAGATCATTTACCGAAGCAGCATCGAAGGTTCATCGAGGGACTACGATCTTTTAACCGAAAGTCTTTGCTAAAGCGTCCCACGTTCGAGGGACATGACTGTTTTATCCGAAGGTAACAAGTAGGTTCACCTTAGAGGTGCGTGTGTGAATTGTGTTTTGATTCAGTTATTTTATCTTGTATTTAAGATTTTCTAGCGGTTGATTTCAAATCCTGTCGTACATGCTTAATTACTATACAGTTATATATACAGACATATATACATACATAGGTGCGGAAAGTAAAGTGCGAGAAAATAAACCTAGGCTATTACATCCCATGGGCAGTTACATAATAATTAAAAAAACGCGAGAAAATAAACTAAGCTATTACAAAATCAACTGTGCGACCTATACATTTGTTTTCTAGAATTTAAATAGAAAAGAAAAAAGAAATTAGAAAAATATATTTAAAACCTAAAATAATTAAAGTAATAATAAAATAATTAAAACCTAATTATTTCTACTTTTTTTCTTTTTTAAGAAAATTAAGTTAATAATAATAAAAAAACTAATGTCTAATTATTTTTAAATACAAATTAATTAATAAAAAAACCTAAGTCTAATTATTTAAAAATTAAATAATAAAAAAACCTAAGTATAATCTTTTTAAATAAAAATTAGTTTTTGTATTTTATATGAATAAAAGTAAAAGAAAATTAAATACAAAGAATAAAACAAAAGATATTGGGCTTGGTATGAAGAAAATTGGAGGGTGCTAAAAGGAAATAAGTTTAGGACCAAAGGAGGATGTCCAGCGATCCGGTGTGCTATGAGTTTTGAAGCAAACGCCCTAACTCGGTTTAAAAATGGAAAATCAAGATCTGGACGTCATAAATTCCATGTAACGACTGCAATCTGCTCTAAACATTCATATGAACTGATTTGGATGGTTAGAAACATTAAACAATGCATGGAATCAAAAAATATGAATGATGAAAAAAAATCAAAAACCAGCATTGGCATGTATGCATGTTTAAGGCGCAAATGAGTGTAGAAAATAATCCATTCTCATCCTACAGAGTTCGAGGAGGTATTTTGAATGATTGGCTTAGGATGCGAATGCTTAGAATTTTGACTTTGAACTCTTACTTTTCTTGAGAATTTTATGATCTTTCTAGAGGTGTGTTTGAGGTAATATTTTTGTGTCCATTGCATCTAGTCTTGTTATGCTTATATAGAGGAAGGAGTGGGGTGAACCAATATGGAAAGAAGACAATGCAATCATGACATGAATTATTTCCAAAAACCAATTGAAAAATTTCCAAAAAAAATGAAGATATGCTTCCATATAGGTCTCTCACAGTTTTGGCATGTTTGGCATGTGTTCTTGGGCCTCCATGTGATTGAAATCAAAAACCTATGCACCTTGGCCCAATGCTTTTACATTTTATTTGATTTATTTGTATTTAAATGAATAAAAATTCAAATATAAGAAATAAAAATCATAAAAAATATGTGAATGGATTTATAGGTCCTTTAACACATTGGGAACATGTTTGAACATTAAAAATTAGGCCCACTAGTTCAAAATTTCAAGTTTGCTCACTTTGTATTTCATGCATTTTACCAAAATTTCCCAACTTGTAATGGTCATAATTCTCTCAATTTTCATCTTTTGAAGGTGATATATGACTTTTTAGAAAGATTAATATGTCCTCTTCGATTTCTATTTTTATCATTTTTGCGTTTGGAGAAATTATCTTGATGTAAGTTTCCTTGACAAAAAGTGTCTTTTATTGACTTTTGAAATTACCTATAATGTATGGGCTCATATCTCTCAAATGAAGTACTTTTTGGACTTCATCATACATATACAAAGTTGTAGAGAATTTAATTTACTTCAAAATGGGCTTTGGTTTGGTAAAAGTTGATGAATCATGTGAAACCTATGCTTGGTCAAAGTTCAATTGACTTCTCCTATGGAAACCTTAATTTCGCAACTTTTGACTTTTGATGATTTGAGGACTTTCCTTGAGGAATCATGATCAACCCTTGATCAAATGATGAATATCACTTCAAAATCTTGATGTTGACCAAAAAATCTTAAAGTTTGACTGTATGTTGACCATAGTTGACTTTTTAACCAATATAGTTGATTCTCTATCATCTTAGCTATTGACTGAGCAAGCTTGTGATGTAAGATTTGAAACTTGGCATGAACAATTTTGAAGACCTATGGAGAACCATGGAAACCATTTGAGACCTTTTCAAACCAAACTTCCTTAAAAAACACAAAACCCTAGTTGTGGACCCATTGCTTAAGCGGAGAATTTATATGATCAATTCTTGAGCCATCTTGAGCAAATGAGGACCTCATGAGAATGTCTTGTAAAATATAGGAGGGCAAATGTTGGGGTACAACAGCTTTCCCTGTTTAATCTTCTTAAACATGAAGAGTTAGATTGGCATGTTCGCCATTCGTGACTTGAAGGTAGAATATGATTGAACACTTAAGTGCCTAGAAATTTGCACTCGCACGTCCAAAAAGTAACAATGTTGGTTGATTATACCTGGAATAGGCTTCAAGATGCCATTTGGAGAGGTGATGGAGAGTCGTCAAAGATGGACTTATATATGCCATCCAAGATAACTGTTGGTAATAAAATCATACTAAGTCTACGCCTGACTTCAATTAGAAGAGGTATTGGAATGAGTCTACGCCTGACTTTTTCCAAAACAATATCAAAATAAAATCTATGCTTGATTTTATCTGAACCATAAGATGTCTATCCCCGACTTCAACTAGAAGAGGTATTGGAAAGAGTCTACGTCCGACTTTTTTCAAAAAAGAGTATCAGAAAGAAATCTACGCTTGATTTCATCTGAACCAGAAGATGTCTACGCCCGACTTTAACCAGAAGAGGTATCGGAAAGAGTCCACGCCCGACCTTTTCAAAAAGAGTATCAGAAATAAATCTACACTTGATTTCATCCAAACTAGAACATGTCTACGCCTGAATTCAACTAGAAGAGGTACCGGAAAGAGTCTACGCCCGACTTTTTCTAAAAGAGTATCAGAAAGAAATCTACGCTTGATTTCATCTGAACTAGAAAATGTCTGCACCCGACTTCAACCAGAAGAGGTACCAGAAAGAGTATACGCCTGACTTTTTCCAAAAGAGTATCAGAACGAAATCTATGCTTGATTTCATCCGAACCGGAAGTTGTCTATGCCCGACTTCAACCAAAAGAGGTACCAGAAAGAGTCTATGCCCGACTTTTTCCAAAAGAGTATCAGAAATAAATCTACGCTTGATTTCATCTGAACCGAAAGATGTTTACGCCTGACTTCAACTAGAAGAGGTACCGGAAAGAGTCTATGCCCGACCATTTCATAAAGAGTATCAGAAAGAAATCTACGCTTGATTTCATCCGAACTGGAAGATATATATGTCTGACTTCAACCAGAAGAGGTATTGGAAAGAGTTTACGCTCGACTTTTTCCAAAATAGTGTCAGAAAGAAATCTACGCTTGATTTCATCCGAACCGAAAGATTTCTACGCCTGACTTCAACAAGAAGAGTTACCGGAAAGATTCTACGCCCGACCTTTTACAAAAAAAGTATTAGAAATAAACCTACGCTTGATTTCATCTAAATGATATGTTGGAGTGAGCCCGTGTCAAGCCGCATACGGAAATGTATCAAAAGGCAACCTTGTAAGGCTGCTTCAGGATGATTCTGTGTTAAATTTCATATGGAAATATATTTAGAAGGAGCCTGGGTAGGGCTGCTTCAGGATGAGCCCGTGTGAAGCTGCATTTGGAAGTTTTTAGAAGTAACCCAGTAAAGCTGCTTCAGGATGAGCCCGTGTTAAACTTCATCTGGAAATATATTAGAAGGAGCTCGGGTAGGGCTGCTTTTGGATGAGGCCGTGTGAAGCTGTATCTGGAAATATATTAGAAGAAACCCATGTAAGATTTCTTCAGGATGAACCTGTGTGAAGCTGCATCTTGAAATATATGAGAAAGAGCCTAGGTAGGGTTGCTTCAGGATGAGCCCGTGTAAAGCGACATTTGGAAGTTTTTAAAGGTAACCCGTGTAAAGCTAATTCATCATGTTTCGAGAATTCATGTCATCTGGTCATATAGATAGTTACCCCGTCCTGTTTCGAGAATTAATCTGTGAGTTGTTTGAAAGTTGCTGATGATATTCGTCTGTTTGCGAACATTACCTGAAAAGACAAAATTAGCTTTATGCAATGCCATGATGTATCGATAACTTCGTATAACATTTTTAATCAGAAAATAAATCCCTGATTATTTTTGGGGATGAAGAATATGTGTGATCTTCAATCTTGTCATAGAATGCCTCCGCTGAGGATTCCTGCTTTCTGTTTAAGGAAACTCCGTTGGAGAATATTGATTTCTTCTTGGGGAGAAGAGCTCAGGAACATTGGTCGTTCATCACTCTACTTGGGAATTTAATTCCTATACACATTGACTGGGTATAAGAGAGATGGATATCCTTTTGAGGTGCTGCCTGACCGAGTTTCCGATATGGATGCCGACTCGTCTGGAGAGGATAAGGTTAAATGTTACCTGGTCCGATTTCAGATTTGGTAGAAACTCTCAGGGGATAGTAGTCTGGATTTCCCTTTGCTGGAGAGACGACTTTTGTCGGTGATTTGTAGAAGCTAAAGGAATAGACTCAGGCTGGGGAGGCTAAATTCCATTGGGGAAATAAACCCTGTTGTAGAAACACTTTGCTGAGGAGATGGGTCCTGCTGGAGGAGAGAATTCTGCGGGGAATTTTATAATTTTGATGAAGGTTGGGGCTCCGTAAGTTGGCGACATTTTCGGGGAGTTGATAACACTTGTTTATCCGTTAGGGGGATTTACTGGTGATACGAATATGTTAACAGTTGGAAGATGACCTACTTTCTGTCGTGAATGTATATTAGACTTTCGGGGAATGTATCTCTTGTTGAAGATGAGCTTGTGCAGATAGCTCTGTAGGGATAATTCTGTGGAAACTGCTCTGTGGGGCTTTAAGGATCACTTGAACATTATCTCAACTTCTAGAGCCCTTGATAAATGCTGATCAAGGTGATGAGTCTTCTACTGATAGACAAGAGATAACGGGACATAGTCGTACACTTTAATCCCTAAATTTTTCCTAGACCGTCTTTTCAGATTTTCAGTTCAACGGGATACCCTTTTTTGCCCAAGCCACCTTTTTAGGTTTTTGACTTGCCGGGTGTACATTTTTATTTACACATCCCTGATTTTTCCCGAACTCTTTGGTTCATCGGAATGCCCTTATTTTTGCCAAGGACAGTCAACCTAGTGGGTCTTTTTCATGCATAGCATTTTCCATCTATGTCCACGTTCACAGTGTGCAAAGAATTGTCATTGTTCATAGTAGTAAGTGTTGTAGCACTTCCAGAAAATGTTTGCTTGATTGTATATGACCCTTTGTTGGAATTCATGTTTAATTCCCCAAGTAATTCAGATGGAGATCTGCCCCTAGCTATTCATCACTTTTGAGAGATTATTTGAATCTTGACTCGATAGCCACATATGAGTTGGATAATAACATGTCATGCCCCTTGATTATGGAAGGCTTGTTATTGGAAGTTTCTTTCCATTTTAAGTAATTATGTTCATTGAGAGGATTTTTGTTCATTGAATATTCATCGTGTGAATTTCTCTGCTGTCAAACAATTAGTTATATGCAAACATTGATATTAAAAATGTAAAGCTTATGTCTGCCTTGATGTTTTGAAAATGCATTTTTAGTAAACAAACAGAATTTTGTAAGAATATGAAGTCAACTCAGGATTTATAGTAAGCCTTGCAGGAGTCAGGATACCTTTTGTAACAATATGCTTTCAAACTAACCTATGCTTCAGTTAGGACTTTTAAGGGTTGTAACATGGCCTGGTTCATGGTTTAAGAAACAAAAGATAAAGGCTCAAACTTTATTTGTACCCAACTCATTCTCTGTAATGTTCTTCATCCCTATACTTAGTTAAATGTGCATTTAGATTTCAATTGAGTCTGGAAAGACATTTTGGGGATGGTTCGGATACTGGAAGTTTATTTGAGAAGGCAGACATTTTTTGTAACATTTTTTTGTTGTCGAGTATTTGTAGCGACCTCTTTTTGATTTTATTATCACTACCTTTTGCCTAAATTGTTTCTTTTGTGATTACAGTCAACAAGATGCCCCAGTTTTCCTTAAGTCTCCTTCAAAGGTTTTGACTTAGCGGGCTTTTCTTTTGAGAGATAATGATTGCCTATTTTACGGGGAACCATCATCGTCTTTTAATTTGGAAGATGTCTCTGATACTATTCGTTGTGTATGCAGTAAAAGCTTACGACTGCATGTGCATTTGGATTAACTAAAAAACTACCTTGCCCCAAGTTATGATTAAAGGTTTCAATTTGCGTGAAAAAGAAAAACTCCTACTTCTTAGGCTCAAAGGGGTTGACTATGGATTATCTTCTGTATAACTCTACTATTTAGGATTTGAAACAACGCATGTACATCGTCAGCAAGGTCTGTTCAAAAGCATACTGTAGAGATTAGGGTTCATTTTCGTCATCCTCCCTCTAAAGACTTATAGCTTTTAATCGAGAGTTGAATATCATAAAAAGGAAATAAATGCATAGCTTAAGTATAGTGAAAACGAATGGATTAATTCAAGACAAACATATGCAATTCATTAATGGGGACAACCAAATTCTGACATAAAGATAAGTGTTTAAACAAACAAAGAAATTATAAATGAAAATTTGAATGAACAAAAAGATTTTACTCCTGAATTTGTCACTTCAGATGGTGTGCCTTTAAGGGATGACAGAAAAAATCAATCTGACCCTCTTGTGTGAAACCCAACATTCCTTCGTCGATTAAGTCTTAAATATTATACTTCAACATCCAACAGTTGTCAGTATCATACTCTGGACCGTTGGAGTGATATGCACACCTTGCATCAGAATTGTAGCTAGGAGCAGAAGCATTGGGATTCTGAGGAGGATCCTTCAACGTGGCTAAATTCATCTTCAACATGTGTTATAAGGCTTACGACATCGGCATGTTGAGTTTGGTATATATCCTTTTGGATGTATCCTGTTTACGCTGACTACCCTGTTGTTGTTGGGCTTTCAATGTAGTAGGAATATGAGAAGTCCTACTTTCAACCAAGCCAACTTCCTGTCTTATCAGAGGTTGATTGATGATTTGATTCCCAATTCTAACCGTTTCTCCCATACGGTTGTATTCGTCCTAATGAAGTTTGCTGATGAGAATTCTCAACTCCTCTTGTCCCCGGGCTAAGTTTTGGATAAGAGCCATATGACCCATCATCTGGATTCTCATATTTGTCATCTCAGCTAACAATTGTTCCAACTAATTATCCTTGTTGCCTTCAGGATTCTTGGTGAGGAGTGCTTTCAATTCCTCTAGCCCCTTGGCTAAGCTTAGGAATATCTCCTGGAATTGTGCATTTTGAGCTTGGAGATCTCAGACGGTCTATTCGAGAGACATTTTTATGCTGAAATAAACAACAAGAAAATGAGAGACATGTCTTGAGAACTACCTGTTATGTAAGGACATGCATGATATGTAGATGCAATATTTTCAAGGATCTCGTGAGATAAACAAAAAGTGAACTGTTAGAAGTTGATGCAGCTTTGACTGGAGAACTTTGCACCATTGAATGTCCTTCTGTGAGAATCAAGCTCACCATGTCGAGTGGGTCCTAGCCTTTGACTCAAAATAATGTACTTCGTTCTTTGACGACATTTTGTTAGAGGAAAATAAATCCTCTTGCCCCTTGTTAGATGTCTGGTTCATGCTATTTCAACGACATTTAATTAGAGGAAAATAAATCCTCCTGCCCATTGCTAGACGTCTGGTTCATGATACTTCAATGGAACTCGGTTAGAAGGAAATAAATCCTCCTGCCCCTTGCTAGACGTCTGGTTCATAATAAGCCTGCACCATATACCCTTGAGGTCCTTGAAATGGTTAACGAAAATGTTATGGAATGATGTGTATGCTATGCACCAACAAAAGTTTAAGGTGGTGAAAACAAGTAAGTCTTGCAAGAAGACAAAATTATTGGATAATGAATACAAACAAGTCCTGTAAGGAATTCACGTAGTTAGATGATGAATACCAACAAGCCCTGCAAGGAGTTCAAGTTGTTAGATAATGAATGAAAACAAATCACACAAGTAGCCTTAGGTTTAGGCTTGCATGGAGTTTGTAAGTAAGTGCCCTCTTGAGTTTTAATTGGCTCAACTTATCCTAAGAAAAGTAATTGGGTTATAGGAGCATTAATATCACTGATCTTTCTCCCAGACATTGTTTCAGCACAAGCATCTGACTTGCGACCGAAATATTCCGAGAGTCCGATCTCAATGAGTGTAGCATCGAGTATCAACAAACTTCAGTCTGCACAAAAGCCGACCATCTCACTACTTTCAAATGACTAAGTTTTGTCAACTAAGGTCCGTTAGTGCTTTATGACACCACGCGGCAGCCCATCATTCTCCTTGACTTACCTCAAGGGACACCGGCACCAACCAATGTGTCACACTAACGTAGCCATTGCTTTAACCATATCGTTATACGCCATATGGTATTCACGATTTATTGCTACTTACCTAAAATGCCACATATTCGGGTATGGGATCTTTACAAAAATAAACCCTAGCAAATCCCTGAAAAGTAAACCATACAAATCAAGAAAGTAAAACATTTTAAATATGATCTAGCTCTAAGGTAACCCCACTTTTAGTTGTCCCCAGCAGAGTCGTCAGTTCTGTAATACGATGGGAGAACTAACTTTTGGTTTTGCATTTAATCCCAAATGTTGCGGATAGCAAGAGCCGCCACTGACTTTTCTTTTATCCAATAAAGGAAAAGGTGAAAAGAACAGGAAAGACATTTGAGAATTTTTGGGTTCGGGGGGTAGGTTATGAAAAGGGAAGTTATTAGCACCCTCTTCATCTATAGTTATCTACAGGCTCTTAATCGCTAGCTCACTTTTGAAAAATGCTTTATGAATGTGTAAGTTTGAAAATATTTTGAAAATTCCTAAGTGCGTAAATTTTGTAATGATTCTCGTATCGTTGAGAATGCATACAAAATGTTTATTTTGAAAATATTTGTTGGAAAAGTGTCTTGTGTGAAAAATGTTTTGAAATGTTCGCGAGCAAGCGATTAAGAACTATCTACCTACTCAAAAGTGTTTGTTCTTTTCCTCCTCCTTTAGATAGTGCTATCTTACCATTAGTTAGTAGGAAGCCCTATCTTTGGATGTTTGAGGAACAGACGTGAGTCATCGCACGGTCATAAAGGAAACTCGTAGGGTGCTTTAGTAATTTTTTGTAAGGGACTAAGATCGTTTACCGAAGGCAACACCGAAGGGTCATCGAGGGACTACGATCTTTTAATCGAGGGTCTTTGCTAAAGCATCCCACGTTCGAGGGACATGACTTTTTTATCTGAAGGCAACAAGTGGGGTCACCTTAGAGGTGTGTGTGTGAATTGTGTTTTGATTCAGTTATTTTATCTTGTACTTAAGGTTTTCTAGCGGTTGATTTTAAATCTTGCTATACATGCTTAATTACTATACAGTTATATATACAGAAATATATACATACATAGGTGCGAATGTAATACCCCAAATTTTTCCTACCCTTTTTTATCTGGCTTATGCATCTCGCACTTTTCTCATGCACATAACCTTCATTAGGTCAATTAACACCTCATGCATCATTAACTAATAAAACGTGGCATATGATCAAGGATGTTGAAGAATTAGGGTTGTCGTTTGGCTTTAAGGTTCTCATCTTCATTCAAGCTTGAATCAACTGGTTTCCATCAATCATTTGTTTGAAGCTAGGGTTTTATTTTTTGGACTGCTTTATCGCCAAACTATAGGGGTATTCTTTCTTCCCGACATCAATTTGAAATCTTTCTTCAAGGCTTAAGAATTAGGGTTTTCGTCTGTTAATATTCAACTGAGGATCATTGGATTTTCAAGTCAAGGCTATCTTCCGTATTCCCATATTCATTCTCCAGATTTCCTCAAGGCTTTGTCGATTGTTAAGACCAGTTGAACCATAATACAAGGTGTTGAGTTTGAAGGTCATTGTAATCAAGGCATCATTCTCTCAAATTGCTTGTTTCTTGTCAGGCGAGTTAATGTTGGATTAAGGTTGAAGTGGAGTTAAATGATTCTATAGATTCAAACTTGGTTCAATTGATTAAAGTGTTGGAAGCATGCATGGGACTTTATGAAATTATTAAGGCATTAGAGAAGGAATTAAGTTCAAATTTGGGAAAAGAGGGAAATTGGAATTTCATACCTTTAATTCAGTTTATAAGTTACCAATTCCTTACATTACAAGTCCCATAATCCAAGACATCAAATTCCATTCAAAACCATTTTCCATTAAGATTTAGTTGTGATTCTTTTCAAAACAAAACCTACCATTATCAAAATCGCATTACACCATAAGCCATTATGACTCTGTCATTATTACAAAGAAAACCACAATTACAAGTCCATAAATTCATTCACTAAAAAAAAAACCATTACGAAAATTTCACGATTTACATGGAAATCAATTCCTAAATTACAAGCCTATGCTGAAACTTCAAAGATTTCCCCTTCACGCCTAAACAACAGTCTTTGACATCACGCATTTAAGACCATTCCATGTACATATAGTTCAACATATTTTGGCTAGGTCATTACACAAAACCATTACCATTGTACAGACTTACAAGAACTTGCAGCCAACTGTCCTAAAACATGCTATAGCCGTGTTCAAAGATCCTGCATCGGGAACCATGAGACTTGATCTGCACCCACATGTTGTATCAGTTCAGGTAGAAGGAACCTAATGAATCAGCAGCATCAAGCACAATCTACAGACGTGCTCTAAAACCAGTCCAATACAGATTGGAGACAAGCCCTGCATAAATATCACTATTAAAAAATTAGAAGAAGAATTTGCTGCAAACTAATACAACAATGGGGATTTAATCAAAACAGGTTCAGTTACAAACAGAAAATCGATAAAAAATAACTAAGTGGAAATTTAACTACCCTGCACACAAAACCATCCAAGACATCCCTGCAAAAACAATCCAAATCGATTCAAAACTGGCACTGCATTAAATTCAAGGAAAGAAATCAAGGGAAATACAAGAACCTATAACCAATGCCTAACAAAAAAAACTTTCATAACAGAACCCTCCAATTTCTAAAACTCTCAACCATTTTTTTCCCAAAACTAACTTCCAAAACTGCCTAACAAATTTTTTTACCCAACTGTAACATCCTTGTAACCAATTCCAAACAACCCATCCCAAAACAACCAAAATAGAAGCTTCTAACTCTAACAAAAAATTCACAGAAATAACAGAATGTCAGCTCCCTTTCCTAACTGAAACAAAATTCTCAACAAACTTCCTATAACAGCCCTGTAACTTCCAGTCCAACAAACTTTCAATCCAACTATTTCCCAAATAAACCACTAATTACCTAACTATTATCTCAAAACAGAAAACCATATTTCTAACCTCTAACGTTCTAGCATCTCCTAACCAAATAGATCTAACTTTTAGCTTAAGTTTCCGGCTAACTATCTCTTTAACCTCCATAACAGAATGATAACAAACTAGAAAACTAACCAAAACATAATTCTAAAAAAATTCCCAACTAATTTCCTAGCAAATTCAAACAGACTACTAACCACCTCCCCAATCTTCCTGCAGAATTAACAGAAATCCTATTAACCAATAACCCTTCTTAACTACCGCATAATAGAAAGTCCAATTCCCTAACTGCTCTAACAAAAAAAAACAGAATTCTAAACTTCCTAAACCTCCTCTAACTGCTTCCTAATAGAACTAATTGTAATCAACTAACTGTAACCTGCACAGAAACCTACAGCAGCAAAGAAACAAAATTCTCCACAACTAACTCGTGCTAACCGTTTTCCAACTAACTGTCAAAAGCAATCTCCAACGTCCTAACCTTTTCTAACTAACATCTCAACAAACTAACAGAAGCCCATAACAGAAAAGGAAGAAGAGAGAAAAGGGAGAGGCAATAATATATAACAGCAATTCACACAGAAAAATGGGGAACTCACCAGAAAAACTTTCGAAGCTCTCTATTCTCTCACCTTCCTCATCATCATCAACTCTGCATAATCCTCATCCATAACCATTCTTTAACCTTCATTCTCTTTCAATCATCTTCAATCGCATACCTCTGGTTCACATTACCATCATCTTCTACCTCTGCTCCTCTGAATCATCATCAACATTTTCATCATCAATGTTTCACTTCTCTACAATTCTGAAATCGCTTCGCAAAAAAGGTTTTTCTGCATCAACAACCGTTATGATTTTTAATCGTTTCACGCGTCTTCAACTCGTGCTCGTAACAAGAAGTCGGAATAGGAGAATAAGAGTCTAGAATTCACGGAATCAAGACCAAGAAGTTAATACCTCTGGAGTGTGCAGCTTGGTGTGGGGTTTCTGGTTTGGTTATCGTTACCATTGAAGCAGTACCGAAGCGTTTTCAAGGTTATTTTTGTTAGATTTAGAATGGATAAAGAGAGGTTGACGAAATTGTCAAGGGAATTCGAGGTCAGAGGAAGATTCGAGGTCATGTTTATGGAAATGTCGAGCTAAAGGCGACGGCGATGCCGATTCATCGGAGATCGCGCCGGTAGGAGGAAACAAATGAGAGATGGAAAGGCTCTGGAAAATGTTCAAGAGTTACAATGTTCCCAACCCTAAACTGCATCGTTTAGTATCTATCCCTTTCTCATTATTATCTTTGTTTATTATTCTTTTTTTTCTTTTGATAATAATAACAAAAACTGGAAAATAAAATATGGAAGGGCATTGAATATTAGACTGGGCCAGACGTTCCCTTGCCTTAGACCCATTCACTTTTTTTTGGGTAGCCTGATAACAAAAATAAAAATAGCCTTTTGGTACTTTTCTGTTGGGCCTCAGCGCCCAGTCTACTAGCTCACACCACATGGATTCTAGTTAGCACCCCCTTGACTCTATTATTCTAACTTCATTTTAATTCTTAAGTAAAAATGCATATAATTGAAAATAATAAAAAGCGGTAGAATATAATAGAGTTTTTCTAGAATTTCTTTAGTTCTTGATAGAATTTATATCACATAATAAAAACTAATAAATAAAAAATACTTTTCTTTTTGGTTTCTAAAAAACTAATAAATAAAAAATACTTTTTCTCTTTTTAAGTTTTATCCATATTTTCATGCCGCTTCGCCATGTTATTGTTGACATGTTTGTTCATTGTGCAAGGTACATTTTTGTGCTTTCGATTGTGTAACATAACTGGTAGTTATGTGATCTAAGCATACGGCTTATGCTCGCTTACGATGCGCCACACCTTATTTTTCATCATCCTGAGAAATTCACATCATATTACATGTTGTCCTGATACATGTGATATTTTGTGATACTTTGCACAGGAACTTCTGATTACGTGCCGCATTCACAACACCCGTTTGCCTTTATCTTAGTTGGATATTGTTTCTGACTCTGTTTGTTTCTTGGTGAAGCTTGCTCGACGCGTACTCCCTGCTTCTCCAGTGCTTTTGTCTGCTCTTCACGACTTGCTCGCTTTGGTAGTTGCCACTACTACCTTCATATTTCTTCACTTTTTATTATGCTTACTTACTGATTTTCTAGATACCATGCGAATAGGAAATAAAGAGCGTGCGCTCGAAGTCACGTTTGTTCATTGTGCAAGGTAAATTTTTGTGCTTTCGATCATGTAACATAACAGGTAGTTATGTGATCGAAGCATACAGCTTATGCTCGCTTACGATACGACACACCTTATTTCTCATCATCCTAAGATATTCACATCATATTACATGTTGTCCTGATACATGTGATATTTTGTGATACTTTTCACAGGAACTTCTGATTACGCGCCGCATTTGCAACACGCGTTTGCCTTTATCTTAGTTGGATATTATTTCTGACTCTGTTTGTTTCTTAGTGAAGCATGCTCGACGCGTACTCCCTGCTTCTCCAGTGCTTTCGTCTTCTCTTGACGACTTGCTCGCTTTGGTAGTCGCCGCTACTACCTTCATATTTCTTCGCATTTTATAATGCTTACTTACTGCTTTTCTAGATACCATGAGAAGTAGGAAATAAAGAGTGTGCGCTCGAAGTCGCTGTTTAAAGACCTGTAGCAGGCATTCCGCACTTCATTTGCCATATGTGTTGTGCTTATATTTGGTTACTTTCTTGTTGATTGATGAGTCACTCAATTTAGCAATTGAGATCACGACTTCGCTCTCAGTGCATGCTCCTTATAGGATTTTATCGCTTTCCTTTATTTCTTGTTGATCGATGAGTCACTCAATTTAGAAATTGAGATCACGACTTCGCTCTCATTGTATGTTCCCTATAGGATAGTTTTGGTAGACTTTCTTTGGCATGCTAACTTAGATAGGATCTCTCTAGGTGTGCTCTCTTGAGTTTATTAGCTTGTTCTATTTATCCTTGTACATACCATGTTCCCTTAGGACGTGCTTGCTCCGTTCGGATGCAAGATAGACCTTAGGTTGAAAACCAAGCATGCTAACATTAGGTAGATGTTTCCCTTTTTGTTAATCCAAATCTTAGGACCACCATTGTATGATAACATTAGGTTAGAAATAGGCTAGCCTCCCTTAGACTCTTTTCTTCCCCTCTTTTGTATCCTTGCATTCAAAACTAAAACTTCTTTTCTTAGCAAATCAAAAACATTCTAATCATACTTAAACCCTTTTTCAAGGTAACAAAAACACAAACCAATTTAAACCATTTTGTGCGCTCGGGCACCTTTTCTTTAAAACCCTTTTCAGGTAATGACATGATTAATTTACTTCCATGCCAATGCATAAGTCTCCAAAGGTCGAGCTGCGGCAGAAGGCATAATTAACATTATCCATAAAAACACAAAAATAAACTAAACATGTGAGCCGAACTACGGTAGCTCTGATTCCTCAAAAAGGGTATGTAGGCTTTGGGGTAGGGCCCAAGCAAGCACAAATTTATTTTCTCTACATTCTTTTCCCCTTTCTTTTGCATGCATTCTCACCTCAGTAGTATAGTAAACAGTAAGCATAGATTAAACACACCTATAAGATAGGACAACAAGAGTGGATACCGTAGAGAACTACGGGCGTGTGGGGTGCTAATACCTTCCCCTCGCGTAACAGACTCCCTTAGCTGATCTCTCGGTCGCAAGACCGTGACTTCTCCCTTTTCAAGTTTTCTTGATGTTTACCTTTCCCTTCATGTGGAATAAAAGACGTTCGATGGTGACTTTATTGTTTGATGATTTTCAGCCGGTTGTTTCAGCGGAAAGTAAAGTGCGGAGAAATAAACCTAGGCTATTACATCCCATGGGCAGTTACATAATAGAAAAAAACGCAAGAAAATAAACTAAGCTATTACAAAATCAACTGTGCGACCTATACATTTGTTTTCTAGAATTTAAATAGAAAAGAAAAAAGATATTAGAAAAAGATATTTAAAACCTAAAAAAAATTTTAAGTGTTAGGAAAATATTTTTGATGTTTTTATTTATGGAAAATAAATAAAGTGATAATAAAATAATTAAAACCTAATTATTTCTACTTTTTTTCTTTTTTAAGAAAATTAAGTTAATAAAAATAAAAAAACTAATGTCTAATTATTTTTAAATACAAATTAATTAATAAAAAAACCTAAGTCTAATTATTTAAAAATTAATTAATAAAAAAACCTAAGTCTAATTATTTTTAAATAAAAATTAGTTTTTATATTTTAATTGAACCAAAGTAAAAGAAAATTAAATACAAAAAATAAAACAAAAGATATTGGGCCTAGTATGAAGAAAATTGGAGGGTGCTAAAAGGAAAGAAGTTTAGGCCCAAAGGAGGATTTCCAGCGATCCAGTGTGTTCTGAGTTTTGAAGAAAATGCCCTAACTCGGTTTTAAAATGAAAAATAAATATTTGTGGACGTCATAAACTCCATGTAAGGACTGCAACCTGCTCTAAACATTCATATGAACTGATTTGGATAGTTAGAAACATTCAACAATGCATGGAATTAAAAAATATGAATGATAAAAAAATTAAAAATTGGCCATGGCTTATATGCATGTTTCAAGCACAGATGGGCATAGAAAATTATCCATTCTCACCCTACAGAGGCCCGGTGTAACACCCCAGTTTCGATTATTTGATTTATTTAAATTTGGGAAATTATTTTATTAGAATTAATAAAATAAAAAGGAATTATTTATTTTGAAATATGGAGGAAAATAAAAGAAATAATAAAATGTTGAGCTTTAAGTTATTGGGCTTGGATGTTGTTAGTAAAGAGTGGGGGTGCAAAAGAAGTAAAGTTATGTTTTGGAACTCAAGTTAGTTTTCTCATTTTTCACGATAAACAGAGTTTTGGGAAATTTTGGGAAGCAAAACTCTGAAGGTACGAAGAACGAAGAACGAAGAACATCGCTCAAAAAGTTCAAAGCTGCTAATTGATAAGGTAAGGGGGGCTATTACTCGATTTACCTTTGTTTATGGGTTTATGTACGGTTGATTTGGGTAATCGTAGGGAAAAACCCCAATTGTTAGATGTTAGTAGGAATCGATACCCTTAGGATTGAACCTTGTTAGAAAAGGGTTAGGTTCCCAATTGTTATGAATCGATTAGGAATTTTAGGTTCCAAATGGTGAATTGGGAGTATATCTGCATGATCGTGAATTTACCTTGGAATTTGTAGGGATAACCTTAATGTTGTCAGAAATTCCCTAAAAAGGACGAGTAATCACTGTTAAGTGACGATGATAATTGTTGGTAGTTATGGAATGGATGTTTTGTTTTGAGTTATACAAACTCGAGGTCGTTAGGTACCGAAATGCGCGTTTAGCCGGCATTTTTCCGCGTTTGGCTGCTGTTCTGAGCTGCTGCAGGTTCAGGAAAATCTTGTACGCGCTCAGCAACACGGGCCGTGTTGCACAACACGGGCGCCCGTGTTGCTCTTCTGTGTTGGTGAGATAGTGTGCTTCTGGTTGTACAACACGGGCCGTGTTGCACAACACGGGTACCCGTGTTAGGTCCCCTGTAATGAGAAAAAGAAAATGTGTGTTTTCTGGACGCGCTCAACAACACGGGCCGTGTTGCACAACACGGGCACCCGTGTTGCTCTGCTGTGTTGATTTTTTCTGAATTTTGTTTTTTGTGCGTTATTGTGGATTTTATCGTCGTACTTTTGGATAATGTTATCGAGCATGAGTTATGATATGACTTGATATGATTGGTGTTTAAATAGTATGCTGAGTGATTACATGCTATCCATATCCTGTTATAATTGATGTTGTTGATGTGTATGATATGTTGATTGATGTTCATAGTATGCTGAGTGTTACATACTTACATATCATGTTGCATTTGTTAATTCCCATTGTGTGGAATTAACATGGTGGCCAATATACGTGTCCGCGATTTAATGGAACGTTGAGGTGGTAGCCGTGTCCGCGATATAATGGAACGGTGAGTTATCCGTGACCCGAGATTTAATGGGGCGGTAAAGTGGTACCACATGCATGGGTGTGTTGCATTACCTTGAATATAACATGAATGGATGATTTTTCCAATGTTGTATTTGATTGTTTGTATGCACGTATGATTGCTAAATGGTTGACGATGTTTGATGATTATTTGCAAATATGAAAAGTAATATAGCATGGGTATATGAATTGTAAAGGTTTTTGTAAACTATGAAATATGCTAATTATTGGGTGATGCTTATGATTTCCTGAATTGATTGTTATGAACGTATAATCAAACGTATAATTGAGATGCTCACCCTTACTGTTGAATATTTCAGATTGAGGAGCTTCGTTCAGGTGCTTGGCGAAGGCTTGTCGTTCTAGTTTATTTTCGTTTTAGTATTGTCCGGGTCATGCTCTGGTAGTTGTAACTCCGGGAACGTTTGTTTGTCGAGCTGCTTTAGTCAGACTCGTTTAATTCCTTAGTATTTGGTTATAATATGATGTTGATATATTCCAGGTGTTAATCCCTGATGATTGAAAGTATTATAACTTTGGTTTTATTAAATGAATTATTCCGCTGTGTAAACATGTATGAGTTACTACTAAGATTATGCATGACAGGAATTTGTGTTATTTAAAGAGAATTGTAGCATCCTCGATTATACATGTACTCTGAAATTGTGATTTTAATAATTGCGAAAATTTTATGCGGGGTTTTAGAGGGTGTTACAATAGTGTTATCAGAGCATAGTCGGTCGTTGCGACCAGAGTCTTGAGTCAGTCATTCCTTTTGTATGCGACTAGTGCAAGGTAACACTGTCGATACTGTATTCTAATGAAGAGTATGTTTTAATTCTCAGGAATATGGCTGGAGGAGGTAACGGACGAAACGATGCTGCACTCGCTGAGGCTTTGGGGATGTTAGCTGGTGTACTTGCTGGAAACCCAACTGGAGGCGTGATTGGTGCTGATAGGCAATTGGGAAATTTCCAAAGGAACAATCCTCCGTTGTTCAAAGGTACACATGACCCTGAAGGTGCTCAGAAGTGGCTGAAGGAAATCGAAAGGATTTTCCGTGTGATTGATTGTGCTGAAGACCTGAAAGTCAGATATGGTACGCATATGTTGGCAGAAGAGGCCGACGACTGGTGGGTTGCCACAAGGACTGAAATGGTTCAGAATGGAGAGGCACTGACTTGGGCTAACTTCAGAAGGGCTTTTCTGAGGAGGTACTTTCCTGAAGATGTTCGGGGAAGAAAGGAAATTGAGTTTTTGGAGCTTAAGCAGGGCAATCTGACGGTTAGTGAGTATGCTACTAAGTTCACTGAGCTGGCAAAGTATTATGCACACTACAACAATGATGAGGCTGGAGAATTCTCTAAATGTATCAAATTTGAGAATGGTCTCCGAGATGAGATTAAGCAGGGAATCAGGTACCAGCGTATTCGTAGATTTTCTGATCTGGTGGATTGTAGCAGAATCTTGGAAGAAGATATTACCAAGAATAGGTCGTCTCACTCTCGTGGGGCTGTGGATAAAAGAGGAAAGCAACATATGGACCGTAGCAAGCCATATGGTAGAGATAACCAGAGATCAGGCGGTTGGAAAAGGCCTAGTGGGGGAGATTCTAAGGCTCCTATCAGATGCTACAGGTGTGGTGAATTTGGTCATCACATTCGAGATTGCAAGAGTGATGAGAAGAAGTGCTATAAATGTGGAAAGACTGGTCATTTGTCTAGTGATTGCAAGGGGAAGTCTGTCACTTGTTATAATTGTGGCGAAGAAGGTCACATTCGTCCGCAATGTCCTAAGCCTAGGAAGGATCAGTCAGGTGGAAAAGTGTTCGCTTTGTCTGGATCTGAGACTACTCCAGAGGATCGATTGATTAAAGGTACGTGTTTTATTCATGGCACACCTTTAGTTGCAATTATTGATACTGGTGCAACTCATTCTTTCATTTCTTTGGATTGTGCTGAGAGGTTGAAACTGGACATATCTGGTATGCGAGGTAGCATGGTTGTTGATACTCCTGCATCGGGTTCAATGACAACTTCACTTGTATGTAGGAATTGTCCTATTGAGATTTTTGGTAGAGGTTTCGGTATGGATTTAGTGTGCCTACCGCTTGAACAAATTGATATTATCCTTGGGATGAACTGGTTGGAATTCAACCGGGTTCATCTGAACTGCTTTGCTAAGACGGTGATTTTTCCAGAAGCAGTTGGTGTCGAGAACTTGACTATGACTGCTAGGCAGGTACAAGAAGCAATGGAGGACGGTGCTAATGTGTTTATGTTACTTGTTTCATTAGATGCAACAGGAAAGGTCAGGAGTGGGGAATTGCCAGTGGTGTGTGAATTTCCAGAAGTCTTTCCTGACGATGTTGGTGAGTTACCTCCAGAGAGAGAAGTGGAATTTTCTATAGATTTGATTCCTGGTACGAGACCGGTGTCGATGGCGCCATATCGTATGTCTGCGTCTGAGTTGGCTGAATTGAAGAGTCAGTTGGAAGATTTACTGGAGAAGAAGTTTATTCGTCCAAGTGTTTCGCCTTGGGGTGCTCCGGTATTGTTGGTTAAGAAGAAAGAAGGTTCTATGAGACTGTGTGTTGATTACAGGCAATTGAACAAGGTAACCATTAAGAATCGGTACCCGTTACCGAGGATTGATGATTTAATGGATCAGCTAATTGGAGCCAGTGTATTCAGTAAGATTGACTTGAGATCTGGATATCATCAGATTCGTGTGAAAGCGGAAGATATACAAAAGACTGCTTTTCGAACGAGGTATGGGCATTATGAATATGTTGTTATGCCGTTCGGGGTTACTAATGCACCTGGTGTTTTCATGGAATATATGAACAGGATTTTTCATTCGTATCTGGATAAATTTGTTGTGGTTTTTATTGATGACATTCTGATTTATTCCAAGAACGACAAAGAGCATGCGGAACATCTCAGAATTGTGTTAGAGTTGTTGAAAGATAGGAAGTTGTATGCAAAGTTGTCCAAATGTGAGTTCTGGCTGAGTGAAGTTAGTTTTCTTGGACATGTGATTTCTAAGAATGGCATTGCAGTGGATCCTACAAAAGTAGAAGCAGTATCTCAGTGGGAAGCGCCGAAGACTGTTTCTGAAATCAGAAGTTTTCTTGGTCTTGCAGGTTATTACAGAAAGTTTATCGAAGGATTCTCAAAGTTAGCTTTGCCGTTGACGAAATTGACTCGTAAAGGACAAGCGTTCATTTGGGATTCTGATTGTGAGAAAGGTTTCCAAGAATTGAAACGGAGATTGACTAGTGCTCCTGTTCTGATTTTGCCGAATCCGGTGGAATCTTTTGTGGTCTATTGTGATGCATCTCTGTTGGGTTTAGGTGGTGTTTTAATGCAGAATCAACAGGTAGTTGCGTATGCTTCGAGACAGTTGAAGGTTCATGAAAGGAACTATCCTACTCATGACTTAGAGTTGGCAGCAGTTGTGTTTGTCTTGAAATTATGGAGACATTATCTGTATGGTTCGAGATTTGAAGTGTATAGCGATCATAAGAGTTTGAAGTACCTTTTCGATCAGAAAGAGCTCAATATGAGGCAAAGAAGGTGGTTGGAATTTCTCAAAGATTATGATTTTGGTTTGAATTACCATCCTGGTAAGGCAAATGTGGTTTCAGATGCCTTGAGCAGGAAATCCTTGCATATGTCTATGATGATGGTTCGTGAATTGGATTTAATTGAACAATTCCGAGATTTGAGTTTAATTTGTGAAAGTACTCCGAAGTGTGTTCGTTTGGGTATGTTGAGACTTACTAGTAGTATCCTAGAAGAGATCAGGATCGGGCAGAAATCTGATGTTAATTTAGTTGATAAATTGACATTGATCAACCAAGATCAAGGTGGTGAGTTTAGAATTGATGAGAATGATGTTATGAGATTTGGCGATAGAGTTTGTGTTCCTAATGTCGCAGAAATCAAGAAGAGTATATTAGAGGAAGGACATCGCAGTGGGATGAGTATTCATCCGGGTGCCACGAAAATGTATCATGATTTGAAGAAATTGTTTTGGTGGCCGGGAATGAAAAAGGAAATAGCTGAATTTGTGTATGCATGTTTAATCTGTCAGAAATCGAAGATTGAGCATCAGAAGCCGTCTGGATTTATGCAACCAATGTTTGTTCCAGAATGGAAGTGGGATAGTATTTCTATGGATTTTGTATCTGGGTTGCCGAGGACTCCTATGAATTGTGAAGCGATATGGGTCGTTGTGGATAGGTTGACTAAGTCTGCTCATTTTATACCGGTGCGAATGGATTACTCAATGGAGAGATTGGCACAGTTATATATTGAGAAAATAGTGAGTTTGCATGGAGTTCCTTCTAGTATTGTGTCAGATAGAGATCCGAGGTTCACTTCGAAATTTTGGGAAGGACTGCAGAAGGCTTTGGGTACTAAATTGAGGTTGAGTTCAGCTTACCATCCTCAGACTGATGGACAGACGGAGAGGACGATTCAATCGTTAGAAGATTTATTGCGTGCTTGTGTTTTAGAGAAGGGTGGAGCTTGGGATAGCTATTTGCCATTGATTGAATTTACTTATAACAATAGTTACCATTCGAGTATTGGTATGGCTCCGTTTGAGGCATTGTATGGTAGACGGTGTAGAACACCTTTGTGTTGGTATGAATCTGGAGAGAGTTCGGTAATTGGGCCAGAGATTGTTCAGCAGACTACTGAAAAGATCAAATTGATTCAAGAGAAGATGAGAGCTTCTCAGAGTCGTCAGAAAAGTTATCATGATAAGAGGAGAAAGAATTTAGAATTCAGTGCTGGAGATCATGTGTTTATGAGAGTTACTCCGATGACGGGTATTTGTCGAGCGTTGAAATCTAAGAAGTTGACTCCGCGTTTTATTGGTCCGTTTCAGATTACGGAAAGAGTTGGAGAAGTTGCTTATCGTATTGCTTTACCTCCGAGACTTGCGAATTTGCACGATGTTTTTCATGTTTCTCAGCTGAGGAGATACATTCCAGACCCATCTCATGTAATCCAAATAGATGATGTACAGGTGAGAGATAACCTGACAGTAGAAACATTGCCTATGAGGATAGAAGATCGGGAAGTGAAACAGTTAAGAGGTAAAGAGATAGCATTAGTGAAGGTTGCTTGGGGAGGTCCAGCAGATGGAAATATCACTTGGGAGCTGGAGAGCCAGATGAAAGAGGCTTATCCGGAACTGTTCGTCTAAGGTATGTTTTCGAGGACGAAAACTCTTTTAGTGGGGGAGAGTTGTAACACCCCAGTTTCGATTATTTGATTTATTTAAATTTGGGAAATTATTTTATTAGAATTAATAAAATAAAAAGGAATTATTTATTTTGAAATATGGAGGAAAATAAAAGAAATAATAAAATGCTGAGCTTTAAGTTATTGGGCTTGGATGTTGTTAGTAAAGAGTGGGGGTGCAAAAGAAGTAAAGTTATGTTTTGGAACTCAAGTTAGTTTTCTCATTTTTCACGATAAACAGAGTTTTTGGAAATTTTGGGAAGCAAAACTCTGAAGGTACGAAGAACATCGCTCAAAAAGTTCAAAGCTGCTAATTGATAAGGTAAGGGGGGCTATTACTCGATTTACCTTTGTTTATGGGTTTATGTACGGTTGATTTGGGTAATCGTAGGGAAAAACCCCAATTGTTAGATGTTAGTAGGAATCGATACCCTTAGGATTGAACCTTGTTAGAAAAGGGTTAGGTTCCCAATTGTTATGAATCGATTAGGAATTTTAGGTTCCAAATGGTGAATTGGGAGTATATCTGCATGATCGTGAATTTACCTTGGAAGTTGTAGGGATAACCTTAATGTTGTCAGAAATTCCCTAAAAAGGACGAGTAATCACTGTTAAGTGACGATGATAATTGTTGGTAGTTATGGAATGGATGTTTTGTTTTGAGTTATACAAACTCGAGGTCGTTAGGTACCGAAATGCGCGTTTAGCTGGCATTTTTCCGTGTTTGGCTGCTGTTCTGAGCTGCTGCAGGTTCAGGAAAATCTTGTACGCGCTCAGCAACACGGGCCGTGTTGCACAACACGGGCGCCCGTGTTGCTCTTCTGTGTTGGTGAGATAGTGTGCTTCTGGTTGTACAACACGGGCCGTGTTGCACAACACGGGTACCCGTGTTAGGTCCCCTGTAATGAGAAAAAGAAAATGTGTGTTTTCTGGACGCGCTCAACAACACGGGCCGTGTTGCACAACACGGGCACCCGTGTTGCTCTGCTGTGTTGATTTTTTCTGAATTTTGTTTTTTGTGCGTTATTGTGGATTTTATCGTCGTACTTTTGGATAATGTTATCGAGCATGAGTTATGATATGACTTGATATGATTGGTGTTTAAATAGTATGCTGAGTGATTACATGCTATCCATATCCTGTTATAATTGATGTTGTTGATGTGCATGATATGTTGATTGATGTTCATAGTATGCTGAGTGTTACATACTTACATATCATGTTGCATTTGTTAATTCCCATTGTGTGGAATTAACATGGTGGCCAATATACGTGTCCGCGATTTAATGGAACGTTGAGGTGGTAGCCGTGTCCGCGATATAATGGAACGGTGAGTTATCCGTGACCCGAGATTTAATGGGGCGGTAAAGTGGTACCACATGCATGGGTGTGTTGCATTACCTTGAATATAACATGAATGGATGATTTTTCCAATGTTGTATTTGATTGTTTGTATGCACGTATGATTGCTAAATGGTTGACGATGTTTGATGATTATTTGCAAATATGAAAAGTAATATAGCATGGGTATATGAATTGTAAAGGTTTTTGTAAACTATGAAATATGCTAATTATTGGGTGATGCTTATGATTTCCTGAATTGATTGTTATGAACGTATAATCAAACGTATAATTGAGATGCTCACCCTTACTGTTGAATATTTCAGATTGAGGAGCTTCGTTCAGGTGCTTGGCGAAGGCTTGTCGTTCTAGTTTATTTTCGTTTTAGTATTGTCCGGGTCATGCTCTGGTAGTTGTAACTCCGAGAACGTTTGTTTGTCGAGCTGCTTTAGTCAGACTCGTTTAATTCCTTAGTATTTGGTTATAATATGATGTTGATATATTCCAGGTGTTAATCCCTGATGATTGAAAGTATTATAACTTTGGTTTTATTAAATGAATTATTCCGCTGTGTAAACATGTATGAGTTACTACTAAGATTATGCATGACAGGAATTTGTGTTATTTAAAGAGAATTGTAGCATCCTCGATTATACATGTACTCTGAAATTGTGATTTTAATAATTGCGAAAATTTTATGCGGGGTTTTAGAGGGTGTTACACCCGGGAGGTATTTTGAATGATTGGCTTAGGCTGCGAATGCTTGGAATTTGACTTTGAACTCTTGCTTTTCTTAAGAATTTAGTGATCTTTCTATAGGTGTGTTTGAGGAAATATTTTCGTGTCTATTGCATCTGGTCTTGTTATGCTTATATAGAGGAAGGAGTATGGTGAACAAATATGGCAAGAAGACAATGCAATCATGGCAAGAATTATTTCCAAAAACCAATTCAAAACTTTCCAAAAAAATGAAGATATGCTTCCATATATGTCTCTCACCGTTTTGGCATGTTTGGCATGTGTTCTTGGGCCTCTATGTGATTGAAATCAACAGCCCATGCACCTTGGCCCAATGCTTTTACATTTTATTTGATTTATTTGCATTAAAATGAATAAAAATTCAAATAAAAGAAATAAAAGAAATAAAAATAATAAAAATAAGTGAATGTATTTATAGGTCCTTTAACACATTGGGAACATGTTTGAACATCAAAAGTTAGGCTCACTAGTTCAAAATTTCAAGTTTGCTCACTTTGAATTCCATGCATTTTACCAAAATTTCTCAACTTGAAATGGTCATAATTCTCTCAATTTTCATCTTTTTAAGGTGATCATGGACTTTTTGTAAAGCTAAATATGTCTTCTTCAATTTCTCTTTTGATCATTTTTGCATTTGGAGAATTTATCTTGATGTAAGTTGCCTTGATAAAAAGTGTCTTTTTGTTGACTTTTGAAATGACCTATAATGTATGGGCTCATATCTCTCAAATGAAGTACTTTTTGGACTTGAGCATACAGATTCAAAGTTGTAGAGAATTGAATTTCCTTAACAATTGGATTTGGTTAGGGAAAAGTTTATGAAGCATGTGAAAGTTATGCTTGGTCAAAGTTCAGTTGACTTCTCCTAAGGAAACCCTAATTTGGCCACTTTTGACTTTTGATGATTTGAGGACTTTACTTGAGGAATCATGATCAAACCTTGATCAAATGATGAATATCACTTAAAAATATTAATGTTGACCTAAAATCTTGAAGTTTGACTGTATGTTGACCATAGTTGACTTTTTAACCAATATAGTTGATTCTCAATTATCTAAGCTATTGACTGGGCAAAATTGTGATGCAAGACTTGAAAAATGGCATGAACATTGTTGAAGACTTATGGAGAATCATGGAAACCACTAGATACTTTTCAAACCAAACTTCGTTAAAAAACACAAAACCCTAGTTGTGGACCCAATGCTTAGGAGGAGACTTTGTCTGATCAATTATATAGCCATCTTGTGGAAATAAGGACCTCATGAGAATGTCTTGAAGAAAAATGGGAGGGAAAATTTTGGGGTACAACATGGCTCATAGTTTTAATTTTAACAGTATGGGTCGGCCTGAAATAGCCTACAACTCGGCCTTAACCAAACAAAAGAGAACTCCTTATTTAGGACAGTAGATGTGACGACCTGAAATGGCTATGAGGCGGCCTGAAACAAACATAAGTTATCTGCTTATTTAGAGCACTACATGTACCGACCAGTAATGGTTATGAGCCGGCCTGTATATGTATTTTTTGTGCAGAAATTTCCACCCAAACTAAGAGATACCACTCAATATATATAAATGCTTTATTCTTGTAGTTTTGACATTATGCAAAACACATCTTGAAGAAAGTTGCACTCACGCTAAAGCCATTCCATGAAGGTACAAGAGTTTTCCACGGATCTATCCAAAAACCATTTTCAAAGTCAAAAACATATTTTCTCCTCCACTTCTTTCACATTTGTTGAAAAACCAGAAATCACAATCTCATTTTAGTCACCCCACTTCCAAATGGTACAGTGTATAACATGTCAAATCATAGAAAACCCTACCCTATACTTCACCATACCACCTAAATAAAGGTAACTCTCAAAGAGAAGACTAGGATTTCTAGGAAGAACTGCCTGTCACCCCAAGCAACTGAAAGTCCTATTTGAGACACTTATAACTAAGTCACAAGTGACAAATAAGTTAGAAGTTGATTCAATGAAATCACCGCATAAAGGATACACGGTGAGACCAAGGTCAATAATCACCTTTCTCATAAATAAATTATCTCTAATATGAGAACCTATCAATACCCCAACTTGATCTTCACTTTTAAAATACCCTAACTTCAATTTTCCTTTACTCATAAGCTCTTTCAAGTAGTGAAATCTCATCCCTATATACTTGCTTCTTCCATGTGCAATGGGATTCTTGGCAAGGTTTATAGAAGAAATATTGTCTATCATTAAGGTCACAACTTTATAGTCTTCGTTGCACAACTCCTTCATCAAATTTATCAATCATACAACTTAACACACACACACACATAGGTGTTGTGATGTACGCATCCTTGCAAAAAGATAGTACCACACTATGTTCCTTCTTATAACACCAATATATTGGTATTTCTTCATACATAAAGATGTATTAAACAATGGATTTTTTTGTCATCTTTATCTCCACACCGGTTTGAGTAAGTATAATTGAGAAATTTTTAAATTCTACCTTTATCCATTGTGGTAAACAAAGTTCACAACAAATCGAATCATTGATGTATCTCATAATTCTCTTGACTACTGCCAATTGTGATGTCTTTGGCTTCCCCGTGAAATTTCTCATTATTACCACACTATATGCCAAGTCCAATCTCATATTACACAAGTACCGCAATGATCCAATTGGCCTTTTGTACTATGATTGATTAATATTATGATCATCTTCATTCTTTGAAATGTGTAGTCTTGGCTTGCAGGGGTAATGGCCATATTACAATGCTCCATTTTGAAATTCTTCAATATCTCAAGAGCATACCTCCTTTGATGCATGAGCAGTCCCTTTTTGGACTTGTGAAACTCAATGCCAAGGAAATATGTCATGAGACCAAGGTCAGTCTTCTCAAAGCTTGAACTCAATAGTTACCTTCATTATAGCTCGTAATCAGTAAATCATCAACGTAAAGATATAGGATGATAACTCCTTTGCTTGTATCCTTTTTCACATACATGTCATGTTTAGATACACAATTATTAAATCATATCTCCTTTAGAAACCCATCTGTTATTTTGTTCCAAACCCTTGGTGCTTCCTTCCTTTATAAAACACCTTCCTCAATTTATAGAACTTGAGTTCCTGATTTTTCATAATAAATTCAGGTGTTTGTGCCACATACACCTCCTCTTCCAATGGATCATTCAAAAAGGTAGATTTGATATACATTTGGTAGATAGACAAATTGTTTTTATTTGCAATACCAATAACTTTCCTAATTGTTTCAATCATAGTCACCGATGCAAATACTTCTTCAAAATTAATGTCTTATTTTTACGAAAATATCTTTGCAACTAATATAGCCTTATGCTTGATAATTTCACCTTTAGGATTTGCCTTCACTTTGTACACTCATCTTACACCAATTGACTTCTTTCCTTGAGGTAGATCAACTAGTTGTCATATCTTTTTTTTCAATTGATTCCAACTCCTCCTTTATTATACATATCAACTTTGAATCAGTCAAGGCCTCCTCCATTTTCATCGGTTCAGATTCAACCATGAGTGTAAAATGGACAGATAACCATTATCATTTACTTTATTATCTAGGAATAGCTCACAATCTTGCAGTCTCAAACGCATGCCTCTTTGCCTTATTTATATTCTCACATTTTCTTCAACTTGGACTTCACTAACTGCACTTTATGCACTCTCAAACACTCCATGAACAGTTTCATCACTATTGTAACCCTTAGATTCATCGGTTACTGCATATTGTTAGTACCTTAATTAATAAAAAATCACTTCCCCACTAATTATGATTCTCTTGTTAACTGTGTCATAGAGTTTGTAGTCACCCGTAGAGTGATACCTAAAAAGTATATTTTTCCTGTCCTTGTCATCTAGCTTCTTTCTAAGTTGATTCGAAACATGCCTATACGCAATTGAACTAAATACCTTCAAGTGACTCATAGTTGGCTTGAAATTGAACCATGATTCTTCAGGTGTAATATCTTCTAGCCTTTTTGTTGGACAATTATTCAACAAATATGTAGTTGCGGACTCCATTTATCCCCATTATTATTTTGGCAAGATCTTCTTTCTCAACATGCTTCTCACCATGTTCATAATTGATCAAGTAACTTGCATCGATACATAAACTTTTGAATACACCACCTTAAGATGACACTTGGTTTTTCATCCTACATCTTTGCTACAACTTCCTAGATGTTGCTTGGCCTACATACAATTTTCACATACTTCAGTTGGCATGTTGATCAATAGAAGCCTTATAACCATATTATTTTTCTGCATATAATTGATATCTTTGATGTTAAAATTCTCATGCTTATATTCCCATATCCATTCTTATCTACTAGTAGTCGTTGCATGACACCTATGCTCCATTACTTTCAATTCAACTTTGAAAGTTCTGTTTTGAGCCATATGGGCCTTTAGGATCAAACTCCCATCTGCATCCATAACTTTCAACACTTTGTTGTGCATATGAATCTTGTAATTCATTTTAAGCAATTGACTAATGCTTAAAAAATTACACTTGATTCATGGAATATACCAACACACTTTTAATCAAGGAATGCTCACATTCTTCCTATTGATTAAGACATCATCATTCCTTCTACTATTAGTGTGTTATTATCCATGAATTTCATATGTTTTTCAATGCTTGATTGATTTTTACAAACCATTACATCCTTCCCTTCATGAGAGATGAACACCCGAAGTCGAGATACCATTAATCTCTACATTATGCATCTTCTCGCATAGTCACTATCACAACTTCAACTAATTGTAACCAGTTACGACTTCCTTTTCCTATGGTGTTTTCTACTTCAACATTCACAATTAACAACATGATCTCATCGTCTTCTTGCCTTGCAAACTTTACTTTAAATTTTTTGGATCACTCTTGTTGGCATTACATTCACGTGCAAAATGTTCTAGCTTTTGACAATTATAGCGTTGGGCGTTACTCTTGTCATTTTTCCATCTTCCTCTATTATTGCCACCTTTGTAATTGTACCACTTCAATTGAAGTTGCTTTCACCCTTTAGAAATTTTGAATTGTTAGCATTTTTGGAGTCTCTCCAACCATTGTTGTGGTAGTTTACTCTACCTCTACTCATGAACCATTTTCCCTTCATCGTCTTTTCTTTTCTAACAAAATGGATCTACAAAGAAATTTCATTTTTTGCTTTGTGAACATAGCTCTCCTCCATCCTCTGCTCATGAATTTGAGAGAACTTTGTAACACTTATGTGCTCATGGTTGAAAGATCCTTGAACTATTTAATGGTAACCACCATGTTATCTAACCTTGATGTTAACAATCTCAAGATTTTACCAACCACATACTGCTCAGTGATTATCTCTGTTAGTTCCATGTTTTTGAGGTTGGCATATTTTTGTTAAAACATGGTTCTATTAATATTGTTCAAGGAGTTACAACATTTTTACCAATTGTCATGACAGTTTTGTTGTTATGAGTATTTCAGCCAGATGTGGAAGAAGATGTCATGATATCTTGGTCTGGTACAGCAGGCTTGCGCTGCTGTTTTTAAATCTTGACAGATTTAATTTGATTATGTTATATTTCCTGGTATATATATATATATATATATATATATATATATATATATATATATATATATATATATATATATATATATATATATATATATATATATATATATATATATATATATATATATATATATATATATATATAGGTCAAGAAGATTTATTTTGGAACAGGTTTTATATCTTCAGTTGTACATTAGTTACTAAATTGGGCCTTGAGACAATTTAGGAAACTTTGTATTGGTTGGTCCAAGATTTAAGGAGATTTGATACACAATTGGTGCATCACTCAGATTGTGGATCAAGAAATATCTGGATGTAGAATTCGAAGCCCATGGACTGCAGAGGTGAATTTAAAGAGAATATCTAACCTAATGGAATTAGTTCTTTCAACAATTGTAAAATTAGAGGAAGAAAAAATAGTCTTAGGTTTTGAGAGTCTCTTATGTATTGTGTGTTGTAAGTCACCCTTGTATCTTTTGATACTTGTGGTCAACATTGTGTTCTCACTCAGAAGCCTTTAGGAAATGAGCCGAGTATTGTTCTTGGATGGTGCTTTTAAGCAAACCTAAGTATTGTTCTTAGTCAAGAGTCTTGGCTAATTGTTTGTAACAGAAGTATGATCTTTTGATTGTAAAGGAAGTATGATCTTCTGATTATAATGGAAGTATGATCTTTTGATTGTAATGGAAGTATGATCTTCTAGTTGAGTAATTATCGATACAATCATTGGGATTAGGACTATTAGATATCATTGAGTTGATTTAGGAAATAAGATGGTGATTTCTCATATCTAGAAGGTGCCTAGGTAGAAGTTGCATTGGGTAGGGATTAGGCGAGAAGTTGTAAACTGGGATTGTTTAGCATTAAACTAATACTGCCGATAGTGGAATTTCTTCCTGGCTTGGTAGCCCCCAGATGTAGGTGATGTTACACCTAACTAGGTTAACAACTCTATGTGTTATTTACCATTCTTCAGTTTAAGTTTCAGTATTTGTTATAACTTGATAAATCTGCTCAGTCTATCAACATATGTTGTAACATCTGTTGTGACATTGTTTTGATATTATAACATCAATATTAACATGTTTGCCTGTAAAAGAGAAATTTCAATTGGTATCAGAGTAGGCACCCTGGTCCATTGGGTGAGCTTCAGTCAGTAATTTTTCTGGTACTATCGTTCCTTATGGAATACTAGAATGATTGTATTCTGGTTATCAATGGACAACAAATTTTAAAGAATTATCAGGATAATAGATTCCTGGTTCTGAAGAGGTAAAAGGGAAGAGTTTGAGTTGGTTCTTTTTCACTATGAAATTATCAACTTCATGTTATATGAAATTAGTAGGTTCTCTGCATCACTTGTATTGTAGCCAAAGATACTTGGGAATTTCTCATGTTCACTCATAAAGGAACATCTAAGTATGCTTGGAAGAAAAGAATTCATATGTGAAGATGATCAAGAAGAAGTTCTCTCATGTTTCAAATTAAGAAGTTGACAAGATAGTGACAAGCTATTAAATAAAAACAAGAGTATTCTTTTTGATCTTACAAGAAATTATACCCTAGTCTCTAATGAAAGGTTTCTTATTATTGTTGTGTTCTTGGGGAGGCAACCCAATCAGGTGTTGGAGAGATTGAACAGGAAGTCTGGACCAAATGTCAAGAACATCTGTAATAACTTTAACATGTCTGTGATGCTAAAAGAAAAAGGCTGGAACTGAAGTATAGATCAATCAATGTCAAAGCATTCTCATGAATGTGATGACCTTGGATTTTGTAGAGCAGAATGCCCTACTTATCTAAAAAGAAACTGTATGGGTTTTTTATATCTCGTTTGACTAGAAGATGGACATCTAATGAAGATTTCTATTTTGAATAATTATTTTATGAGTGCTGGATGTTTTTATTCAAAGATCTACGTATCTAGAATAAAAGGTGTTATCAACTTTGACGAAATATGAGGTGATTTATTTATGATCTTATGTCTTAAGAGAATGAAGGATTGTCCACCATCTATTACTTGCAAGGTGAATTGACTCTATTAATCCTAAAACTTGATATCAAAGATAAAGTCTGAAAGGATAGTTCAGTTTTGTTGAAGAAGGTTCCTCAGGTGGAGAGATTATTTGAAGGATTTGGGTTTTTCAAGCTATGTTTGGCAAAGGGAAAAAATCAAAGTGAAAAAAGGTTGTTTTTTTCAAAAGGCAAGCTGATTCAAGGATTTCATGACATTATACTGGACATCAGCTACCTCATGCTAAAGGCATATACTTGCACTGAAGATACCTCTTATGTGAAAAGTTGATCTTAACAGCTTTAGTTACTTTCTCAAAGTTCAAGTTCAATTTTGTTTAACCAAGCAATGGTTAATACTCAGGGAAGGTGATAATTACCTTATCTGTCATACCTTTCTTAGATCTCTAACTAAGATGATTGGTATTTTGACACCAACTATTCCAGACACTTAACTGCAGTAAAAGTGTTCCCGGTGGTTTGTTTAAGTCTCATTCCATCATTATGTATTGTATGGTGGATACAAAACGAATCATTAAGGGCATTGGATATCTAAAGAATTTAGAATGTATTCTCTAACTTTTGGTAATTGGTTTTCTTCTTACTCAAGGGCTGGTGATTATTGTAAAACACAAGTCAGTTGTGTGATTAAGGTCTAAAGGTATATGTCATCAAGGAAGAATGTTATATCTCTAATAAGATACATGAAGTTCCTCTGAGGATTTAAGAACACTTGTTATGTGTGGATGTCACAAGTATTTAATTGTTTATCCTTTTACTTGGTGTTCAAGAAAGAAGAAGTCAAGATTTCACACCAGAAGGTGTAACATCAGACAGTTACAAAAGCTCTAGAACTTGTTCTATGGATTTTTTTGGTTCAATGCAAGGTGAAGGTCCTGGTGGATAGAAATATTTATATGATTTTATTTTGTGTAAATATATTGTATGTGAAGTCTTCAAAGGGTCTTATCTACTCCTTAAATTAGAATAAGGTATGTTTTTGAGTCACTTTGTTGAGAGAAGTACTTATAGTGATGAGTAACTTCAAGATCAAAAACAGTGATGTGTTCATTGAGAAAGGTATTTATGTTTAACTAGATGTTGGAACATCATCACAACAGTTTGTTACTCTAGTATGTGGAAGATTCTTAAGGGATATGAGGCACTGAATAAGGAAGCTCTCAAGAAAGCATTTAAGAGGGAGTTCGTTATTTGGAGTTTGTTTTGGTCTGTAATCATCAGGTGTTTCAGATATGAAATTAAATTATTGTGAGTCTTAGAGTAAAAAATTATTGGCCAAGTCTAAAGAAGATTATATTATTGGAGGATATTCTGGTCACTTGGATTAAATTAATTGAATCTTGATATCTTTAAGATTAGGTACATTGCTTAAGGAAGATGTATTTTCAATTGGGTTGGTTACTAAAAGAATGAAATGTCAAACTAGATGTCATGACATTATAGTGTGACATGCTACTCCAATCAAGGTACAAGGATTTTATTCTTCTTACAGGACAAAGTCATTGGATATGTCATCAATATGCCATGGATCTTTCTATAGGCTTATATTGACACTCCTAAACTTGGTATAGTAAAGAATATCTGGAATTATTTTTATCATAACTTGACGTGCAAGTTACATTGAGAGTATTAGGGGCAATTTTGGAATTGAAATTCTGGTAAATCAGAATTCAGATGTCCCATGACATGTTGAGATATCTAAATCCAAACAAACAACAATGGAAAGGTATAAACATACATAATAGTACTGAAAAGCATAAATAACACACCAGAATTTGTTAACTCAGTTCGGAGCAACTCTCCTACTCTGGAGGCATACCAAGCCTAGGATAAAGTCCACTATAATAGTATCAATTTGAAGATAAACTCCTCAGTTTATAACTTCTCACTTAATCAGTACTTGTGCTAAATTTATATCTAAGACTCACCTAGGTATGAGGCCATCCTCAACTTTCTCATCAATCACAGACAGCGATTGGATCAAAATAGGAAGACACACTTCCATGACAACAAAACTAAAAGACATACTTCCATGACAATACCTAGCAAAGACTCTCTACTAAGAACACAACTTGGATTTGATTATAAGATTCCTCCAAGAACAATAATGACTCTCGCTTCACATCTTCAAGGAGAACACAGACCAACTCTTCTAGAGAGTGACACGCAGACCCAACCCTAATAACTACATCTTCTCATTTACGGTTGGTACCTTTTTCTAGGTTACAATGCTTTTATTTATAACCTTTTCCCAACTAGATTTGGGATTAAAATCTTAGAATATCAACTGCTACAAATCAGGAGAAACTTCTGCTACAAAATAGGTCTTCAAGAAAATCTTTCCTAATTTATCTCTATAATTAAAAATTCAATTTTCTTCAATATTCTTCTTGATTCTGACTTGAATCTTCCAGACCTATAAGACAGCGCCACATAGGACTGCATAATATTCCCAGAATATTCTATATGTTAAATCTTGAACTGATCCATCAACCCAGCCCATAAGAGTCATGATGTCGTGTGAACCTGCATAGGACATCTTGTCCGACATGTTCTACAAAAAATAGGACTTCTTGTTCAACATGTTCTTCTCAACAAGTTAACATATCATTTTGAACATATTGCTGCTATATTTGTTTTACTAAAATTAATGCTAATCCTAAAAATAGAGAACTAACAATCTCCCCCCTTTGACAAATTTTGGCTAAAACTAATAACATAAATTACAACCCAGATTGCAGCAATAAACAAAAAATAAAAATCAGAGTCTTCAGAAGCTACTTTAGCACATAAACATGTCTTGTCTTCAGGAAAGATGTCAAGACATGTTGTTCTACATCTTTCTCACAGAAGCTCTAAACATTTCTATTATAGACTCAAAAGCTTAGCCACCATAGAACAGCAACCTCAGGACATTCGATGTACTCGAGGAAGAAGATTGTTGAAACTCCCCCTTAATCCAGAACCCTTCCTTATAGGGGGCATAAGAGAACCCTTAAGGAGAAACCAGGCAACAGAATACATGTTGAGGATCCAAAAGACACCCCATAATACCTTCAATTCGTGTAACTCAGAACATAAGTCATAATTATCAAGACTAGTTCAGTCTCAATAGCTAAATAACACTTCTCTCCCCCTTTTTGGCCAAAAATTGACAAACAAAGCCCTCACATTTGGACACAGACCATAATAATAGAGAAAGAGTAACCCTCACAAGATGAAAGAGGTGAAGAATTGACCTATTTAAATAGCTAAGCAGTTATCTTAGGAAATAACGGTCTTGGTCAATGAAAATGCTATTTAAGGGAGATCACCAAATAAAAATTCACCTTACAAGACATATTTTGATTGTCTTCATCATTCCAATAAATGCGCATGCAAAAGCACAAATCACGTTTTACACATCCTCCTAACAACATCATCCATAATACTTCCTTCTTTGGATCAAGGAGAAAACATGTCCTGAACAATGTAATAACATTCAGTCATACATTGTCTACTTCCTAAAAAAAACTTGACCAACACGTATGCAATCACCAGTCCGGGATGCTTCATAGAATCATCCACATGTTCTGAAGCACAATCACACTGCCTTCCACTAGTCTCTAAGACTACTTCTTTCATCCATAAATAGTAACAGATACAAGGAATCAAGACATCACATATGTGGCATATTTTGAGATACACATTGGCTTCACAGAATCTGCACCATTGCAACAACAAACCATAAACAAGTATTTACTCCCCATGTCATGGATAAACAATTCTCCTGTTGAAGATTAATCATTTGAGCACCAGATAAAGTCACATAAATACTTCACATTCTCATAGTTAAGAGCTACCACTTCACACACATGCTAAACCATAACCATACCCATGTGGAAACAATCTGAACTAGATACTCCAGCTCCAGGTCTTCTGACTTCTTCAAGGACATGTCTGATACATGACCTCACAAACCACACACTTCATCATACCTCTTCAGATGAGCAAGATTTCATGCACACTTGCTTTGACATCAATCAAGCAAAAACAATCAGTTTGCTTGCTTCACAAGCTCCGGGATGACACACTTGCAGCAGAGGAAAACACTTCTCCACAATCTTCCTGATCAGATCAGACTATCTGATCCTAGTCCTCTGCCCTTACATTCACTAGTAGGTGCTGATACTAGTGAAGTATTCCAAATTAGTAGTCATGCATTTCAAGAACATACTACTATAAACAATATCATAATATCCACATTCTAATCGACATCGTCAGAAACACCTCTTCTTACAATTATGCTTGAGCTTCCAACTCCACAAGCATCTTTCAAAGACAACCATTAACAATCATGATGTTACAACATCATTTGAGACATCAACTTCTTATTACAGAACCCAATCAATATGGTTCTTGATTTATTATCCAATGGACTCATTATGCATAGAAGTCCTTCAAGAAGCTCCAAAAAAACACAGCCAGTGTAGCTCATTCAGGTTAACACAACCTCCTGAATACCATGGAGAGAAATAAACTCGCACACACTCTCTGAACCTAAGAGTTCAAATTGCAGACTTGCATACACACATCAGATAAATACTCAGCTCCCCTCAAAGTATTTACTATCAATCACATGCACATCTTCATCAGATCAGACTAATACCCAGCTCTCGATAAAGTATTTGTCACCAGAGGAAAATTTCCTCACACATAAACATCAGATAATGTTATCCTCTTTACAAATGGAAAAACATTTAGTCTAACATCCTTCTTCTGCACACATCTGGTACCATAGGATTCTTCTTCATGACAACCAGTCATGACAATCATTTATATTATAAACTACTCCAAATTAGGCCAGTGGATTTACCTTACACTCCACCATGAATAAACCCAAAAACTTCCTTGGCTGAAGAAGCAAAGAACTGAAATGATGTTCTAACATCAGTTCAGACATCATCCTAGCACACATGGACTTAACCATTTACCATGTCTTTGGAAATAATACCAATGGAAGTCCATACACAACTCTTTCAAGGGACACAAGAGAATCAACCATCAGTAGTTGATTAACCTTCAAGACCAATCGAAAACTCATGGAGAGCATGCACACCTCAAGAAGCTTCTTCTTATACGCACAATGTCCAGACCTCCTGTCAGACTTTGAGATGTTAGACGCCATTCTTCTGGACCTAAAGAGGATATACCCTCTAACAGGTATCTGGAGAAGACTTTAACAAACATGGCATTGAGTGATCATTATACGCCAAAATCAGACTATCTAGACTAAGTCTGCTTCTCCCAATCCTTCAAAACACAAGGATGCCCTTCAATCCTTGCAAAAATAAATGTTCCATCATGTAAGGACACCACATAAATGAACCCATGTTTAAGAAGAAACTTCTCATGCAGGCAACAGGGAACCATAATCCTTTGGTCCTAAAAACAACACCTCCTCTTTACTCTAGTCACAAATCTGAAATGCTCATCCTAGGTGGTTTGGATGACACTCCAAGAGTGCAAACAACAATCAACCACTTAACTCAGGTTGATACATCTTCAATGCTCACAATCCCTTGAAAGACCTTTCACTTCAAAAGAACAAGAGTTTCATGCTCTCATAGACTTAATAGTGATATCAAGTTTGAGTTAACAACCTTCATCCTAATTACGAGAAACATCACCATACATATTGAGAAAAATAAGTTCTCAATACAAATATGTCAAGACATTATGTCTGACATTTCTCCAAGTTCTTCCAGCTTCGGATTAAGGACTCCCCCTTATTAACTGCTAAGAACTCCTAAGGGAATTATACAGTTTCCCATCCAATATTTTCACATCCTGTGGTTGATACACACAAATTACTCCCCTCAAACAGAATGTGTTATATGGCCACAGACAAGATACCATAGATCTAGCTCCTTTGATCCGAAGGATTTTCCAGATGTCAGAGAGAATTTCCTTGACATTTAATCTTGACCGACACATATAAAGGACCTGGTTGAGATACCTTTAACATGCCTCCACAGGAAAATAAAGCACAGCTTCCACAGTACAACTCACTTAGATCAGAAGTAAAATAATCCAATGAGTGGCAATATGTTGATTATCTCTTAACCTACTAAAATAACACCCCATATGCCTCCTCTTTCAGACCAGGAGTAGGTTCCAAATATATATGATCAATGCACATTTGTTTAGCACCCAAAGCATCTATTATCCCATCCCTTTAGCCAATAGAATTCTACACAACTATGATGTGATGTTCTAATATCTGGTAGGACAGCATTCCAGGGAACACGCCAAGAGATCCTTTATGCTTTCTTAAAATCTCTTTTCAAAAATATCATTCAAAAGTTCCTTTATGAGTGGAATTAAGATGAACCTCAAGTATCTTTGGCAACTTTACAAAGTTGGTTGAAAGTGTCTTCCACATCTCCCATCATCGTAAGATAACCTGCAGAGGAGATCAAACCATAATGCTCACCCTAATTGGTATTCTAAATAGATACCTTACTAAACATCTCAACACCAGAGCTACATGGAACAACCAGGGTGCATAAGATACCATGCAGTGGAAACACAAACCAAAAACAAATCCTTAACAACCTTCAAGCACATTTTAATCATCCTTGCACATAATCACCATAATCATGACGCCAATAAAATAACATAGGTTTGGAAATATATCAAACCCATAACAACATCTATCCACCAAAGTTACACGCCTGATAACAACAGACATGTCTGATACACACCCTATCACAAATAGTCCACCCTCTACTTCAAGGGGCCACTCAAACAACCATAAGAACTATCCGAGTTCACACAACTTTTTAGTAAAAACTCCTTCATTTCCCATGACCAGAAAGTATCATCCCAGGATCTCACCCAGAAACAGAACAGGATGCCTACTCTGATACCAATTAAAATTCTGGTATATCAGACTTCAGATGTCCTATGACATGTTAAGACACCTGAATCTGAACAAACAACAATGGTAAGGTATAAACATACATAACAGTATTGAAAAGCATAAACAACACACTAGAATTGTTAACCCAGTTCAGAGAAACTCTCCTCCTTTTGGGGAATACCAAGCTAGGGATAAAGTCCACTATAATAATATCAATTCGAAGTTAAACTCCCATATTTACAACTTTTCACTTAATCACTACCTGAGCTAAATTTCTACCTAAGACTCGCCTAGGTATGAGACCCTTCTTAACTCCCTCATCAATCACAGACAATGATTATATCAAAACAGGAAGACACACTTCCATGACAACAAAACTAGAAGATACAATTCCATGACAATACCTAGCCAACACTCTTGGCTAAGAACACAACTTGGAGTTTCTTACAAGCTTCTTCCAAGAATAATACTCACTCTTGCTTCACAGCTTCAAGGAAAACACAGACCAACTCTCCTAGAGAGTGGCGCACATACTTAGCCCTAATAACTACATCTTTTCATTCACGGCTGGTACCTTCTTCTAGGTTAAAATGCTTCTATTTATAACCTTTTTCTCAATTGGATTTGGGCTTCAAATCATAGCATATAAGCTGTTACAAATCAACATAAACTTCTGCTAAGAAATAGGTCTTCAAGAAAATCTTTCCTAATTTATCTCCATAATTAGAAAGTCATTATTCTTCAATATTCTTCTTGATTCTGACTTGAATCTTCCAGACCTATAAAACAGCACCACAGAGGGCTGCATAATATTCCCAAAATATTCTGCATCTATTAAATCCTGAAGCAATCCATCAGCCCAACCCATGACAGTCACGATGTCATATGGCCCCATATAGGACATCTTGTTCGACATGTTGTACCAGATGTTGAAACATTTCAACTCAACATGTTCTACATAAATTAGGACTTCTTGTTCAACTTGTTCAACTTTCTCTTCCGAACAAGTTCACATATCCTATTTAACATGTTGTTGCTATATTTTTTTTTACTAAAACTAATACTAATCCTAAAAATATAGAACTAACAGGAATTACACTACTGAAGAATTATTAGAGTAATTGTTTGGACAGTCTACTAACTATGTGTTTTTTCCTAGTGGAGTGTGAAATCTCAGAAGAATCAATTTCTTTGGCATGGTTAATGTCATTTCAAATGGTGTAACATTTATCAAGTATTCAAAGCTTGGAAAGAGAGAAAGCTGAACAAGAACGTGTCTCTCTCTCATTTGATGAGTGGTTCACTGTTTCTAAGGATGATCTTATCTTCTTCCAAAAATGCTTTAAGTGATTGAATGTTTGTTACAAGCAAGATTTGGTTATAACCTAAGTAATTCCCCTTGTATTTAAATACCTTACAACCTCACAATCCTCACTAGTACTGAAAAACATAAACAACACACCAATTGTTAACCCATTTCAGAGCAACTCTCCTACTCTAGGGGCATACCAAGTCAGGGACAAATCCACTATGATAGTATCAATTCAAATCTAAACTCCCTCGTTTACAACTTCTCACATAATCACTACTCGTGCTATATTTCTATCGAATACTCACCTAGATATGAGGCCTAATACTCACCTAGATATGAGGCCCTCCTCAATCCCTCTTCAATCACAGACAACGATTGGGGAACAATAATTCTGAACAAACAGGAAGACACACTTCCGTGACAATCTCTAGCCAAGACTCTTGACTAAAACCACAACTTGGAGTTGCTTCAAAGCTTCCTCTAAGAATAATAGTCTACTCATTATCTATAGGTTTATGAGTGAGAACACAGTGACCATCTCACAATCTGAATGGTTTCCTTACACCAACTCTTCTAGAGAGAGGCTAAAATACAAAGCCTTAGACTTCTACATCTTGAACCCGTACTTTTCCTAGGTTACAAAGACTTCTATTTATAACATATACCCAACTGGATTTGGGCCTTCAAAATACAACATATCAGTTGTAACAACCAGTAGTAAATTCTGCTATAAACAAGGTCTTCAATCATTAGTTTCCTAAAATATCTCCATATTTAGAAACTACATAATCTTCAATATTCTGATTTGATTCTTCTTGACCTTTAAATCACTGCCACATAGGATTGCATAATATTCTTAAAATATTCTGCATCAATTAAATCATAATAGAATCTAACCGTCCACTTCAGCTCAGTCGCGAGGTCGTATGCTCCTTCATAAGACATCTTATCTGACATGTTGTTCCAGATGTTGAAACACTTCAACTCAACATGTCCTAACATAAGATAAGACTTCTTTCTCAACTCGTTCCTGTTAGCAAGTTAATACTTCATATTTAACATATTACTGCTATATTTGTTTTACAAAAATTAATGCCAATCCTTAAATCTAAGGAACTTACAATCTCCCCCCTTTGGAAATTTTTTGCTAAAACAAATACAATAAAATTACAACCCAATATTATAGCAATAACAAAAAATATCTACTAATAGTAGTCCTTTAAAACTACTAAACATACCAGCACAACAACATGGAGTCAGTCTTCAGTAAAGATGTTGGGACATCTTTGTTTGACATCTTCTTTCCAATATTTTGAATGAGCTCCATTATAGTACAAAATTTAACATCAAAGAACAACAGTCCTGAAGATATTTGATGCAACCAATCCAGACGAGGAAGATGATAGGCCTACACTCCCCCTCAACCCAGCAGCCTATTCTTGTTACAGATAAATAGATCTTCCTTTCAACTGGTGGAAAAAGAGGACCATGAAGAATCCAACCACCATCTTTGGTAACTCAGAACACATGTTACAACTTCATAAATCAAATCACAAGTCATAAATCAATGCACCAGACACATGATATAGTTGTATTATTCGACATCTTTGAAGAGTACTTGTGAGAACAGACTCCAAACTGTCCATCTGAGTAAACCCTTTCTCCCACTTTTTGGCCAAAATTGAAAAATAAGGCCTTCAAAAAATCAGACCCAAGCATAACTCACCCAAACCCGAACAAAATCCATAAGAATTATGGACACCACAAATAATTACGGGGTGAAATAGCAAAGGAGAACCCTCTATAAATAACTGGTTAATTTACTTGGCAAATAACGATCCTTGAATGTAGCCATAATTTTGGTCAAAATGAAACTTTATTTGAGGAGAAACTTCCACCAAATACAATGTGCATCGTTGAACACAGCTTTGAACGTCTTTAATAACTCTAGACAGTTTCTTTTGAGGAAAACATTTCCTAATACATGAACATGCATAATTAAAACACGCTTACTGACACATGTTTGATCAATTTGTCCCCAAAACTCCTTTGTTGATCATATATAGGATATTATGTCCTGAATAATGTCCTGACATCTAGTCAAGCGTTGTCTTCTTATGCTTGCACATTGACCAGCACATCTTCAATCACATTGTATTGTATTGGATTCTAAGTGTTCTCCTTTCACTTAGACTTAGTGACACACACCAAGATATCAAAATATAACATTTTTGTCATCTCTCAATAAAGACCATTAGAGAGTCCTTCACAAAATCTGTAGAGAAAAATAAATTCTCCCAGACTCAACCATTAAACACTCAAGAGATATGTGAACTTCTGATAGTTCATCCAGCCTCACATGGCTAGAACCAACCATGCCTTGTCAAGATTACAAAAAACTTCATAATGTCACAACATGTCATATGACATCACACCCTCATAAGAGGCATAAGATCTCCACAAGCTTGAACACCACACAAACAATATATGTACCATTGCAGCAACAATCCTCAGACAAATACACGACTCCTCCTGTCATGAATAACCAATGCTCTAGTTGAAGATGAAAACTTGAGCACTAGATGAGAACACATGAAGGACTTCATTCTTTCATGCTGAAGAATAGCACTTCCAACATGTGTTGAACCCCGACTCCCTCAGTAGAGTCACATCAGAGTTAGATACTCTTATTCCTTGATAATACATCTAAGAACTCTGACTTCTTCACAATACGTAGACACATCTAATCATTGTCTTTTCATAACCACACTTTGTATCATGACCTTTGAATAGGCAAGAAGTCATGCATACTAGGTGTGAAGTCACTCATAACCTCCAAAAACTCTTAGTTTGATTAAAAGCTTTACTAATATCCAAATCACCAAACCTTTATGGAGTGACTTGTAGAAGAAGAAAAAAACTTATCAAAACACTATGCTCAGACCTCAGTATTTGTCAGCAGTCTTCTGCTCTTACATTCGCTAGTAGTTGTTGATACTAGTGAAGTCTTTAATAAAGTAGTCATACACTCACCAGGCATAGTATTGTAGATAGGATTAGATTATCCGCAATCTAATTAACATAGTCAGAAATGCCACTTCTGACAATAATGCTTAAGCATCCAACTCCACATGCACAATCCCAAGCAGTAAAAACAAAACCATCAGCAATCATGATGTTACAATATCATTTGTGACATCTGCTTCTTAATTTAGAACCCAAACCACTTTGGTTCTTAAATCAATTCAAAGGAATCATTATGCATAGAATCCTTTAAGAAGATCCCATTAGAACACATAGCCAGTGCAACTTACTCAGGTCATTCCAAACACCTGGATGTTCAGGAGAGAAATAAACTCTTACATACTCTCTAAAACACAATGTTCAGAATGCAAAATTGCATAATCTCCTCAGACAAATACTTAGTCTCTCGTCAAAGTATTCACCATTAGTCTCATGCACAACCTTCTTAGAGGATAAACAAATACTCAGCTCCCGTCAAAGTATTTATCATAGGTCAAATAAGATTACCTTCTCACGCAAGGTAGGACAACTTGGTCTGACATCCTTCTTCTACATACGTCTGGCACCGGCTGATGACATTCACTCACACCATAAAATATTCCATATCATGTCAGTGGCTTGACCTTAAATTCCACTCTAGACAACAACAACTTCCTTGGCTGAAGGTATAAAACCCACTCTGAGACGATGTTCCAACATTAGATCTGACATCAGTCTCAAACACATGGATTTTACCATCAACTATGGTCTAGAGACGCAATAGTAATCCATAACTCTTGCAAGGGATACAATAGGATCAACCATCAGTAGTTTTTCAACCTTCAAAATCAGACTAATACATGCAGAGCATGCACACCTCAAGAAGATTTCTTCTTATAAGCACAATGTTCAGACCTCATGTCTGACTTTGAGGTGTTGGATGCCATCCTTCTGCACCTAAAGAGAAGATTCTCTCTAACAAGTATCTGGAGCAGACTTCAACAATAATGGCATTTACTGGTCATCATGAAACAGACTATTCAAAATAAGTCTACTTCTCCAATACACAAAGATTCCCTTTAATCCTTACAAAACATCTATTCTATTATTTGAGGACACCGCATAACTAAACCTTAGCAGATAGGAACTTCCCATATATACCAGGGAACCATAATCATTTGGTCCCAAAACTAATAACTCCTACTTGCTTCAAACAACCTGAAATGCCCATCCTATGGGAATTAGATGACATTTCAACAGTGCAGGCACCAATCAACCATAAAATTTTGGTTGACACAACTCCAATGCAGACAACCCTTGAAAGACCTTTCCACAACAACAAAACAAGATTTCCAAGCTCTCGTAGACTTGATTAGAGTACCAAGTTAGGGTAAACAACCTCAATCCTATATATGAAAAGTACCACCGGACATATTGAGAAAAATAAATTCTCAATACAAAGTTGTCAAGACATTATGTCTGACATTTATTCAAGTTCTTCTAGCTTAGGATTAAGGACTCCCCCTTATTAACTGCTATAATTCCCTTGAAAATCATACAATAGTTGCACATCTTGTGGTTAATCCATTATTTCCCTTAAACATAATTTGTTTTATGGCCATAAACTAGATTCCATAAATATGTCTCCTTTGATCAGGAAGATCTTCTATATGTCTAGAGAGAATGTCCTTGACATTTGAGCTTGACCTCCACATATAAAGGATCTGGAAGAGATACCTTTATCAAGCCTCCATAGGAAAACAAATCATATCCTCTGCACTCTAACTTACTTAGATCATAAATAGACTAATCTAATGAGTGCCCAATATGTTGATCGTGTCTTGACCAACATACTTATCTAAGACATGTTTCTAGCAAAGAAAATTCTTAGACACAAGATACAGATGCCTCCTCTTCCAGGTCAGGAGTAGATTCCAAACATAAGTGATCAATACACATTTGTTTATCACCTAATCATTTGTTATGCCCTACCTTTATCCAACAAGATTCTTCACAATCTATTGATTAGATGGTCCAACATCTGGTAGGACATCAGTTCCTTTCACAAGGAACACACCAAGAGACTCTCTATCAAAGCCTAGAGATTGGCCTTTTAGGGTTAGAAGCAAAAATAAATTGCTTCTACCATATCTCTTATCAGCAAACTCATATAAGAGTGCCTTTATGAGTGGAATTGGGATAAACCTCAAGTATCTTTGATAACTCTAACAAGCCAATCGAACCTCTCCTTAAGTATCACCACACCACGGGATACACCTTCAGAGGAGAACAATGTGTTACAGCCTTAACACACCAAACCACCAGGAGTTTTCCATCAGATATATATGCAGCGGAACACAAACCAGAAAACTCCTTAACAACCTTCAGGCACAACATAAACCTTTGCACAAAAACACCATACTCTAGGTGTAACAGGTTAACCTAGGTTTGAAAATAAATTAAACCCTCAACATTGTAGCTTGCCACTAAAGCTACACGGCTGAAAACAACACAGACATGTCCAATATACACCCTGTCATGAACAATCCATCATCCACTTCTAGGGACCGTTCAAACACAATATGAACTTTCCAAGTTCAAATGGCTTTTCAGTAATAACCTCCTTCCTTTCCCATGACCAGAAAGTATCATCCCAGGATCTCTCCCAGAAATAGAACAAGAAGCCTGCTCTGATACCAATTGAAATTATGGTATGACAGAACTCAGATGTCCTATGACATGTTGGGACATCTGATACGATATAAACAAATAGACAAGATATCAACAATAAAACCAGTACTGAAAAGCATAAACAACACACCAGAATTATTAACCCAGTTTGGAGAAACTCTCCTACTCTAGGGGCATATCAAGCCATAGACAAATCCACCATGATAGTATCAATTAAAAGATAAACTTTCGCGTTTACAACTTCTCACTTAATCACTATCTGTGCTATATTTATATCTAATACTCACATAGATATGAGGCCCTCCTCAATCCATCTTCAAACACAAACACCAATTGGACAACAACAATTCTAAACAAACAGGAAGACACACTTCCATGACAATCTGAGTGGTTCACTTACACCAACTCTCCTAGAGAGCGTCAAAAAGACAAATCCCTAGACTTCTACATCTTGAACTCGTGCTTTTTCTAGGTTACAAAGACTTCTATTTATAACTATACTCAAATGTATTTGGGTCTTCAAAATACAGCATATCAGTTGTAACAACCAGCAGTAACTTCTGCTACAAACAAGGTCTTCAATCATTAGTTTTCTAAAATATCTCCATATTTAGAAACTTCATAATCTTCAATATTTTGATTTGATTCTTCTTGAAATTTAAATCACCGCTACATAAAATTCTATAATATTCTTAAAATATTCTCCATCAGTTAAATCATAATAGAATCTAACTGTCCACTTCAGCTCAAGTGTGTATGCTCCTTCATATGACATCTTATCCAACATATTGTTCCAGATGTTGAAACCCTTCAACTTAACATGTTCTAACATAAGATAGAACTTCTTGTTCAACATGTTCTTGTTAAAAAGTTAATACTTCCTATCTAACACATTGTTGCTAATATTTATTTTTCATACTAAAAGTTTGATCAAAGAACTTGCCTATTGATGCCAAAGGTTAGTAATAACCCAATTACAACTTGAAAATAATGAACAATGGATAATAAAGATAATGAGAGAATTAGAGAGAAATATAGAATGAGAATGGTGGTATATCACTAATGATATATATATATATATATATATATATATATATATATATATATATATATATATATATATATATATATATATATATATATATATATATATATATATATATATATATATATAGCTAACTAACTAAAATGAAAAATAGACTCTTTTCAACCCTTTAATCGATTACATGAAGCTACTGCTCTTACATATTGAAACCTTGTTGTAATTGTCACATTAGTCTTATTTATATTTAATTAACAAATATAATTGTCCACTTTGTATGTAGGACATTTTGTTACTTAATTATGTATATATAGGGGTGATATTCTATTTTCATGTGATATCAATATGTTATCAAAGATATCAATATTTATTTTACTTTTATTTATCACTTTGAAAGTATATTATTTTTTTAGGACTATTTTATTTATCATCATATTAGTCCTTGTGTTGTATTTCCTTTTGTTATTCAAGATTTTGGTATTATCCCTTCACAGGTTTCTTCCACTCACGTTTACATTTCTTTATGGATCTATGTGTTAGAAGGTAACAACCAACATCTAAAGTTTTGATGAAAAAAATACAAGAAGGAATATATGCACCTACAAAGAGTACTTAAAGTCAAAATGACAACATACTCAAAATCTAACAGGAGTCCTAAAGCCTCTTCAAGAAAAGATGTGGAAGCTTACCTGGTCTTGTCAGTCTGTCTGAGTGAATCAAGTATTATAAAAATAAAGTAGTAGCTTAAAAGTAATAAGGGAACTCATACACACACACACAAAAATTCCAAAATATTTTTATCAAAAGAAAACTTTTAAAAATGCATCGGATATTAAGACAGTTGACTTAGGAGCCGTGGAAATGGCTAGAGGAAAATTTTTCTCTTATCTAATCAATTAAAATATTGGTATAATCGATTAAAACAGTTTAAACTTACGTTCAAGTCATTTAGACAGCGCCTTAAATATTTACAACGACTCGGTATCACAACCTTCCAATTTGGGCATCATAACGGTCATATTTACTCTATAAAATCGATTAGACAAATCAATTAAATAGTTAATAATACCCGTGGATCTTTTACATTTTGGATGATTTCAACTACTATATAAAGGGGTGACTTCCTCTCTTGAAATCACGCCACTTTTCAATATTTTTATATTTGTTTGGAATTTATCTCTCTACTCATTCTCCTTCTCTCACTAGAAATTTATTTTGTCACTTGTGGTTGCCTTAGTGCTTTAGAGTGATATTTAAATTGTGAGGAGAGTATTTTTGTAAGTGGTCGTGCTGGTCATTTATAGTCTTAAGGGTGTGATACCATTAAGAGATCGAGCTTTAGCTCTTGAGATAACTCTCTGGTGCAATCTTTTTATCCTTATTCTCCTTACATTTTTGCAATTCATTTTATTTACTTTACTTTCGCTACGCTTAATTACTCAAAAACCTTACTAACACGATCTTCATCGAAAAAGGAAAAATTAATCACGTTTTTCAAATACCACAATTCACCTTATCTTGTGCTTGAGGTCATTTGTCCAACATTCTCTTCATTCTTTCACATTATTTCTCTATCTTCCTCTCTCCCCTATCCATCATTATCTGAACACGCCAAGAACATCCATTTTCATACATGCGTTTTTCTTACCTAGAAATTCATCTGCGCCTAGAAAAATTCCCAAAATCTAACCTTTCACCCAAAATCCTTCGAATTTTTAAACCCGAACCAATTTTTACCCGGATATTTGCTCTTTAAAAACATCCTCATTCAACACCGATTTCCAAAACTCAAAATTTTCCAACCTTCATCTTCCTCAAATCCAATTTGGAAGAACACAATTACATCAATTTCATAACAAATCCCTCCAACCCCTACTATATCCACCCCAATGAAAATCTGACTTTAATCCTCGCCCCCCCCCCCCTTAGATAGAAAAAAATTACATATCTTGGGCTCGTTCAATGAAGGTAGCTCTGATTTCCAAGAACAAACTTCATTTCATCGATGATGCCTTTCAAAAACCCTCAAAGAATAACACTCTCAATGACCCATGGGTTCGTTGCAACAATATTTTTCTATCTCGGATCTAATGCTACGTCTACGAAAAATATTGTGCAATCGATGGTATGATTTGATAATGCATTAACCATTTGGGAGAATCTACAAAATTGATTTTTTGTAGGTGGTATATTTTTTCTCTCTGATGTCCAAGACGATCTTGTTTATCTTCAACAAGGATATATCGATGTCTTAACCTATTATACATAACTCATATCAATTTGGGAACAAATCGATACCTACCGTCCAACAAGAGATTGTACTTTCGTTAGTCTTTGCACCTGCAACACTGTTACTGATCTTTGCAAATACCACAACCAGGATGAACTTGCACTACCCTCTAGGGCTTCAATTTTGCTGCTATCCTAGTTTATTATTGTTTATCATTTATCACTTTCGTAATTCAGTCTCCTCTAGTTAGATATTTGCTTATATCTTAGACTTGACTGCAATGCTTTATAAATCGAATTTTGCATTAAATCATGTTTTTACATGCATAAGCCAAACCCCTTAGGTAAAAGTAAATTCAATATGGTTCAAGCCAAATTATTTGATTATTTAGGTCAAGAAACTCATGAATGAATGGTTCATGTCATACTAACTTTAGATTCAAAATTACACTTCAATTTACTCTAAAAATCAATTTTTAAGAAGTGTAATTCGAATCAGGGTTATGCATGATTCGGATCAAACATGAATGTGAAAATTCAAATTTTACTGAAAAATATAGATTTTGCCTCTGCCTGCCATGATTCGAATCACTTATTACACATGATTTGAATCATAGTGCAGAATCTGAGTTATCTTTTGATTTTGTTCAGTTTGAATCAAATCACATGTTGTACTTGATTCAAATCACAATATACCATGATTTGAATCACATATTACACTTGATTCGAATCACAATGTAAAATTTGAGTTTTTAATTTTTGATTCAAACCATCTCACTCATTTGATTCAAGTTATACCCATTGCTCTTAACACGAATCAAAAGGGTATTTTTACTCATTTTTTATGCATAATATCAAACACCTATTTAAATAATTTTCCACTCTCCATCACTATTAACTTAAAGTTATTAATGTGATGATAATCGCATCTTTGAGAGTCTTCCGAAAAACTTGGAAACCCACTTTGAAAGAACACCTTCTCACATCTATCTTTTACATCTAAATTCATCTTCAACCTCTAACAAGATTAACACCAGTTGTTTCTCAATTCTTAGGTAATATGAGATATATTAAAGAGAAGTTCATTATTAAATGATGTTTATGAAGGTATTGAGTTGTAGGTAAATATTGAAATTATGTGGTGGTGCTAGAGTTTAACAATCCAGCAAAATAAAAAGAAAGTCGGTTCTCTGGGTTACTTCGGTAGTTATGTGTGGAATTCTACAGACGAAGTTGGAGTTTTTGTGTTCTTCAGATAGATCAATGTTAAGGGACTAGTAGGAATGAGGAAAGGTTATTGTAGAACTGAGGCTTGACCTAACTTTTTATTCTGAAAAATCTAAGTTAAGATCAGGTGGATCTTCCAAGATTAGTGAAGCAGATGCCGTAAACAATAAGAGAGGGTCAAGATAAGAATATTGGCTATTTTCAAGAGTATCTTATATCAAATGGTTGTGTGATTTCTATAAAAAATTATCATTTTATTAATATTATTGGAAGATAATAATTTTTAATGGGAAATCATTGAAGAGTGGATTAAGCTCATGCGAGCACGATAGAGATGAACCACTATTTACTTGTTGCACTCCCCTTCTTCCATCACTCTCTTTAATTTTCTGCATAGTTTTGCATGCTTAGGATTTATCTCCTTATAAATATTTCATTATTAAATTTTAATTTTATGATAGATCTAGTCATTTTGTAAGTTCCATGGTTTTAGGATTGGCATCAATTTTGCTAAAACATGGTTCTATGCAAGATGTTGAGACAAATATTCTAACATGTTGATGAAACATCACTATAAGCTGATGTTGTGACAGATGTTGTAACATGTTATGTCAGAACATTAGTTCAGTTCAGGTTTTTAAATATTTGTAGATTGGCTTAATAAATTTGAAGATTCGGTATGTTTTTGTTACTCATGCAGTCGCAGCCAAGCAAGGATGTTTTGGGAACTTTATTGTTTTGTTTTGGTTTCATAAAAAGGATCTTTGAGCCTTTTTAGGAAACTTTGTATTTTAGTTCCTATTATTATGGAGAAGACTTTGCAATTGATTTATAACTAGAAGATTGGAGTTGTGTGAATAGTCCAAGTCCATGATTCCAAGAGTCTTTTAAGAAGACATTCTAGCTTATGAAGAACCTTAAGCTGGAGGAATAGAAGAAGTTGATGGATGAAGCGAGGGAGAGATAGGGGGAGCAATCTGCCTCTAAGTCTGATGTGTCTGGCATTCAAACTCGTGACCTTAAGAAAAGAAAAATAGATGCTGGGAAAGCAATCACATGTGCTTCAGAGCCCCAAGGCTCCTCCATTATTCCTCCCGAAGGGTCGAAACATATTTCTCTTAAGAAGATGAGGACCTTAATGGGTGATTCTCTAAGTCAACCTAATTTGGAAGTTACCACTTTGATGCAAGACTCTGACGGTATCCAGAAAACAAGCCTGTCAATGAAATCAAGTTTTGGTCCAATAGGTTCGATGGCGTGAAGTATCTCTATGACCATCTGAATGCGGTCGAGGATGTTGAGAAGGAGAAAACCATATGGGCCCAACAGTTGACCCAAAAACATTGGGGCCTACCTGATGCAGTGTGTTGTTATGACCAAGGGATTATTTGAATTTGGTGGCGCCTATGAACATAATGAAATACGTATTCTAAAGAAGGTGAATTAATTTAAGGATAGTTTGAAGGTTCGGACTGACATGGTGGAGGATTTGAACAAGCAATTATCAGAAGCAAAAAAGCAAAAGGAGACTTCGGAGTCCAATTTCTTGGAACCTGAAGTAAACATAGCCTGCTTGATCCAAGATATTGAAAAGGCTCAAGAATCTAATGAAACATTGAGGAAATATTTACAAGAGGCTTTGGTGGACATTCTTTCAGCTATTGACCAAGCTTTTGAGAGGGCTAAAGCTCGGGCTCTATTCTTTCAGCCCAACCTCAATGTGTCCGAGATGGACTTCTTTAAGACCGTGGTGGATGGCCGTCTTGTCGATTTGGAAGAGGCTTCTCCTGAGGCTAATGTTTTCAAGGATGATGCGGCTGATGATCAAGCCCCAGATGTTCAAGAAGAGGAGCATAATAAAGCCTAGTTTTAATTGCTTTTGTCGTTAGTCATCCATGGAGATGCATTTTGTAATGTTTGGATAATTTCCTTTTTCTTTTCAGAATAATGTTTTAAGCCCTTATGAGGCTTTTTGACGTTTTATTATTATCTTGCATAAGATTTATTCCATTAATCCCCAGTCATAGATATAGCCTTGGGCGTATCTTAGTTTATTAAGGCTCATAACTTAGTGATATGTACCCAGACCCGTGCCAGGGTTATATCAACTCAGTCCCTTTACATAGGTCAGAGGTTTCAATTTTCTTAACTGGTTTTCTAGAGGTTTCAATTAACTTGGACTTTTTTATTAGGTCAGAGGTTTCATTTAACTTAACTCGGTCAGAGGTTTCAATTAACTTAACCGATTTTCCAGAGGTTTCAACTAACTTGGACATTTTTATTAGGTTAGAGGTTTCAAAATTAAAACCCAATCAGATGTTTTAATTAACTTAACCGATTTTCCAGAGGTTTCAATTAACTTAGACTTTTTAATTAGGTCAGTGATTTCAATTAACTTAACTAGGTCAAAGGTTTCAATTTATTTAACCGATTTTCCATAGGTTTCAATTAGCTTGGACTTTTTATTAGGTTAGAAGTTTCAATTAGCTTGGACTTTTTATTAGGTTAGAAGTTTCAATTAGCTTGGACTTTTTTTATTAGGTCAGAGGTTTCAATTAAATTAACCCAGTCAGACTTTTGAATTAACTTAACTAATTTTCCAGAGGTTTCTATTAATTTGGACTTTTTTATTAGGTCAGGGGTTTCAATTACCTTAACCAATTTTCTAGAGGTTTCAATTAATTGGGAATTTTTATTTTAAATCTGACAATATCGAACACGCTTCCCGGCCCTAGGATGAGGCCAATTTACATTATATTCTTCCATCCAACAACTAAAAATAGTATCACAAGTTAATATGAACTGAGGGAGCCTCATTAAAAACCCTTACCCCTTACAAGGTAAAAGAGTGCTACCCACAATTTTTATTTAATAAGAACATTACATAGTTTTAACTATAATAAAACCTTAGGTTTGCAATATTCCAAGCCCTAGGTATTTTCACTCCTTCCAAACTTTCAAGATTATAAGCTCCATTGTTCAGTCATTTCCATAACCGAAAAGGTCCCTCCTAGTTTGGGGCATGCTTTCCCTTCTTATTTGTATCTATGACTCTCTTCAAAACCAGATCTCCCTCTGGGAAGCTTCTTGGATGGACTTTGGTATTAAACCTCCTGGATATTCTTTGATTTGTTGTGATCTCTCTAACATGAGCAATTGTTCTGATTTCCTCCATGAGGTTAGATGAGTTATCCAATCCTTCTTGGTTAACACTATCAACAAAATTTATTCGTCTCCAGGTTGAAGTGTTAACTTCCACTCGTATCATGGCACCAACCTCATACACCATTCGAAAGGGAGTTTCCTTAGTGGTCGAATGAGGGGTAGTATGATAGGACCATAAAATCTCGTGTAAATAATTGACCTAAAGCCCTTTTTCATCTATATTTTTCTTCATTCCTGGCAAGATGGTCTTGTTTGCAGCTTTTGCTTTCCCATTAGCCTGGGGGTCTTCAACAGAAATAAACATGCTCTATATGCCGAGAAACTTGCAAAAATCTACAACTGATGAGCTAGAGAACTGAGTGCCGTTATCTGAAACAATGATCCTCGGGAGACCAAAGTGACATATGCTTTTACTACAACAAAAACACCTTACCCTTTCCATCGTGATCTAGGGTACAACCTCGGCTTCCACCCATTTGGTGAAATAATCAACTACAACTATAAGGAACTTCAATTGTTTGGCGGCCTGAGAAAAGAGGTCGAGAATGTTAGATCCCCATTGGTAAAATAGACTAGGGGATATTCCTGAAAGTAATAACTCAGTAGGAGAGTATGTATGGGGCATAAATTTGACATTTCTCACAATGATTCACAAATCACGCACATCTTGTAGCATACTCGGTCAGTAGTACTTGACTCGTATTTTCTCAGATAACGCCATTCCCCCAATATGATTCCCACATACACCTTCATGCATTTCTTTCATTATAAGTCATACTTCCTATTCAACAACACAATCAACATCAGAGACGGTCTTCCCATTTTATAGAATTGGACGACTACCACGAGGTATCGAGAAGATATCCTCTTGATATGTCGAGCTTCGGTCTCCTTATGTTGTAGCTTGTCTTGAGTCATATATTGAATGATGGGTTCCATTTAGCCCCTCACTTTCTCTAGCATCATGATTTCTTATGTTTTCGTTCTTGGCACTTCCAAGGTCTCCTGAATCACTCGTCGATTCAGCCCGGTGCCTTTAGTGCTGGCTAATTGGACCAGAAGATCGGCTCTAACATTTTCTTCTCAAGGGAAATGTGATATTTTGAACTTCTTGAACACCTTGATCATTTGCAGAGCTCATTGCAGATACTTGAGTAACAATGGGTGTTTTCCTTGGTATTCTCCCTTGATTTGACTAGAAATTAGTTATGAATTAGTGTGAACCATCAAATGAGTAACTCCAACTTCTTTAGGTAATCTCAAAGCCACATTCATGGCTTCATACTCTGCCTGGTTATTGTTGGAATGAAAGTTAAAACAGAGAGATCGCTCTAACACAAGCTCCCTTGGGCCTTCCAATACTATTCTTGCTCTTCTACCTTTGAGGTTTGATGAGTTGTAAACAAATAGAATCCACTGCCCGAGTGATTCTTCAGGAATGGGTGAACTCAACTCTATTATAAAGTCCACCATTACTTGTGACTTGATTTTATTTCTTGTTGTGTACGTGATGTCGTATTCTGACAATTCTACGGCCCAGGCTACCATCTAACCCGCCAAGTTTGATTTCTTCAAAATTTGTTTTATAGGTGTAAGTGTTTAGTTATTGGCATGTATTTTTGGTAAAACTAGGTGTGTGAATATCATGACTGATGTCATAACATTCTGGATTATTAGGTACTTTATGCAGAAAAAGAATGGCATACAGTAGCTGCTATTTATGAGTGTGTATCTGAGCATTTTGCAATGATCACATTTATCACTTTCTACCAAAATCAGTAAACAGGATTTCTGTTGTTATAACCAATGTTAAGACATCCTGTACTGATCTAACAGTTATGCAGTTTGGTTAATTCTGAGATTTTTCAAGAATTTGGTTCATACCTTCCAGAACAGAATCTCACGTGGACTTTAGGTTAACCTAGCTCAAACCTAATCTGGTTGATAAAGTCTTGTGACCAAGTCTTAAGGTTAACCCTAATTAACCCTAGCTTTTCGTGGAAGCCCTAACTGAAGAAACAGTTGCATATATATTCAACAAGAAAGCTGATTGGAAATTAACTCTTAGACAGAAGATCAACTTGGGGCTGTATAGTTTTAACTACTGTAATCCAAGCAAGTATCATTGTGATAAGTGACTTGGAATAGGTTTTGATTGTAAGGGTTGTGTATCACTCAAAGCTTTGAAGCAAGAGTGTTTGTGTCTCTTGACTAAAGCTTTGAAGCAAGGTCAAGTTAGGTTTATGTATCACTCAAAGCTTTGAAGCACGAGTGTTTATGTTACTTGATTAAAAGCTGTGAAGCATAATCAAGTGTATGTTCTGAAGAGTGTCTTCATTATTTCATTAGTCAATTGTTTAGTATCACTGCTGTGATTGAGGGGGAGTGAGTAGGAACTCAGGTTTAAGTTGAACTTAGATTGAAGTTGCATTGGGTAGGTCTTAAGTGAAGGAGATAAATTGGTTGGTTTATTCCTGAATTAATATCTCTTATAGTGGATTTCCTCCCTGGCTTGGTAGCCCCCAGAGTAGGTGTTGTTTCACACTGAACTGGGTAAACAATTGACTGTGTTCTTTACTGTTTTTTATTTACTGTCTTATAGAAAGACAGATACGTTGTCATAACATTCACTGTGACATTGAGTATCTGCTGCCAAAATTTCAATAGGATAATTCATCTTGACAAAAATAAGATGGCCATGAAAATAGTGTCTAAGCTTTATGGAGGTGATAACTACTACCATATCTAGGTGTTCGATCTTTTAATATCGGATCTCAGCTCCTTTGAGAACCTTGCTGACAAAGTAGATTGGCCTTTCACCTTCATCACCTTCTTGAACCAGTACTGAACTGATATCTTAGTCTAAGACTGTCTATTATAGTATAAAGGATGAATTCTCCCTCGGGAGGACCAAGATTGGAAGGGCCTACAATAAGTTCTTCAACTCCACTAACCTTATCACAATCCTCCATCCACTAAAAACTTTTTGACTTCTTGATAATTGCAAAGAAGTGGATGGACTTATCACCTACGCAAGTCAGAAACCGGGAAAGGGAGGCTAGCCTCCATGTCAATTATTGAACTTCTTTTACTGATGTGGGGCTTCTCATATTAATGATCACCTGCTACTTATCTGGATTCACCTTTATTCCCTAGTGTGCCAGCATGAAACCCATAAACTTACCATCTTGCACCTTGAAAGTGCACTTCTTTGGGTTAAGGCTCATGTTAAAGCTCCTTATTGACTCAAATTTTTCTTCCAGATCCTTCACATGGTCCCTTTTCTCAGGGTTCTTGATCACCATGTTGTCAATATATAATTCCAAATTACTCCTTAATTGTGATGAGAATACCATATCCATCAGCCTTTGGTAAGTAACCCATGCGCTTTTAAGACCGAATGGCATAACTTCATAGTAATAATGATTTTTTTGGTCATGAAAATTGTCTTGGGAGCATCTAATGGGTTCATCAGTATTTAGTTATAGCAGAAATAGGCATCCATGAAGCTAAGAAAATGGAACCTATATGCCTCATCAATGAGTCTGTAAATATGTGGCAATGGATAAGGGTCCTTTGGGCAAGCCTTGTTGAGGTTGGTGAAATCAATGCACATGCACCATTTTCTAGACTTCGTTTTTACCATGACAATGTTGGACAACCAAGTGGAACATTTTATTTCTTGGATGAACCCAGCCTTCAGAAGATTTTCGACCTCCTATGTGACAACTTTTGTTTTCTCTTCACCATCTTTACGTTTCCTTTGTGCTACATGTTTTGAAGATAGATCAAGAGAGAGTTGATGGCATACAAATCTTGAGTCGATTACGGACATGTCTGGGGGCTTCCATGCGAAAAGGTAAACAATGTCCCTCAATATTTTGATAACTTATGTCTCTTCTCTCTAAGATATCCTATAACCTATCTGTGTGGTATGAAAAACCTCACAATCAATCTGTACCTTTTTAAACTCTCCAATAAGGGTTAAGCTGTCCTCCGCAGGGTCCTCCAAGGGTCGAGGTCGGCCAAGTTCAATTTTAGGAGATCTTAAGTTGTTGGATGCTCTTGTTGGGTCTTCTTTTTTAGCTTCAGGATGTACTTATAGAATTTCCTCGCTAAACCTTGATATGCTTTAATTACACCCACACATCCATCGTCCAGAGGATACTTCATGGTAATATATAAAGAATGGACAATATTGATTCTAGAGCATTAGACACCGAACTTCTGATGATGATGTTGTATGGAGAGGATGCATTTACTATCAGGTATCTTACCTTGATGCCTTTTTCATTGTCTCCATTTCCAAGGACATTCATGATATGAAAAATTCCTAATACATAGACATCTTCCCCGAAGAAACCAACCAGGGTACCTTTGAAAGGAAACAACTCAGATGTATCCATGTTCATGCCTTTGAATGCTTCATAATATAAAATGTCAGCAGAATTTCCCAGGTCTATTAGCACCTACTAGACACTCTGTTGTACCCCAAAATTTCCCTCTCATTTTACTCAAAACATACTCCTAGAGATCCTTAATTTGCTCAAGTTTGCCCAAGAGTTGACCAGACAAACTCTCTCCTAAGGCAGTGGGTCTCAAATTAGGGTTTCCATTTTCACCAAGATAGGTGAACTCCAAAGACCCCATATTCTCTCCATGGTCCTAATATTTTCTCAAGACCCTCCATCTCAAATTTCAAGCACTGCACAAGAAGTTTGTTCAGTGAACTGCTCAGATGCTTGAGAATCGACTGTATTAGGTCAAAAGTCAATTGTTGCCCACATACAGTCAAACTTCAAGATTGTTGGTCAACATAAACATTTTGAAGTGATATTCATAATTTGATGAAGGGTTGATCATGATTCTTCAAGGAATTCCCTAAATTCATCAAAACCCAAAAGTTGCTAAATTAGGGTTTGTCAGGAAAAGTCAACCAAACTTTGACAAAGCATAACTTCCACATACTTTATCAGAAATTTTCCATCCAAGTCTCATTTTGAAGAGGATACAATTCCCTATAACTCATCTTCATCCCACAAGATCAAAATATGCACTCATCAAAAGATATGAATTTCTACATTATAGGTCATTTTGAAAAGTCAACAAAAAACACCTTTTGGGTCAAAGCTTCTTACATGAACATGGAAGACCCAATTGAAATGATACCGAAAGGGTTGCTTAGGGGACATCCTAAGATTTCTCAAAAGTCGAAGAACACCTCTCTAAGGTTAAAATTGGAGGAGATATGCCTTATCAAAGTTGACCTTTTTTTGCAAAATTGCCAAAAGTCAAATATGCTCAAAAGTGCATTTTTAACCAAATGGGATTAGCATTTCATGATTGCACCTCACTTGTAGCATGGTCCACAACCCAAATGTTCACTCACATGTTATTTGCTTCATTATTTATTTTATTTTGATTTTTATTTATTAAAAATTGAATAAAATCAAATAATTGGTAAATAATATCAAAGATATGTTTTGATATGATTTTTGGACAGGATCTCAATCAAATTATGCTGAGATATCAAGACCAAATCGAATCAAGCATGATTGGTACTAAAATGGAATAATTTGGCTCAATATAGAAGGTTTGCATATGGATGAAGAATCAAATCAAATCTTCCAAAATTCCAAAGATATCATCTGTTTTTGCAACCCTAATTCGCTCTAGCATATATAATGAACAAGAACCAAGGATAAAACAAGAGGGTTGGCAGTCTTGAATGAGCAAGAACAAACTCAAAAATCTTGACAAAAAGTGTGAATCGGTTTTAGTCATACAGGCCATCTCAAGCCATCCTAGCATTGTCAATCGATTGTTGGACGTCTCAGGAAACTATCCCAGTCATTTGCAAGGTCTGAAACACCAAGAAACGCGCGCTACAACTCACCCGGTTTGCCCTGTTTTTCCAAATTTGTTTACTATGATTCACGCATCATGAACATGTTTTAATGGCATAAATGTGTTTGTTATCATGTTTGCAACGTATTGGTTATGTTTGATTGATGTTTTAGTGCACATACTGACAATTTCCATGGCTAGGGTTTAAAGTCACGTTTTGGGGGTTCTTGATACAGGAAAAATTAGGCCACAAATAAGGTACCATGATGCTCGTGAGACCAAGACGAGTTGATTGGTATAGTCACAACTAATTAATCATGCTTGAGCTAGATTTTTTAGTTTTGCAGGTTTGTAGCTACAGACTTTTGTCTTTAGGTAAAGGTGCAATGGTCTAAGGGGACGTAGGAGGAAGAAGATGGTGGTGTGGCAACCATCTATTTGTCTATTTAAATCTCGCGCATTTTCTGATCCAATTATCTTGTTTTGTATATTGTATTTTGTTTTCATTATACTAATAACTAATTAACGTAGCACGGCTGGCAAGGGCGTTCGTTGGTAAGTGAGAGGAGCTGGGTTCGATCCCAGATCCCAGCAAAACATATTTTCTCATTTTCTTGCTGCAGATTCTATACGTTGCAATCCCAGGCGTCTTCCATACACCCTTGCATCCTCCCATTGGATCAGCATAGCATCAGATCTAACGCTTCCAGGCCGAAGGACCATAGTGCACGTCCAAGTCAATGTTACACAGGATCCAGTGCTGACTGGGCTTCGTTACTAATAGGCCTGGGAACTTCAGCTTCACACCCCCTCATTTCATTTCAACACAGGCCAAAATGGATCGCGGAGACTGTACGGTGTAGACCAAAATGGTTTAGGCGATGGCTGTGTTGTTGTGACACTATGGTTGGTACCGGTATCCTTCATGTGGAAATGAGGAGAATACGGGGCCGCCACGTGGTGTCGTGAATCACTAACGGACCTTAGAACCTTAGTTGAACAAACTTGGCCATTAGAAAGTAGTGAGATAGCCGGCCTCAGTATGAATATGAGGATTGGTTTATACTCGATGCTACACTCATTGAGATCATACTTTCGGAATATTTCAGCCGCAAGAAAAGATTTCCTGAGCTGAAACAATTCCCGATAAAGGATGATCAATGATATCGAGAATCCTTAGAACCCGGTTACTTTTATAAGACAGGTTGAGCCAACTAAACTTCAAGAGGGTACTTACCTATGGAATCCATGCAAGCCAAAACCTAAGGCAACTTGTGTGACTTGTTTGCTTTCTTTGCCTAACAATTTGAACTCATTGCAGGGCTTTGTTTATATTCCTTGCAGGACCTTGTTTGTATAAATCCAATAAATTAGTTTCTTACCCTGAATTTTTGCTTGATGCATAGCATACACATCATAACATCATGCCTTAACATTTCCTTAACCATTTCAAGGATCTCGAGGGCCTGTGATGCAGGTTATGATAAATCAGACGTCTAGCAAGGGGCAAGGGGATTTATTTTCCTCTAGCCAATGTCGTCAGAAGGTCAAAACTCAACAACTTGAGTCAGGGGCTATGGCCCACTTGATATGGTGAGCTTGACTCTCGTAGAAGGACTCTCAATGATACAAAGTTCTTCAATCAAAGCTGCAAAATTTAACTTCTGACATTTTCTTGTTTACCCCGCGAGATCCTTGAAAACATTGTACATATATAATACATATCATTGCATAAGCAGGTTTCAAAGCAGGTCTCTCATGTTCTCGCTATTTATTTACGCAATGGCTCTCCTACAAGATAACAGAGATATCCAAGCTCAAGATGCCCAGTTCAAGGAAGTTCTCCTGAATCTATCCAAGGGGCAAGAAGACCTGAAAACACTCTTCGCCGAGAATCTGACCAAGGAACGTCCTGACAACAACAAGGATGAACAATTGGAACAACTGCAAGCTGAGGTAAAAGCAATGAGAATCCAGATGTTGGGGCAGATGGCTCTTATCCAAAACATAGCTCGAGGACAAGAAGGGCTAAGAGCTTTCCTCAACAAGCTTCACCAAGATGGATGCAGATCCATGAAACAAATAGTTAAAATTATGGATCAAGGCATTAATCAGCCCCCAGTTAGAGAAGAGGTTGGTTTGGTCAGGAGCGGACCTTTCCAGATTGCTACTACATCACAAGCCCAACCACAACCTCGCCAACGACAATGGGGAAATCGGCATAAGAATAATACATCTGAAAGACGCTTCAACGAAATCAATATGTCATTGGCTCAAGCATTGCAACGCATGTTGAAGGCCAAGTTGGTTGTGTTAAGGGACCCTCCTCAGAATCCCAACATAGCCTCCCCAAGGTACAATCTAAATGCAAGATATGCGTACCACTCCAACAGTCCTGGACATGACACCAACAGTTGTTAGGTGTTGAGAAATAAAATTCAAGACTTGATTGATGAAGGAGCGCTAGAATTCGCACAAGATGGTCAGGCTGAGTTCTTCTGCCATCCCTCCAAGGCATACCATCTGAAGTGACAAGTTCTCACAAGAAGACTTTTCGTTCATTAGAATTTTCAACGTGTAATTTTCTTTTGATTTGTTTGAACATTTATTCATATCAAACCTCGTTATTTCATCAATGCATTGCACATGTTTGTCTTGAATTAATTCATTTGTATTCACTATTTCAAAAATGCGTTCTTGTTTCCTTTTGTGATATTCAAATCTCGATTAAAAACTCTAAGCCTTAGAGGGGGGATGACGAAAATGATACCACAATCTCTACAGTATCCTTTTGAACAGACCCTGCTGACGATGTACAGGCGTTGTTTCAAATCCTAAACAGTGGAGTTATAAGGAAGATAATCCCTAGTCAACCCCTTCAAGACAAAGAAGTAGGAGTTTTTCTTTTCACACAAATTAAAACCCTAAATCATAACCTGGGGCGGGGTAGTTTTCTTAGCTAATTCAGAGGCGCATTTAGTTACAATTTGCTGCTTCGTACACAATGAATAGCATCGAAGGCGTCCTTCTAAAACAAAAGACGGTGATGGTTCCGCATAATCATCAGGACGGGAAGTCATTATCTCACGAAATAAAATCCCATTAAGTCAAAACCTATGAAGGAGACTTAAGGAAAAAATTGGAGCATCCTGATGACTGCAATCACAAAAGAAACAGTTCAGGAAAAAGAAGGGATAATGAAAACCAAAAAAAAAAAAAAGAGGTTACTACAAATCCTCGACAAAAAGAAGATTACAAAAATGACTGCCTTTTCAAAACAAATCATCACCAAGTATCAGAGAAAAGATTCCAGACTTAATTGGGATCTAAACACGCAATTAACTAAGCATAGGACTGAAGAACATCATGAAGAGCGGGTTGGGTACAAATAAACTTTGAGCCTTTATCCTTTGTTTCTTGAATCGTGAACCAGGCCATGTTATAAACCTTAAAAGTCCTAGCTGAAGCATGGGTTAGTTTGAGAGAATACTGTTACAAAGGTATCCTGACTCCTGTAGGCTTTGTTATGAATCCTGAGTTGATATCACATTCTTGCAAATTTCGTTTTACTACACAAAACACGTTTTCAAAAAAATTTCAAGACAGACATGAGTTTTGCATTCTTTAAATTTCATTGTTTGTATATGACTAATTGTTTGACAATAGAGAAATCCGCATAATGGATATTCAATGAACATACATTCTCTCAATGGACAAAATCACCTCAGCGGGAAAAACACTTCCAATAACAGGTATTCCATAAGCAAGGGGAATGACATGATGCCTAAACACACCTAGGGCAGTCTCTCCAAAAGTGCCAAATAACCAGGGGCAGATCTCCATCTAAATTGCTTGGGGCATTACGCACGCATTCCAGCAACGAATCATGTGCTATCAAGAAAACATTTTTGACAGTATTATAACACAACACTATGGATAATGACAACTCTCTAAATCCTGAAAGCGTGGACATAGTCGGAAAATACTACGCATGAAAAAAAGATCTGCTAGGTTGACACACCTAGGCAAAAATAAGGGAATCTCGGCGAACCAAAAGGGTTCGGGCAAAAGTTAGGGATATACATAAAAAAAATATGTACACCCGACAAGTCGAAAACCTGAAAAGGCGGCTTGGGCAAAAAAAGGTATCCCGGTGGACTGAAAACCCGAAAGGGAGGTCCAGGCGAAAGTTAGGGATTTAAAACGTACGACTATGTCCTATCACCTATCTATCAGTGGAAGACTTATACCTTGATCAACATTCATCAAGAGCACCAGAATTCAGATGCAGTTCAGATACGCTCTAGATACGGATGCCATTCTGATACTCATTCAGACTCAGCTTTCAGATACAATTCATATACGCTCCAGATACAGATGCCATTCTGATACTCATTCAAATTCAGCTTTCAGATACAGTTCAGATACGCTCCAGATACAGATGCCATTCTGATACTCATTCAGACTCATCTTTCAGATACAGTTCAGATACGCTCCACATACGGATGCCATTCTGATTCTCATTCAGATTCAGCTTTCAGATACGGTTCAGATACGATCCAGATGCGGATGTCATTCTTCTACTTATTAAAGATTTTAATACATCGAGAAACGGTTCATATACGATCCAGATACGGATGTCATTCTGCTACTTATTTAAGATTTGCATACATTGAGAAACAGTTCAGGTACGATACAGAGACGGATGTTATCCTGGTACTTATTCCATATTTCTCTTCTAGAAATAGTTCGGATACAGTTCAGATACGATCCAGAGACGGATGTCATTCTGACACTCATTCGACATATGTTTCATAGTAGAATTCAGATACGATCCAGAGATGGATGTCATTCTGACACTCATTCAACACATGTTTCAAGTACAGTTTAGATACGATCCAGAGATGGATGTCATCTTGACACTCATTAAATACATGCTCAAGTACAATCACGACATAGATCCATCCAAAAAATCTCCACATGTACTTTTCCCAGCATGGTACAAGGGGCAGAGACAGTTGGAAGCAAAGTCACTATCACATACAAGCCAGTGATACCTATATTCCCCACAGAGTCGAGACAACCAAGGTCCGACCTCTGTATCCCCAAGAAGTAATTCCTTCCCCAGCAGGTTCCTTTAGAAAGCTGATGTCTGTATTCCCCAGCCGAGCTTTATAATCATAAACAGTTTATAGAGTTTTCTCCCGAGCAGAGTTTATTTCTCTGACAGCGGAAGCTCGATCTCCAACAGAGCTCTTCTCTCCAGCAATGGAATTTCATCCCCAGTTGACTTTATTTCTCCAAATCAGTAGATCTTCCAACAAAGTATCTCTCTGCCCCATCGATTCATTCGCCCGCAGGATTATTCTCAGACAGAATCTCTCCCGGTAGAATATTCTCAAGCAGAACGGATATAAATCTCCATCTAATCAGCTTCGGTCATTGTCCCCAGCAGAAACGAAGAACTTAACTCCTTATACTCTCCAGCAGTAGTCAATAATTTATTTTCCCTATCTAGAGAATATCACAATAGCATTGCATATCCATACATCATGGCATGCGCATACATATTATACAGCACAATCTCATTTATTTTGAGAACATCATTACTCAATACATTTCATACATCATGGCATGTGCATACTTATTATACAGCACAATCTCATTTATTTTGAGAACATCATCATTCAATGTATTTCATACATCATGACATTACATACGACTAACTCTTTACCTTTCAGGGAAAGATGCAATCAAGTTCTCACGAGTTTTCTCTCGTTCAGTCAAACCGACACTAAGGTTTTTATTCTAGTTGAAGATGTTCTAAGACTTTCGTCTGGGTCAGCCGAATCACCACTAAGATTCCCCTGATTTCTATGCCAATAAAATTTAATCTGAGACCTCTCCCGAGTTCAGTCAAATCGATACTAAGATTTCTCTCCCAATTGAAGACAATCTGAGACCTCTCCCGGGATCAGTCAAATCGATACTAAGATTTCTCTCCCAGTTGAAGTTCTCCTGAGTTCTCTCTAGTTCAGTCAAACCGACACCAAGGTTTCTATTCCAGTTGCAGATATTCCAACATTTTCTCTGGTTCAGTCAAACCGGCACTAAGGTTTCTATTCTGGTTGAAGATGCTCTAAGACTTTCATCTGGGTCAGCTGAACCACCGTTAAGATTCCCCTGATTTCTATGCCAGACAAAGTTAATCCGAGACCTCTCTCGGGATCAGTCAAATCGATACTAAGATTTCTCTCCCAATTGAAGTTCTCACGAGTTCTCACGAGTTCTCTCTCGTTCAGTTAAACCAACACCAAGGTTTCTATTCCAGTTGAAGATATTCCAACACTTTTCAAGATTTTCTCTGGTTCAGTCAAACTGACACTAAGGTTTCTATTCTAGTTGAAGATATTCTAAGACTTTCGTCTGGGTCAGCCGAATCGCCACTAAGATTCCCTTGATTAATATGCCATTCAAAGCTAATCTGAGACCTCTCTCGGGTTCAGTCAAATCGATACTAAGATTTCCCTCCCAGTTGAAGACAACTCGAGACCTTTCCGTGGTTCAGTCAAATCGATACTAAGATTTCTATTCCAGTTTAAAAGCTTGAAGCCCGGAAATATACCGAATAATATCTTAATTTCTCAAAATTACTGAAGCCTGGGACACGACTGGATAACAGTATAAATACTACGAAGCCTGGAATCGACCAGATAGTGGTATATCTCAAATTCAAGCTATGAAGCCCGGAAATCAACCGGATAATAACTTAATTTCCCCAAATTACTGAAGCCTGGAGCACGACCAGATAACGGTATAAGAGGCTGTGAAGTCTGGAGCACGACCAGATGCGGCAAGAGACTTTGTGAAACCTGGAGCATGACCAGATAACAATATGAGGTACTGTGAAGCTTGGAATTCGACCAGATAGCAGTTTACTCGGCCAATTACTATGAAGCCTGGAAATGACCGGATGTTAGTATGCCTTAAATTCAAGTTGAAACCCGGATGCGACCGGATAACTACTTAATTCCTTTTGAAGCCTGTACACTGACCAGATATGCAGTTCACCTCCGGAGTTAATTCCACAGTAGAGTAACGGACAACTGAATCTCCTAAAATTCTATTTCTCCCAAGACAGATACCAATATTCCTTAGCAGATTCCTCCTCAACGACAGGAGCAGGGACTCTCATCGAAGGAATATCTCAGGAAATCAACATCCTATAGATGGCATCTTTAAGCCCATCTCCGATGGTAATCCGTCACATCTTAGATGGCATATTTAAGCCCATCTCCGACAATTCTCTAGCAACTTCCAAATGGCATCTATCATCCCATTCCCGAAATCACAAATCAAGTATCACTTCATGCGAGTGCAAATTTCTGGGCACTCTAGTGTTCAATCATCTTCCACCTTCAGATCACGAAAGGCAGACGAGCCAATCTACATCCTCAGGTTTAAGAAGATTGAACAGGGGAAGTTGTTGTACCCCAAAAATTTTCCTCTCATTTTACTCAATACATACTCCTAGAGATCCTCAATTTTCTCAAGTTTGCCCAAGAGTTGACCAGACAAACTCTCTCCTAAGGCAGTGGGTCTCAAATTAGGGTTTCCATTTTCATCAAGATAGGTAAAATCCAAATACCTCATATTCTCTCCATGGTCCTAATATGTTCTTAAGACCCTCCATGTCAAATTTCAAGCACTGCACAAGAAGTTTGCTTAGTCAACTGCTCAGATGCTTGGGAATCGACTATATTAGGTCAAAAGTCAACTGTGGCCCACATACATTCAAACTTCAATATTTTTGGTCAACATCGACATTTTTAAGTGATATC